>CM037002.1:253336339-253656339 GCA_020854095.1 Dasyurus viverrinus | reverse complement strand
CCCCTGCCCCCGGGGAAGCTGGCTCAGGCAGCAGCGCTGTCAGAAAGTAGCCGGGGGTCTCTTCCCTAGATCCCCTAGGCTCCCCCCCACCCCCGCAGTGCCCTCAGGGAGCACTCGCTGGGCTCCCCAGGCCCAGTGGGTCTCATATACCCCGGAGGCAGCAGGGTGAGGGGAGGGGCGGGTTAGAACCCTTCAGGGACAGCTCCCTGCTAACTGTCCGAGCCTTCCTGGCAGCGGGTCAGGGCCTTCCCCCTCGTGCCTCCCCCGCCCCCTGTTGTCCTTCCCGTCCAGCCCCGGGCCTGGCTCTCTCTGGATGAGATCCTTCCAGCCGCTCCTCGGCGCTCCTGCCCCCCCCTTCCAGGCCCTGCTAGAGCCTGAGGAGGTCCCCAAACTCAGCCTGAGCAACGCTCCCTTCAGGACGCTCCCCCTTCTCGCATCTTCAGGGTTTCGTGCTTGGGACTGTCCGCATTCTCCTGGGAACAACTTCAGCGGCCCCGCTGATTTATGGGCCCCATCTCTGCTCCCCCTGAAGCGTGGGGGGCTGGGCTTGATGGAGCCAGCCTGGCCTCTGCCCGCCTCTGGACTCCAGCCCCTCCAAACCCAGCCTTCTCTGGCCTCCGGCCGGGGGCGGAGGCCGAGCTGTGTCCCTGTGTCCCCCAGGTGGAGGCCGAGCTGTGTCCCTGTGCCCCTCAGGTAGAGGCCGGGCTGTGTCCCTGTGTCCCTCAGGTAGAGGCCGGGCTGTGTCTCTGTGTCCCCCAGGCGAAGGCCGGGCTGTGTCCCTGTGTCCCTCGGGCCTGGCACAAGCCCAGGCTACATGGGCTCACTCGCTCTCAGAGCTACTGGGGCTTCTGCAGCAGCTACGTCCTCCCGGCTGATCCCGAGGGGGGGCAGAGCAGCAGGGTCCCTCTCGAGCTAACCCCCCCCCCCCAAGGATGACAGAGGATTTAGGGCGAGCCGCACGTGTATCTCACTGACTGTTCTACTCTGGAAGATGGAGAGGGGAGAGAGCGAAAGACAGGAGGGAAAAAGAGGGAGGGAAGAAAGAGAGATGGAAAAACAGAGAGACAGAAGCAGGGAGAGAGACAGAGGCAGAGAGACAGAGAAACAGAGAGAGAGACAGAGAGAGAGAAAGTGAGGGGATGGAAGGGTCAAGTGGCATTTTCCAGCTTGGGGAAGACTTGTTTGTTGGCCTGAGGAAAGGAGACAGAGGACAAAGTGCTGAATGAGAGGGTGGGAGGTGGGGCGGGATGCACTTCGTTAGGGGGAGGGGCGAGGTGCTCCAGCTCCCTGCTATAGCATTTTCCCTTGCTCAAATGCTTCTCGCCATGTTTTACTTCACAGCTGCGCAGGAAGTTTTAAGTGTCTGAGACTAGATTTGAACTCAGGTCTTCCTGACTTCACTGAGCCACCTAGCTGCCCCCAACATTCATTTTTAATAAAATTTTGAGTTGTTTTTCCCTTCCCTCCCAAACACAGTAAGCAATTTGATAGGTTTATATATATGCAGTCATAGAAAGCAGATTTCCACATTAGTCATGCTGTGAAAAAAGAAAAGGAGCAAAAGGAAAAAGGCCATAAAAAGTAAAGAAAGTGAAAATAGTCTGCTTCAATCTGGATTCAAACTCCATAGATCTTTCTTTGGAAGAGGATCGCATTTCGCATGGTCTGGAATGGTTTGGGTTCACTGTGTTGCTGAGAAGAGCCAAGTTAATCATAGCTGATCATTGTATGAGTTACTATTTACAATATTCTCTTGGTTCTGCTCATTTCACTTTGCATCAGTTCATGGAAGTCTTCTCAGGCTTTTCTGAAATTCATCTGCTCAACATTGCTTATAGAACAAGAGTATTCCATTACATTCCTATGCCGCAGCTTGTTCAGCCGTCCCCCAGTTGAAGGGTATCCCCTCAATTTCCAGTGCTTTGCCACCACAAAAAGAGTTGCTATAAACATTTTTTGTCTGTGTGGGTCCTTTTTCATTTTAATTTTTTCATGCCCATTTATTATTATTATTTTTAGGTCATATGCGTACATTAATTTTTTTACATATTTCCATGTGAGTCATATTGGGAGAGAAAAGTCAGAAAAGAAAAAAAAAAATCACGAGGGGGGAAAAAAGGCAAAAATAGGATACATTGATCCACATTTAGTCTCCATAGTTTTCTCTCTCTGCATGGTGTTTTCCGTCCAAAGTTTAATTGCCTTCGATCACTGAACTGCTGAGAAGAACCAAGTTTGATCATCACACAGTCTTGTTGCTGTATACGGTGTTTTCCTGGTTCTGCTTCCTTTGATCAGCAGCAGTTCATGTAAATATTTCCAGGCTTTTCTAAAATCTGCTAGTTTATCTTTTTTTTTTTTAGTAGAACAATACTATTCCTTTACTTTCATATACCATAATTTAGTCATCCATTGCCTAATTGATAGGCATCCAATTCTTTGCCACCACAGAGAGCTACTAAAGACAATTTTGCACATGTGAGTCCTTTTCTGTCTTTTATGATTTCTTTGGAATACAGACCCAGTAGTGGCCCTTGCTATATCAGAAGTTAGGCACAGTTTTACAGCATTGGGGCATAGTTCCAAATTGTTTTCCAGAAGAGTTGGATCAATTAGTGACTCAATTTTCCCACATTCCCAACAGCCGACATTTATTATTTTTCTTTTCTGTCGTGTTAATCGATCTGGTAGATTGAGGTGGTACCACAGAGATGTTTTAATTTGCATTTCTCTAAAGTATAGAATGATTTAGATAATTTTTTCATGTGACTATAACTAGCCTGTTCATATCCTTTGATCGTTTGCCAATTGGGGAATGATTCACATTCTTGTGAATTTGACTCAGTTCTTTATATATTTGAGAGGTAGGGCCTTTATCAGAGAAACTTGCTGTAAAAGAATTCCTGCTTTCATTCTAACCTTGGCTACGTCGGTTTTGTTTGTATAAAAACTTTTTTAATACAATCAACTCTTGTTTGGTCAAAATTCTTCCCTTCCTCATAGATCCGGTAGGTAAACTATTCCTTTTTTGCTTATGGTATCATCTTTAATGTCTAAATCATGTATCCAATTTGACTGATAGTGATCTATGTGAATGTTGGTCTACACCCAGTTTCTGCCATGGTGTTTTCCGCTTTCCCCAGCAGTTTTGTGTCAAATAATGCATTCTTATCTCAGAAGGTGGGCTCTACTGGATAGATGAATTATCATGCTCATTGACTACTGTTTCTTGGGTACCATGTCTTCCCACTGATCTACCACTCTATTTTTTTTTTTTTTTTTTAGCCAGTACCAGATACAATATAGTTGAGATCTGGTATAGCTGAGCCATCTTCATTTCCTTGCTATTCTTGACCTTTTACTCTTCCAGATGAATTTTGAAATTTTTTTCCTAGCTTGATAAAATCATTTTTGGTAGTTTGATTGGTATGACATTGACTATATAAATTAATTCAGGTAGAATTGTCATTTTATTACATTAACTTGGCTTAGTCATGAGCAATGGATAGTTTTTCAGTTGTTTAGATCTGACTTTATTTTTGTGAAGTGTTTTGCAGTTGTGTTCATATAATTCCCGGATTTGCCTTGGCAGGTAGAATCCCAACTATTTTATATTGTCTACTGTTATTTTAAATGGAATTTATCTTTCTATCTCTTGCGACAAAGCTTTGTGAATAATAGATAGAAATGCTATGATTTTTGTGGGTTTATTTTATATTTTTTATATCCTGCAACCTTGTTAAAGCTGTTCATTATTTCAACTAATTTTTAAGTTGATTTTCTAGGATTTTCTAGGTATATCGTCATATCTGAAATGAGTGATAATTTTGTTTCTGCATCACCTCTTCTAATTCTTTCAATTCATTTTCCCACTCTTATTGTCATAACAGTTCTAGCACAATATTGTGTAATAGCGAGGATAATGGGCACCTTTGGTTCACCCCAAATCTCACTGGAAAGGCTTTTTACTTACCCCTATTACAGTTAATGCTTGCTAATGGCCCAATACGTTGATATGCTCTTTCTCTACTGTATCGATGTAAGAGTTTGGAGATTTAAAAAAAATTCCCCTAAGTACAACTTTGGCTGCATTCCATAAATTTTGATATGTTGACTCATTGTTGTCATTCCCTTTAATGAAAGTTTAAATCATTTCTATGATTTGACCGTTCTTTAGAATTCGATTATCTAGCTTCCAATTAATTCTTAATCTATCCATAATTCTTAATTAAATGTAATTTTATTGCATCGTGATCAGAAAAGGATGCATTTAATATTTCTGCCTTTTTGAATATGATTGAGTTTTTATGCCATAATACACGGTCAATTTTTGTATAGGTGTCACGTACCATAGGAAAAAAAGGTATATTCCTTTTTATTCCCATTCAGTGGCCTATCATATCGAACTTTTACATATCTAACTTCTTTCATGTGGATTTTGTGGCTTGATCTATCTAGTTCGGAAAGGGGAAAGTCAAGCCCCCTTTTGAGTATAGTTTTACTATTTTCTCCTGTCATTCATTTAATACCTTCTTTAGAAAGCTGCAGGCTATGCCATTTGGTGCATATATATTTAGTGATGATATTACTTCATTGCCTATGAACTTTTTTTTTAACGAGATATAGTTTTCTTTCTTGTCTCATAATTAGATGCATTTTTGTTATTGCTTTGTCTGATCTCATGATTACTACCCCTGCTTTTTTTTCTTTTTTACTTCAGCTGAAGCATAATATATTCTGTTTCAGCCTTTTGTACCTTTCTTCTGTGTGTGTGTCTCTGTTTTAAATATGTTTCTTGTAAGCAATGTAATATAGGTTTCTGTTTTTTAATCCATTCTGCTATCCATATCTGTTTTATGGAATAGTGCATCTCATTTGCATTTATAATTACCTTATATTTACCTTCATCTTATTATCCTTCTGTTTATCCTACCTCTTTTTTCTTTTCTTTCTTTCCTCCTCACTAGTATTTTACTTCTCAATCTGCCCTTCCTTCTATTTGCCCTCCCCCTTTTCTTATCCCTCTCTCCTTTTACTTTTCTAGAGGAAGAGATAGATTTTTATACCCAACTGTGTATATTAATCCCTCTTTGGGTCAATTCACTTTTGTTAATCTCTCATTTGATCTTCGGGATTTCCAATTTGCTATTTAATTGGACTGTGAAAAAAATTTTTTTATGTTTTTAGTTATGTGCCCACTTCACTGATATGTTCTTTCTCTCTTCTATTGATATGAGATTACAGATAAGGGGCCTCTTGCACCGAAACTTCCAGGGCTGTGAGGGGGCCTCCGGGCCTGGCGGGCCGGCCACTGCTGCCAGGGCTGCATGCGTCATTGCTGCCGCTGCTCGGCCGAGTCTGGACCACTCTGCCTCCGGGACTGACCTGTGCTGGGGCTCGGGGCCTCCTGCTGGGCTTTTACCCAAGAGACACTTCTAAGTTATCTTGGGCTGGGAAATGGTTCCATTCCATCCTTTGCTGGGCTTTGTCTCCCCCCAGAACCTGTTTAGTGGCTTGATTGAAAAGTGCTGGGGACAGCTGGGGAGAGCTCGGGCCACTTCCTGCTCCAGCTCCCATTGCCCGTGTCCTCCCCAAGGCTGCTCATCTCTCCATATTCTTTGTGATTCCTTGAGGGGCTGAGGCTGGCTGGGGGGGCCAGGGGCCAGGGCTGCAGAGGGGCCGGGGGGCCGGGGCTGGCGGGGGGGGGCAGGGGCCAGGGCTGCAGAGGGGCCGGGGGGCCGGGGCTGGCGGGGGGGGGGGGCAGGGCTGCAGAGGGGCCGGGGGGCTGGGGCTGGCGGGGGGGGGGCAGGGCTGCAGAGGGGCCGGGGGGCTGGGGCTGGCGGGGGGGGGCAGGGGCCAGGGCTGCAGAGGGGCCGGGGGGCCGGGGCTGGCGGGGGGGGGGGCAGGGGCCAGGGCTGCAGAGGGGCCGGGGGGCCGGGGCTGGCGGGGGGGGGGCAGGGGCCAGGGCTGCAGAGGGGCCGGGGGGCCGGGGCTGGCGGGGGGGGGGCAGGGGCCAGGGCTGCAGAGGGGCCGGGGGGCCGGGGCTGGCGGGGGGGGGCAGGGGCCAGGGCTGCAGAGGGGCCGGGGGGCTGGGGCTGGCGGGGGGGGGCCAGGGCTGCAGAGGGGCCGGGGGGCTGGGGCTGGCGGGGGGGGGGGGCAGGGGCCAGGGCTGCAGAGGGGCCGGGGGGCCGGGGCTGGCTGGGGGGGCCAGGGGCCAGGGCTGCAGAGGGGCCGGGGGGCCGGGGCTGGCGGGGGGGGGGCAGGGGCCAGGGCTGCAGAGGGGCCGGGGGGCTGGGGCTGGCGGGGGGGGGCCAGGGCTGCAGAGGGGCCGGGGGGCCGGGGCTGGCGGGGGGGGGGGCAGGGGCCAGGGCTGCAGAGGGGTCGGGGGGCTGGGGCTGGCGGGGGGGGGGGCAGGGGCCAGGGCTGCAGAGGGGCCGGGGCTATGCGCCGCTCTCCATCACACCTCCTGTCCTCTTGGCTCCCCAGTCAGACCATCCTTTGGGGAGGACTACTACCTCATTCCAGCTGGCAGAGGCCCTTGACCTCCTTCTATGGGTCCTTTTCATCCCCAGCCCTCCAAGGCAGGCCGACCATGTGCTTACTATGGTCCAGGCTGGGGCTAACCTGGAGCAAGGGAGCTTCAGAGGCTGGAGATGGAGGCCAGCCCGCCCCGACTCCTCCCCGGACTCCTCCCCAGAGCCCTCCCCAGAGTCCTCCAAGAAGCCACTGGGGTCATTGTGGCTGCTTCCAGGGTCCTGGGACCCCGTGGGTTCCAGGCCTCCCTCAGGGAGAGGAGGAAGCTTGGGGGGCGGGGAGGACTCCCTGTAGTGGCACCCCGGTATCTGAGAGGGAACGGAGCTCAGTCCGAGCCCAGCCAAAGGGGGCCCCAGAAGGAGCTCCAGGGGAGGAGGGAGACGGCCGGAGGCCTGAGGGGCAGCAGGGGCCGAGGCCCTCCCAGGGGCTCGGAGAGATCTAAAATAGAAGAGAATCTGCCCTAAGATATCTGGGGGGCGGGGGAGGAAGGGGCACCGGAAGCTGGAGGACCAGAGGTGCCCCTGGAGCTGGCCCTTAAAGGGCCGAGTGGAGGGGGCTGCATCCTGAGCCAGGCTGCCCGGGCAACCGCGGGGAGGGGGGGGCCTGGAAGCCCAGCTTGGCGGACAGGGCGGGGCAGGAGCAAGATAATGGGCAGAGCCAAGGGCCCGGGGGAGAAAAGGGCGGCAGGGCCCGGGAGCACTCCCCGGAGCACTCCCCGGAGCACTCCCCGGAGCACTCCCCGGGAGCACTCGCAATGGATTCTGGCGGCCCCGGGCACCCGTGCGTGCGGCGTCAGGGAAGTTACTAGTGCGGTTAAAAGGTAGCTGGGGGTCCGGGGAGGGGCGGGGCCTGACGTCGGAGGCAGCACCGGCCTCGGCGGGAGCCCGGAGGCGGCGGTGGGAGGGAGCCTGCGCCGCGCGGGGTCGGAGGCCTCGGGTCGTCTGGGTGAAGGCCCCACCGGGCCCGGGCGGAAGCCGGTGTGGGGCCCCTGGAGAGGGGTCTTTAAAGGCACGTGAGCCGATGAGGTCACGGGGAGGAAGGGGGCGTGGCCGGACAGCGCCTGGGGGAACGCCCAGTCAGAGGGGTGGGGGGGAGTGGGGGGGGTGCCTGTGTGCGCCTGCGTGTGCGTGTGTGCGCGCGCAGCAACGTGCGCTGCTGCTCGGGGCGGGGAGAGAGGGGGCGGGTCCCGAGCCGGGCGCCTGGGAAAGGAAGGGCCGGGCCCGCGGGGTGACCGAGCCGGGAGCGGCAGAAGGGGAAACTGAGGCGGGGGGGGGGGGGTAGCCATGTGGACCGGCTCGGTGCGGCAGGAAGTGGGGCGGGGCCGGGGCGGGGGCGGCCCAATGGGCTGCGGCGAACGAACGCTCCCGGGGGAGGAGCTCGCACCGAAGCTACGCCTTCCTCCTTGACCACGAGGGGGCGCGAAGGTCCCGACTGTACCTGGCGCCGGCCCGGAATGTTCGGGCCCTGGAACCGGGGAGAAGCCGGGCTTTCCCGCAGGCGCAGGCGCTGCCCGGGCCCGGGTTCCCTAGTGCAGCCCGGGAGCAGCTGGGCCGCCTGCGGCAGCTCCCCTCCCCCTCCCCCTCCCCGTGCCCGGGCCGCTCCCTCCCTCCCTCCAGTCCTTGGGCTCGGGCTGCGGGAGGGGGGGGAGGGGCTGGGCCCGGGGGAGGCTCCCACTGTGGGGGCGGGGGAGCCCTGAGGCTGCGGAGGGAAACTGAGTCCTCCAAGGGCCGGGCTGCTTGTCCCCAGATGCCCCTGCAGGAAGAGCCGCGTTCCCAGAATGCTCCATGTCTCACAGAGACACAAACACACGCAGAGTTTGGCCAAGAAAACACAAGGACGAGCCCCGAGCCCCCTCTCCTTCAGGCCCAGCGCTGCTGTCCCGTCTTACACATGAAGGAGCAAAGGCCAGAGCAGGAGCTGGGGGCAGCCCAGGGCCACAGACTTGGGCCGGGGGATCAAAGCAAGGGGGGGGGGGGCGAATCTGGGGCCGATGGCCACGCAGTCCTCCCCACTGTGCCGTCCTCCCCACTGTGCCGTCCTCCCCACTGTGCCGTCCTCCCCGGGCCCTGCCGTCCTCCCCACTGTGCGGTCCTCCCCACTGTGCGGTCCTCCCCAGGCCCTGCCGTCCTCCCCACTGTGCGGTCCTCCCCACTGTGTGGTCCTCCCCAGGCCCTGCCGTCCTCCCCACTGTGCGGTCCTCCCCACTGTGCGGTCCTCCCCACTCTGCCGTCCTCCCCAGGCCCTGCCATCCTCCCCACTGTGCCGTCCTCCCCACTCTGCCGTCCTCCCCACTCTGCCGTCCTCCCCAGGCCCTGCCATCCTCCCCACTGTGCCATCCTCCCCACTGTGCCATCCTCCCCACTGTGCCGTCCTCCCCACTGTGCCGTCCTCCCCACTGTGCGGTCCTCCCCACTCTGCCGTCCTCCCCAGGCCCTGCCGTCCTCCCCACTGTGCCATCCTCCCCACTGTGCCGTCCTCCCCACTCTGCCGTCCTCCCCACTCTGTCGTCCTCCCCACTCTGTCGTCCTCCCCAGGCCCTGCCATCCTCCCCACTGTGCCATCCTCCCCACTGTGCCGTCCTCCCCACTGTGCCGTCCTCCCCACTGTGCCGTCCTCCCCACTGTGCCGTCCTCCCCACTCTGCCGTCCTCCCCGGGCCCTGCCGCCCTCCCCACTCTGCCATCCTCCCCGGGCCCCGCCGTCCTCCCCACTCTGCCGTCCTCCCCACTCTGCCGTCCTCCCCACTCTGCCGTCCTCCCCACTCTGCCGTCCTCCCCAGGCCCTGCCGTCCTCCCCACTGTGCCGTCCTCCCCGGGCCCTGCTGTCCTCCATCATTATTCCTATTACCCCAATGCAGGGAGGAGAGAACCAGGAGGGCTCCTGCCCAACAGAGAGAGGGAAGCGCTTCCTCCTCTGTCCCCCGGGGGCCGCCAGGGTCACACAGCAGCCTCGGACACGGCCCTTCTCCGTCCCCCAGCTCTCTTGCCGCCTCCTTGCCGGGTCCCCATTGGCCGCTGGGGGCCCTTCCTGCCCGACCTCCCGAGGCTGCCGTTCTCCGGGTCACTTCCTCAGGAAGCAAAGGCCTTGGAGGGCGGAGGCCGCCGGGGCTGAGGGCCAGAGGCTACTTTAGTTCCAGCTGCTCCCCCCCCCCCCCCCCCGGGCCTGCAGCCCCTCGGCCCCCTGGTCCTCGGGCTGTCAGGGATTCCTGAGCCTTCTGGAGGGGAAGTGGAGGAAGGAAGGGGAGCTCATGGGGGAAGGGGGGCAGACCCCTCCCCAGGGGCTCCTGCCCCAGCCCCCCGGCCCTGCTGGTGGGGCCCCGGGGGGTCCGTCTTCCTCCCTGTGGGATTTTCCTCATGGAGAAGTCACAGGCTGTCCTTGTGGAAGGCACCGGGGAGAGCCGGAGAAGGCCACACCAAGGGGGGCCGGGGCTAGCCCTTCCCTACCTCCCCCCTCCCCCTCCCATTTCCTCCTTTGTCTGGGCTAGAGAGACCACGTGTGGGGGCCCCCAAGTGGACCTTCTGAGCCCAGGGGCCTTTGGCTGCAGGAAGTGGCCTCTGGACCTGCCAGGGAAGATTGGGGAACCGAGCCTGACCCAAGGGCTGGGCAGCTGGCATGTGTGTGCCCAGGAAGGGGGCCCGGCAAAGAGGAGGCCCTAGTGTTGGTCTCTGGGGGTCGTTGGGCAGACCAGGGGACAAGGGCTCTGGGCAGAGGAGCTGCCCACCCTGGGGTCTTGTGGGCACAGCCATGGGCTGCTGGGACACCAGGTGCTCGGGCACCTTCTGGGTCTGACCCTCAGCTCTGCCCGGCCCTGCCCACTCTGTGCCCGGCCCTGCCCTCCTGGCCCCTGCCCTCTCTGTGCCCGGCCCCTGCCCTCTCTGTTCCCGGCCCCTGCCCGCTCTGTGCCCGGGCCCTGCCCGGCCTGCTCTGGGACTCCCGGGCAGGCCCCGACTGGCCTCTTCCAACCCGCTTCTCCACGTGGCCAGAGCTGCCTCTCGGGCCCTTCCCCCGGCTGTGTTTCCTATTCCTCTCTCCCAGCATCTGCTCGGCAGCTTCCGCTCTCCCGCAGCTTCCTCGTCTGCAGACGGTCCCAGGGTCTGGAGCCTCTTCCCTTTGCTCTGCAGCAGGAGCCTCGGGGGATGGGCATCGGCTGAACCATCTCCCCCCCCCCCCCAGGAGCCACCCCTGGCTCCCAGCCCCCCCCACAGAGACCCCCCCCAGGCTCCCAGCCCTCCCCCCATAGGGGCCACCTCCGGCTCCCAGCCCCCCCAGTATCCCCCCCACAGGGAAGTCTTTCCTGTCCTCTGGCCGGGGCCTTGGGGACCCAGGGGGAAACTGAGGCCAGGGAAGGAGCTGGTGTTTCTGAAGTTCACAGAACTAGGGGCGGGAGGAGGGGGGAGGGGGCCAGAGGTCCCGTCCGTCTGCTCGGGGGTCTGGAGACCCTGTCACGTGGGGATCCCCTCCCCCTTATGTGGAGCCACACGAGGGAAGTCGGCCGCCCGGGAGGTCCCCAGGCTCTGTGCCATAACGAGCATTTATTAGGCCCCACCTGAGCGCGGGCCGGCGCTGGGGACCAAGGACAGAGGAGGAGCTGTCCTGGTGCCGAGACCCCCCTGAGGGAGGGGCCCCTCCCTTCCCCCGCTGCGGCTCCTCCACCTCCCTGGGTCCGGCTCCCAAGTGACCTCCCGCCTTTGCTGCCTCCCCAGGGCTTCCTTTCCTTCACCCTGGTGTTCCTGGTGGCCGTGCAGGTGACCTTCTGGAGGTACCGGGAGCCCTCCCAGGTGAGTGGGACCAGCTCCGGGGGCGGGGGGGGGGAAGCTGGCCCAGGAGCCGACTTGTAAATGTTTAACAACCGGCTCTCCGGCGGTGGGGGCGCATGGCGGGACACTTGGCCAGCGTTCTCTGCAACGCTGAGCTTTCCCCATAAGTCTGCACTTGCCACAAACTCCCTGGGCCCGGACTTGGAGCATGTGCTGGTTTTCGGGGGTTCCCACGGGCAGCGCTGGGGGAGGAGGCTCCAGGAGGGGGGAAGGACAGGAGGCCGCGAGGGGGGACAGATTGGGCCCCAGGAGGGGAGGCCAGTCTTCTTCCTCGGGGAGGTCCCAGGGCCCTTCCTGGAGGCCGTGGGGGGCACAAAGGAGCGGCCGCTGTGGCCCGGGGGGCTCCGGCCTTCCAGGGCGTGGGGTGGACCCCAACCTCCGCCCGGCCCCCGAGGGGCGGGAATCGCATCCTGCTTTGGCTCCGGAGCCCTTCCTGTAACTGGTGATGGGCGCGAGGGCGCCCAGCCAAGACTCTGCACCAGCAGACTCGGCTTCCTGCCGCCAAGCTGGCAGCAGTGCCGGGGGGCAGGGATCCCTCTGGGGCACCTCCTGCTGCTTGTGGGCAATCTGTCTCCTCGGGGAGGAAGAGGGGCCCAGAAGGGTGAGAAAATAACAATAACAGGAGAAGGATCAATGGAGAGACAGCTGCCATGGGGGAGAGAGGGGGCAGGGAAGAGACAGAGACAGAGAGAGGCAGAGACAGAGAGAGAGAGACAGAGAGACAGAGAGACAGTGAGAGAGAGAGAGAGAGAGAGAGAGAGAGAGAGAGAGAGAGAGAGAGAGAGAGAGAGAGAGAGAGAGAAACAGACTGACAGAAAGACAAAGACAGAGACAGAGACACAGGGAGGGAGAGAGAGAAAGGAGAGAGCCTGACAGATACACGGGGACACAGACAGAGACACAGAGACAAACTCCACCGGCACTGGCGCAGGGCACGTCTCATTCAAAAGTGAGGGGATGAGCAAAGGGGATTGACACGGGGGGGGGCTGCCCTTGGAAGCACCAGAGACTCCCGGGGCCCCGAACCAAGCCGTAGCCCAGCCTGAGGCACCACAATGGTCAGGGCCCAGAAGAAGGACCTGGCAAAGGAACAGGGCTAATGGAAAGCCTCTGCGTCTCTCCCTTTATCTCTTTTGCACGTTCTCTCTCTGTCTCTCTCTCTGTCTCTCTCAGTCTCTGTCCTCTGTGTCTGTCTCTCTGTCTCTCTCTGTGGCTGGAGAAGTCAGGGAGGCTGGGTCAGGGTAGAGGAGCCCCCTGGGACGGGAGGACCGAGGGGCGGCCGGGTCAGTCACGTGCCCCAGATTTGGGAGGGAGGGAGGGAGGGCCCGGCTCAGGAACGTTGGGAGGCTCCCAAAGGCCCTCGGTGCCCGTGGGGAACAGGCCAAAGGGACGCAGGCTGGACCTTCCTGGGTGGGGGAAAGCTGCCGGGGAGGCGGGGGTGGGGCAGACACGAGGGGGCCGTCCAGGGTGATGGGAGCGCAGGGTCGGGACACCGAGGCAGGGCCGGGCCGGGAGCAGGGAGGCGGAGAAGGGGAGGACGCTGCCTGAGGCAGAGGAGAGGGTGCTGGGAGAGGGGAGGCAGAGCTCGCCAGGGAGAAGCCCCCCCCCACAGAGGCAGGGGAGCCCTCCAGCCAACGCTGCCCTTTGGGGCCCGGCGGACGGGCTCCCTGCCCCAGGACCGGGGCCGCAGCGGGAGAGGCGTCCCCTGTTCCAAGCTCCCGGAGCGTGTTCAGCCTCAGCGCCTGCTCTCAAAAAAGGGGATCCCCAAATGTCCGGCCCCCCCTCCCCGGCACCCCCCCCTGCGGACAGCGGTGAGAGCAGGAGGTCTGGACCTGAACAAGGGGGGGAGGGGGAGCGGCAGCCGCCCCCTCCCGCTGGGAAGGGCCAGAGCCACAGCCCGGTGCCCGCCTGAAGGCCCTTGGGGGCTGGGCAGCGCCTTGTGGAGCCCTGGGAGGGAGCTGAGGCGGCCGGCGCCTGGGGGGAATTGGCCAGATGCGCTGCACAGTGAGTCTGCAGCTGGGCTCCGACCCTGTGACCCGGGATGAAGGGACCGTGAGATTGGGGGGAAGCCCCCGTGGGGCCAAGGGAGGGCCAGAGACCTCCCTGATGCAGCCTTGATGGGGGCGGGGCACAGGAAGTGCTGGGGGGAGGGGCAGCAGCTTCCTGGCACTCTCACCCTTCCCAAGACGCTTCCCTGCCAGAGCCGGGCCAGCGGCCTCTACAGTGTCCCAGAAGCCTTTGCTCAAGAGCCGGAAAGGACAGAGGGGCCACGAGGGCCCGGATGGGGGATCAGGCCGCCCCGAACCTTGGAACATCCCTCTGAGTCGCCAGCAAACCTCGATGGGGGGGGGGCTTCTGCAGGGCGGGGACGTCTCGGGCTGGGCCAGGGCCGGGCGCACAGTAGGGCCCTGATTTTCCATGGGGGCAGGTGCAGCGACCTCCTGTGCGGCAGCCTGAGCCGGGCAGGGAGCGCGCGCCCTGCTCCCAGAGCCCCTCAGAGCCTGGCTCGGTGCAGGAAGCAGCAGGGAGTGAGGCGGGGGCTCTGCCCAGAGAGCCCCCAGAAGGAAGTTCTCGCCCCAGCTTCTCCCTCCTCACGGCTGCCGGGCGGCTCTGGCCCCGAGGGCTGGAATCAACAAGAAATCAGGGCAAAGATGGCCTCCTGGGCCCGGGAGAACAGAAGGAAGGGGGGGCTGCTGCCCTGCCCTTCCTGTTAGATCCGGGGCCCCTTTCCCTGGGACAGTGCCCATCCCCCATGCAGCTGGAGCCCAGGGGGGGTCTCAGGGGGCCGTGGGGGCATCCTCAGGCCTCCCACTCGGCAGGACCTCCCAGGCCTTGTGGCCACTCCCCCCACTGGATGCTCCTGCTGCCCACCAGCGCCACCCCCTCCATTAGTATGCTAGTCACTAAGCCCCTTTGTGCCTGGCCCCGTGCCACGGCCTGAAGACGAGCTGCACACAGCTAAGGAGGGAATCGGGGAGTGGGGAAAGAAAACCAGGCGGCGTGCTCCGGGGAAAGAAAGGTGCTCGTCAGAGCCGACATTTATGCGGCACCCACTGTGTGCCCGGCTCTGGGGCAGAGAAAACCAGGCGGCGTGCTCCGGGGAAAGAAAGGTGCTCGTCAGAGCCGACATTTATGCGGCACCCACTGTGTGAGGCTCTGGGGCAGAGAAAACCAGGCGGTGTGCTCCGGGGAAAGAAAGGTGCTCGTCAGAGCCGACATTTATGCGGCACCCACTGTGTGCCCGGCTCCGGGGCAGAGAAAACCAGGCGGCGTGCTCCGGGGAAAGAAAGGTGCTCGTCAGAGCCGACATTTATGCGGCACCCACTGTGTGCCCGGCTCCGGGGCAGAGAAAACCAGGCGGCGTGCTCCGGGGAAAGAAAGGTGCTCGTCAGAGCCGACATTTATGCGGCACCCACTGTGTGCCCGGCTCCGGGGCAGAGAAAACCAGGCGGAGTGCTCCGGGGAAAGAAAGGTGCTCGTCAGAGCCGACATTTATGCGGCACCCACTGTGTGCCAGGAACTGGTCTAAGCACTTTACCAACATCTCGTGACCCTCACATGATTTTGGGGCCGAGATGCCAAGGAGGGACCACCTACAGAGGTTAAGTCCCTTGGCCAGAGCCATGCAGCTGGCAAGGGTCTGGGCCAGATTTGAACTCGGGTCTTCCGACAAAAGCCCATGCTCTGTGCACCATGGCAGCACCCAGGCGCCTCAGATCGCTGGCATCTAGGGAATCAGGGAGGGCTTCCCTGAGGAGGCAGCCCCTGAGCTGGGTCTCAAAGAATGAGAATTTGAGGAGGCCGGAGGTGAAAGGAAGATGGTCCAGACCAGGGGTGGGGGTGGGGGTGGGGTCAGTGTGTGTTTCCTCGTGCTGTCGCGAGTAAAATTAAGGTAAACGGGGGCACAAGTTCTGAACACGATCAGTTTCTTAGCAAAGCCCGAATTTGTCAAAAACGGCTCATCCAAGAACGGGGAGGCAGCTCAGAGGCCCGAAAACCATACCCAGAGTCAGAAGCGAAGCGTCCAGGGGAAGAGGATCATGGGTGTGGGGGACAATGGGATTGACAGGCACTCAGGGAGGCCCGTTAGCAAGGACCCCTCCCCCTTGTCCATAGAAATTCTAATTGAGGGAGAATAAGAACCTCTGATTGGTCGAGGACAGGCGGTGGTCCACAAATAACAGGTTGGTTTGGGTTTTTTATGATTTAGAGGGAAGGGGAACTTTGGAACTTAATTCCCAGAGGGAAGTAAAGCTGCTAAGGGATGAAATGGGGAGGGGGGGGGCGGGGGTCGTACAAAATGGGGAGAGACATGGAATGAAGGGCCAAGCAGAACCAGATCTCAGCTTCTCAGAATAATGAGATCCTTGTTTAGTTTCGGGGTGGTCGGGGCGGTTATAATGCTGGTAACGGCGTGATGGGATGGGGATGGGAAGATGCTGCTGTGAAGCACTGAGGGCAGCCGCGCTTCGGGGGGCAGACGGAGGGTAGAAAGGAGCCGCGTGGGGGGCACTGGGGGCAGCCGAGCTTTGGTGGGGAGCAGGTAATGGCGAGAAGCCTTGGGAAGAGAAGGGGGAGGTGAGGGCAGGAGCCCAGGGCCTCCGTTCTCACGGCCTTCCTGGCGGGCTCTGGTTCTCAGGTGGAGAACACCATGCTTGACACCTACGACCTGGCTTACGAGCAGGCAACGCGGAACGTCTCGGACATCTGGTGGCAGAAGCTGGTGGCCATCCACGACACGGTGAGCCCCGGCCCGGAGGGCTCTGGGGAGGACGGAAAGGGAGCTTTCCTCAAGTGGGAGCGTCAGCAGGGCTTGGTCCGGTTCTGAGGCCCAGCGGAGCCTCCAGGCCCCCCCCTGAAATGATGGGGGGGATGTTGTGGCCCCCAGGGGGGCTCCGCATGCTGGCGGGGGAGGAGAGTTGCAGCATCCTCCGGCCTCCTGAGCCCAGATGAGCCCCAGGCAGATGGTGGGGGGAAACCAGAGGCTCCTCCCCGGGCGGATGGTGGGGGGCGGCCACAGTCTCCTCCCGGACCCGCCCTCACGGGGTCTCTGGGCTGTTTTCAGTTTGGCTGTTGTGGAAAGAGCTCCCCTCTGAGCTGGCTGGGACAGGAGGAGAAGGACCTGTGCAAGGCGGTGCGGCACAGAGCGGTAGGAGAGCGCCGAGGGCGCGGAGGGGGGAGGTCTGGGCCCGGCAGCCCCGGGACGGCCTCTCCTCCCAGGGAGGGGGACTGAGGCCCCCCCGGGGAGCCGGGCAGTGAGTAAGCCAGACCCTGGGCCTCAGCTGGCAGGGCCGGGCCCCTTGTGCTCGCCAGCCCCGGGGCCAGGGGCCCAGAATCCCCGAGCGGGAAGCGCCTCGGACACCCGCCGCCCCAGCCTACGTTGCCACAAGGCCCGCGCCTCTGCCAGGGGTCCCTGCCTCCTTGGAGGGGTGGCCTCGCCTGCCCTGCCCACTTCCACGGGGGCCACTGCCAGTGGGGAACTTGTCCCCTCTTGGCACCATCCCCCTCCCTCCCCGGTGCTGCCAGCCAGGCCCAGGAGCCCGGGGCTGACCCCTCACCCAGGACAGGGGCCCCTCCTCCTCTGGGCCCGTGTCCTTGTCCTGGCTGCCCCTCCCCATCCCTCGGAGGGCTTCCTCTGGCCTGTGTGATGAGCTAATGCCCATTCGGTGCCTGGCACGCCACTGCCCCATAGCTGAGCCTCCCCCTCGGCCGGCTCGGGGGCAGCCCCGGGGCAGCTGCAGGGCCCAGCTCGGGGAGGGCAGGGGCTGTCTGGGCCCAGCCTGGAGCGGGCCTGGGGGGTGGGCGGGGGCGGGTCAGCCTCTCTCAGCCTCTCTCAGCCTCCCTCTGGCCTTCCAGGGCTGCCTCCTGGAGATCAGCACCTTTGTGAGGGAGCACCTGAGCTTGGTCAGCCTCCTGTTCGCCGTCACCCTGGCCTTCATGGTACCCACCACCCCCGCCCAGTCCAAGACCCCCACCCCTCCCCCCGGCCGGGCTGGGACCCCCCTGAATGAGGGAGAGCTGCTAAGTCCAAGAAACCGCTGGGGCTTCCCGAGCTCCATCAGACTCAAGCCTGTGTGTTACAGACGGGGAGACTGAGGCCCCAGGGAGGGCCGTGACTGAGAGGGGGAGGGGCCTCCTGTAGGGGGTCCTGCCCAAGGAAGACCCCATCTGGGAGCAGCGGAGGTCCCAGGCACTGCTCCTGCCCCCCCTGAACTACCTGGGGCTTCAGAGCAGGCCCTGCCCCCGGGCAGGGCCAGCCCTAACTCTCCCTCTGCCTCCTTCAGGTTTATGGGATGTTCCTCACTTCCTTCCTCTGGCTGACCATCCATTACGGCAAGAACCTGGACCGCAAGGGCCGGTACACCCTGACGGCCCGGTAGGGCCGCCTCGGCCGCTGCCAGCGGGGAGAACTTCCTTCCTGCTTCTCTCCGGCCGGGCCAGGGGCTGCCCCAGGATGGAGCCCCCCGGCCCCTTCCGGAGCCCCCACCTGGGAAGGCTGCTGGCCACCCGGGACCGGCCCCGCCACTCCTCGACTGGACAGTCCTTCCCCTCTCTCCCTCCCAGACTTTTGTGAGAAAAGTGCTTCATGAACTTCAAAATGGTAGAAAAGTTGAAGAGTTGGCCCGAGAGACCGTCCCCCTGCCCTCCCTGCCCCCCTGCCCCTGCCTGTCCTCCTGCCCATCCCCCTGCCTTCCCTGCCCCCCTGACCCTGCCCCTGCCCCTCCCTGCCCCCTGCCCCTGCCCGTCCCCCTGCCCCTTCCTGTCCCCTTCCTCTTGGCCGCCGAGGTCTGGACACTCCAGTGCCCCTTCTCAGCGAGCTAGAACGAGGAGTCTCCCCATGGGACCTCCCAGAGGGACTGTGGGTAATTTCTGGGATCCTTGGAACTTGGGATCTTGTAAGAATTTTCTCTCAGTACAATCAGTCTCCTTTGTGATTTCATGTGTTATCATGAATATTATTTGCATTTGCAAACTGGAGGTGAGAAGGGGTCCTCCAGCCTGTCAGGGCCAGAGTGGGGAGAAGGGTTCTGGGCTGCCAGAATCCCCCCTGACTTCCCTGGTAGAGGCCCCCAAGTCTGCAGCTCTGCTTCCTCTAAGGGGCCTCCCTAAGGAAGGCAAGTGCCGCTGCCTGGCCGGCCACATCAGAGGAAATGGTCAAGGAAAGGGAACTCGGGGCCAGCCCCGGCCTGGATGGTCCTGCTCAAGCTCCCAGACCGAGCATCGCTTCCACTCGGGCGCACCTGGATCCAACCAGGGACTTGCACTCTCTCTTCGCAATGGTTAAAAATAAACAGGCTTTATTGGCTCCGGAGCGACTCCCTCCTGCCCCTCAGATGGAACCTTCCTTTGGGGCAGAGGAAAAGTGCCCAATACAGAAACCTGGCTGGAGAGGGGTGACCCCTCTGCCCGCCCTGGGGGCTCCTCCTGCACCAGTGGGGGGCCACTTCTCCAGGGCCACATCAGGCCTCAGTTCCTCTGCCCCTGCGGCTCTATATTTTCATTGCCGGAGGCCTTCTTCCCTCCGTTCTCTGACCCTGCTTGTTCTGTTCTGTGTCGGCTCAGAAATTCTCCCCCTGTTTTTCTGACTCCCGTGTTCCCTTCCCCAAATAACATCCCCTTCCCCTCATTTGCCACAGTATCTTTTGGCTCTTTGAACTCTCAGGTTCATTGACTTGGGGCTGGACGAGGTCTGAGAAATCATCTAGTCCAACCCCCTCACTTTATGGATGAGGAAAACTGAGGCCTGGAGGGATCAGAGGGTCCCTGGGAAGTGACAGAGCCAAGAGCCCGCCTCAGGGCCGCTCCTTTTTCATCTAGAAACCCTGAAAGCAAACTTTCCGTCTGGCCTGAGAAGAATAATTGGGAGACACCGGCCTGGATAGAAAAGAAATAAAAATTAGGAGTAAAGGAGGATGGAGGATGGCGCAGGGAGGGCTTTGGAGGCGCTATCAGAATCTGACCTTTACCCTGGCAATGGCCAGAGACGCCCAGCCCTCAAGTAGGGCTTTAATTTCAATAAGTTCAGAGTGAGGATCCCGTTTGTAAGCCAGAAGTTCTCCTGAAAAGGCTCTTTCTGGCCACAGCAAAGGAAGGTCACGTACACAAATCCCGAGTGGGAAGGGAGCAAGGGGGAGCACGTTCGGCTTGTTCCCGGGACTGCGGTGGGAGTCTCGGTGCAGGATTATACAAGTGCTCTCCGGGTTTTGGGGGACAGGTCTTGGGGACTGTGATGGCTGATGGGTTCCTTGGGCGGAAGGTTCTGCAGCCTTTGCGCTGCTTCCCGGAACTCGTTTTCAGGATGTTACCTAGTCCCCAAGGGGCACCTTGAAAACTCCTACCTTGTGACTGTGGAATGTTCTCATAGGAGAGCCAGGCCCCCCCAAGTCCGTGGGGAGGCTGCCCGCCGTGGGGTGTGTCCACAGGGCTTCCTGACCACCCCGTCCCTTGTCCATCCCTCCTGGCTCACACAAGAAGGTTATTTCTGTCGCTAAAGTGTCTGGTGTCTCCGAGGCGGCCGCAGGGCCCGCTCTGCCCGATGTTGACCAGAGGTCGTTCTGTGAAAAGGCTGGAGACCCGTAGGCTCGGACCCTCTGCGTGCTTGTGATGGAGCCTGCAGGACATATCCCGGGGATGATGGCAGCGATCGGGCTCACGTGTAAGTCGCCTTAATATTTGTCGAGGTTGTTCTTGTCTCCGGGGCGAGCCTTCCAACCGACTGGGAATCGTCAAATTAGGGGATGACTGAACAAACCACCAGACGTGAACGCGGAGAAACGGGAAGACTTCCAGGAAGGGAGACCGAGGGAAGTCATCAGAGCCAGGAAAACAAGGTGCCTGGGCTGGCGACACAGGAAAGGGAGCTGTGATTCCCTCCCTTCCTTCCTTCCTTCCTTCCTTCCTTCCTTCCTTCTTTCCTTCCTTCCTTCCTTCCTTCCTTCCTTCCTTCCTTCCTTCCTTCCTTCCTTCCTTCCTTCCTTCCTTCCTTCCTTCCTTCCTTCCTTCCTTCTTTCCTTCCTTCCTTTCTTCTTTTTTCTTTCTTTTTCCTTTTTCCTTTTTCTTCCTTTTTTCTCTCCTTTCTTTCTTTTTATGGTGTGATCGTTTTTGTTGATTTTTTTCATTTCTTTTTCTTCATTTTTAAAAATTGTTATCCTATGGGATGGCTCTTCAGGAGCCAAGGATAGATACAGGGTGAAACTGAGGCCGTGTGCAAATCAAGGAGTAATGAACATTTTATTTTATTTTATTTTATTTTTAAATTTATTTTTTTATTATTATTTTTAATAGCCTTTTATTTACAGGTTATATGCATGGATAACTTTACAGCATTAACAATTGCCAACTCTTGTTCCAATTTTTCACCTCCCACCCCCCACCCCTTCCCCTAGATGGCAGGATGACCAGTAGATGTTAAATACATTAAAATATAAGTTAGATACACAATAAGTATTCATGACCAAAACATTATTTTGCTGAATAAAAAGAATCAGACTCTGAAATATTGTGCAATTAGCCTGTGAAGGAAATCAAAAATGCAGGTGGGCATAAATATAGGGATTGGGAATTTAATGTAATGGTTTTTCGTCATCTCCCAAAGTTCTTTCTCTGGCGTAGCTGGTTCAGTTCATTCCTGCTCCATTGGAAATGATTTGGTTGATCTCGTTGCTGAGGATGGGCCAGGTCCATCAGAACTGGTCGTCATATAGTATTGTTGTTGATGTATATAATGTTCTCCTGGTCCTGCTCATTTCACTCAGCATCAGTTCCTGTAAGTCTCTCCAGGCCTTTCTGAAATCCTCCTGTTGGTCATTTCTTACAGAACAGTAAGAACATTTTATTTTAAAAAGAACGATGGTATCTTTAGGATAGGGTCTAGAAATGAGAGAGGACTGAGAGTGCCCAAAGCCGGTGGGCCTTGAGACAGGCAGATATACCTGAGACCCGGGCTTTCCCTGCTGCCCATTCTCTTGCTGGGGAGGGAGATGATGAAGGCAGCTGCTGGAGAAGAATGTCCCAGAGGGGCCCCATTGGAGGCACCATCGTGCAGCCCACCAGCCCTGTGCCAGACAGACCCCAAGGCATCCTCCTGGGGCGGCCCTGCTCCCAGAGCCTGCACTGGAAGGCCAGGGCCAGGCGGGCACTTGTGGACCCAGGAGCAGAGTCCACTTGGGTCAGAAAAGGGGGTCAGATGGCCTGGTGGTCGCAGAGGAAGCTCCTCCGTGATCATGTGCGCTCTGATGGAGCCCAGAGCTTCCCGGCAGGACCAGGAGGAATCCTCAGGTTGGGGTGGTGGGGACAGACCCCCCCCCAGAGAGGGGCCTGCTGAGCTCCCCCTGCATGGTTGCCGGCAGCGCAGAGACGTCCATGTGGGGAATGCTGATGTCGGAGTCACTGAGGGGCGCCTGTGGGATGGCACCGGACCCTGGTCTCCCCCAGATGCTGCCGCCCCAGCCCAGGATCGTGTGGACCAGCCAGAGCTGAACAAGAGCACCCAAGTGGCCCCAGCCCCGGCTCAAGGTACCGGAGCCATCTGGGAGGCAGCCTGGGGCTCTCTGGCCTGGCGCAGAGCGGGCACAGACTGCAGATGAGGACAGAGCCAAAGCAGCACCGGCCGACCTGCAAACTCAATAGCGGGGAAGACCACGTGGAGGCAGGAGTCTTGTCCAGAAGGTCACATGGTGCCACAACTGCTGGGATACCAGGAGGAGGGGTGAGGGCGATCCGGGACCCCCAAGGAGCCGGACAACTCCCAGGTGGAAGGATGACTGGGGCTCAGGGACAAGATGCCCAACGTGCGTGGCAGGAGCGATCTTGCTCCCCCAGTCGTGGGGAGACGGCCGACAAAGGACCAGGAGTGGGAGAGCCCACCTGGGCAAGAATTCACACGTGCCGAGGGCAGCCCACCCACCGGCCCAAATTTGTGCCCAGCCACCGGCTCAACCACCACCCAAGAGTGGACAAACAAGCCTATGACACTCATTCTATGCCACCCACTGTAAGCTCAGGTAGAAAGAACCAAAAAGCAGGGAAGGGGCCCCCAAAGCTTCAGCTCCAGGAGGCAGAAGGCCTCTGACTGCTGAGACAACGGCGGAGGTTGGAGCTGGGCCGAGGACACCGGACGGGCCTGGGACGGGCTTTCCCCACGGAGCCAGGGGCAGCCGGAGCACCCTGGAGCCTGTCCGGGAGCTTCCCGTGACGACTGTGGACACGGGAAAGGCCCCTCGGCTGGGGAGGAACGTCCTGTCAGAGACGGGGAGCTCCTGCCCTGGGCATGCAAAGGCTCCAACTTTGCTGCAGCCGCCGGGCTCTGGGTGCCTTGGGGCCTTCTGAGCATCTGGGCTGGAAGGAAGTAGTAAAACTGGCCTCGTGCCTTCGTGCCGGCCACCTTTTTCCCAGAAAGGGCTGTGAGCAGCTGCAAACAGGAAGTGAGTGACAAAGCCGGGGGCTTTCTGGCCTAGACGCCCGCCGGGGCTGCTGTGACCAAGCTTCAGGAGGAAGCTCTGGGAGGACCCAGGGAAGACGAGCAGCTGGGGGAGGGGGCCTTCATCCCCCTTTGGGGGGGCCTTCATCCCCCTCTGGTGCCCACTCTCCCCTGTGCCTTCCACAAGCTCAGGCCCTGTTGGCGGGCCACACCCTGCTAAGCCACCTGGGCAGACGGGCTGCGCCAGGCCCCATAACGGGCAGACCTCAAGCCTATCAGTGAGTTGGGGCCTTTACCCCGGCCCGGCAGAAGGGTGGGTGAGAACACCGTGTTCTCCGCCCATGGAGGCCGCTGGAGCGGGCCCTTTGAAGGTGGGAGCTCGGTCGGGTGCAGACGCTCGGTCGTCCGTTGCATGCTGGGCCGTTGCCAGGCGTTTGGACTGGTGAGCCGCCCTGGAGTTTGCTGACTCGGGCAGAATAAAGCCAAATGAACAAGTCGGCCTCGTTCAAATCTAATTTACACACAAGTCAAGACACCTCCCGGAAGCCATCGGTCTTCTCCAGAAAAAAAAGATGAACGGGAGCAGCTCAGAGTGGGCGCCCCAAGGCTGGGACGGGGGCTCCCGCCCCAAGGACACCGGCACCCCCCCCAGGGGACTCTGAGTTCGGCCCCGCAAATGCCCTTTCCGGCTTTCCACCATCTTGGCTCCTACCAATGCTTGTGTGTGTGGGGGCCGCCTTCCTCACACCCTGCACCCCTCGGGGAGGGAGGTGCTGATGGACACCCGCCAGCCGGCCCCTATTGCAGCTCAGATACAGGAGTGGACGACCAGCAAGGTGACAATGGTGCTCAGACCCCCAGCGAGGAGATGGCGCTCAGACCTCCAGCAAGAAGATAGTGCTCAGACCCCCAGTGAGGACACGGCGCTCAGACCTCCAGCGAGGCGATGGCGATGCTCAGACTTCCAGCAAGGTGACAGCGTTCTGTGGAGAAACGTGACTATCAAAGGACCCCCGAGTGAGGCAACCTTCTGAAGCCCTGGAGGGTGCCAGCAGGTGGTGCGTTGAGCCCCAGAGAGGGGGCTCGCCAGGAGCCTCCATGGAAGACCGCCTGTTGCCCATCGGAGAGCCACCTTCTAACAAGCAGGAGGCGGGAATGATGGGCACTCGCCTTGGTGTCCAGCTCCCTCAGGTGGACAAAGAGTGACCCCCACGTGGGCGCTGGAACAGAGGTCTCCAGGGAGGGAGGCTGTGTGCCCTTCTGAGACAGGGCTGATGGCAGGGCCCGTCCTTGTCCAAAGTGTCCAGCCGTACCCTGGCAATGCCAATCCTGGGAGAGCCCGTCCAGCAGCCCGTGTAGACCATCTGCAACGATCGGTCCCCTCCGCAGTAAACTCAGATGGAGGGGAAGGGGGGAGGTCAATCGGCGGCAAAGAACTGGACAGCCGACCTGAAAAAGGAATCGTACGTGTCCGTGCCGTGTAGTGGGGCAGAGAGGAGGGTGCCCTGCAGGCAGGAGCACTGTCTTCCAGCGTTCTAGTCCAGCCCCACTTCCCAGCTGCGTGGCTCGAGCCACTCCAGGCCTCGGGTTCCTCATCTGCAAAATGGAGGCAGATGCAAACCCCCCCCCCCCGGTTCCTCTGCCAGGGAAACCCCAGATGGGCTCAGGAGAGTTGGATGAGACTAAAACAAACAAAGCAAAACTACAAGTGCAAACACGCGGCAACGAGACTGCCCATGTACAATGTGCCCTGTACATAATCATAGCTGTTTCCTGCCTGCTTGGCTGGGCTGTTTTTATTATTTTACTGTTATTGTTCATTTGCTTATATGTCTCTGAGGTCATAATAATAGCAAACATTTATTAAGCACCTACTGCATGCCAGGAATGTGCTAAATGATTTACAATCATTATTTTAATTTGATTGTCCCAATATAATATAAGTGCTAATATTACCCCTGTTTTACAGATGGAGAAACTGAGGCAAAAAGGGTGAAGTGACTTGCCTAGAGTCACACAGCTAGCAAGTGTCAGAGGATGGATTTGAATTTAGGTTTCTCCGACTCGGCACTCTGGGCACCCGGCTATAGCGACCTGTTCTTGTTATTTGCTCATCGGTTATTCACATATATGCTTATAGTTATTTATTTTAAAAGAAATGCGGCCCTATTGATTGGTGAGGGGCCTAAGCCCAGCCTGAAATGTTTCCTAGCTGTGTGAGCCCCATTTGCCTCAGTTTCCCCATCTGTGAAGCCTGAAGCCAGAGACTGAAAAGTGTCTAACGGATAAGCTTTTGATTCCATACCAGTCTCCCGGGGATACTCTTATTCGCCCAGTTAAAAAGCCAGATGGGAAAAGGAAAGCAGACGGCTCTGTGGTCAGCCTTAATAGCACCTCAGCAGCTAAACCATCCCCCGGGACCTGTGCAGGCCGAACTCGTTGCCCTGACCAGAGCTTTAGAATGGGGAAAGGCCTGAGAGCGGACATCTATCCTGACTCCAAAAAAACCTTTCGGGTTTCCCTGCCCACAGGGCTGCTGGGAAAGAAAGGGGATTTCGGACAGTTAAACATTCCCCCACTAAGCATGCAGGGGAAATCCTCCGGCCTTGCAAGCTGTCCAGAGAGCTTTCTGTAACATCTCAGAAAGGATTTCAAAAGGCGGGCCCGCTGCAGGAAAGAGGCTGGCGGACTGCAGCAGCTCGGGAACCCACGGCACGACTCCCTCGGCGCCCAGATCTTCCTCGAGTCCCAGGAATGGCCCTTGCTCGAGGGACCACGTGCCCTCCCTCCCCTGGGTGGTCTCCCAGACCTTCAGCCAGCTGCCAGTCCCACAAGTGAGCCAGTGGAAACTTCTCTTGGACCGGCACCAAGCCACTCACTGAGGAAAAAATGCTCTCCCTTCCCTATTTTCGCTGGTTACCGACCAGGAAAATTCACGAGGCAACTTGGTCCTCCCGCCCAATTCGTGCTCCAGCGAATCCTGGAGATGCCGTTCAAGCCTTCTCTCCTTTAAAGTCTGTTCGGAGAAGGCACCGGATCCAGGCCAGGACGCACTGAGTTTTTTCTTTGTCCTTTTTTAGCTTTTTATTTTCAAAACATAAGCGTCGATAACTTTCAACATTCACTCCTGCCAAACCTCAAGTTCCAGATTTTTTTCTCCCTCCCTTAGACATCAAGTAATTCAATGTATGTTTACCACGTGCAGTTCACATTTGGCTGCACAAGGAAAATCAGATCAGAAAGGAAAGAAAAGGGAAAGCAGGCGGACAACAGAAAGGTGGGAACGCCAGGTCCGCACTCGGTCCCCGTGGGCCTCCCTCGGGATGCAGGTGGCTCTCTCCATCACAAGTCGGTCGGAATTGGTCCGAATCGTCCATCGGCAGGCGGGTTACGGTTACATAATCTCGTGGCTGTGTCCAACATTCTCTCATTTCTACTCACTTCACGTCAGTTCATGTCTCTCCGGGCCTTTCGGAAATCATCCTGCGCAT
Source organism: Dasyurus viverrinus (assembly GCA_020854095.1). Taxonomy (NCBI): domain Eukaryota; kingdom Metazoa; phylum Chordata; class Mammalia; order Dasyuromorphia; family Dasyuridae; genus Dasyurus; species Dasyurus viverrinus. The sequence goes on along the minus strand of CM037002.1, from coordinate 253,630,079 downwards.
AGATTTTCCCCATACGCCCCCACGCAGGGCTTTCCAGTTGCTTCTGGCCTTTGTTGACACCTTCGCCAGTTGGGTAGTGCCTTTCTTTGCAGGACCGAGAAAGTATAGATTTAGTAAAATCGATTCCACCTGGCTTTGGTCTGCCTGCTCCTGCAGAGGGACCGTGGGCCAGCGCTCTCTGCTCATTTGGTTCCCACGAGTGGGTGAAAAATTCCTTTGTCAAAATGTCAGTAGCCCGAGGGGGCCCAGGATTGTTGGGTTTCTGGCCCACATCCACAGGGTGGGCAGTAGCCCTGCCCAAATGCTTTTTTTTTTTTTTTTTTTTGGCAAGAACCCTCTTGATAGGGGATCATTCCCTTGCTTGGAAATCAAGCTCCACAGCCAGGAGTGGTCCAAGACCCCAGTTAGTGTTGTGCCGTTTGCCTCAGGTTATAACCATTCCCTCCTAATGTTTGTGGGGATAAAGGTCTTTATTCATTTTAGCCATTAGAATATCAGGAGCCTCTGCAGAACCTCCCATTCTGTCATCCTAGGTGCCTTCCCCCATTAGGTCATCCCCACTCAGGCACCTCCCCCATTAGGTCATTGTTCTTGTTACCCTATAAAAGATTCTTGTATCTGACATTCACGGCTGGAGTCTTGGAGAGCACAGTCTCATTCAGCCCCGGGACCAAACATGGATCCATTGGTCCCAGGAAATCTCTCCATATAATAAATTATGAAATACTCTCTAATCTCTATCCTGCCTCAGTTTCTCCGGCATTGCATTAGAAGGGTTTGTGTCTGGCTCTTTCAGCCTAGTAGAATTTCCCTCTCTCTGAAGTTTGCTTTTAAGTGAAATTAAATATAACCTCAGCTCCCAAAGCAGTCCTCTTCATGGGGGCCTTGGCTCCAAGACCCCCCACTTTGAGTCCCCTTTCTCCCGCTCCTTTCTGGCCAAGGTTTGCCGGGTGTTTCCTTTAGACTCCAGGATGCGTCTCTCCAAACCTGGCTCAAGACAAGGATTTGCCACCTACTGAATCTGGCCCCCGTCCGGTTCCCACCACCCGCTAAAAGGCTTAACCCTCTGAAGGAGGACTTTTGAGGGAGGAACAATCTCAGCAGGAAGTAGCTTCAGAAGAAGAGATTTCCATCCCTCGCCCCCAAAGCTTTTGGGTCCGGTTTGTTTGAGGGGAGAAACGAGGAGATCCGGGTATCCTGGGTGAGCTTCAGCAGGGAAATCCTTGCAAACCATCTGAAAGCCTGGCTGTGGCCCGAGGCAATCCGGGAGGAGCACCCATAGGATTATCTCCATCTGAAGCGGTCCTTTTGTTCCTGCCTTTCACAAGATCATCTAAACCTCTGAGTTTACTTATCCCGGAAAAGCAAGTTAGGATGCCAACTCCCCCCCCCCCCCCCCCAGGTTAAATTTCCCCTATAAAAGATCTCACGTTGTAGAACCTTGCTCAGGAGGTAGCCGACTCCCAATAGCTATTTTCTCAATGAATGTAGCCCAGAATTCTCCTTTGCTAAGGCGAACTGTGGCTATATATTGGGGGGGGGGGGGTCATCTGCTAACTTCTCTTGGAATTTAGCCCACTTTTAACAGTAGAATAAGATCTCGATTCGGAGGAGGTCCCAGCCTACAGATTTGCTTGAGGTGACCCACAACACCAGACTATAAACCCAACTTCCTTTTGGGCTATTGAAATGGGAAGCCTGAAGAAACTTTCTCTCTCTTGAACTTTACCTCTGCACCCCACTCGAGGCAAACCTCTTTACAAAATCTCCTGATTGCATTAGGGGCTTTTGTCCACTGAGAGTCTCTTTCTAGGTGACATTCAGAAATAAACTTGCCTATTTTTTTGCCATAGAAAACTCAGTTTAGTAAATTCTTGTCATAAGAACTCGCCTGGCTCTGCCTTTCTTGTTTCCAAGCCAAGGCTCGAATCCCATCAGTATCACCTGTACCCCGTCATTTGGGTGGGTAACCTCTTCATTTTGGTCGTCTGTTAAAAGAGAATCTGACTCATCGCCCCCCTCAAAACATCCAAGACTCTACTGACCCTGCCCTGACCATTGCCAATACCAAAGACTTTCTGTTATTAGATCGTCTTAGGAAATGCCTTTGCTAAAAGTTAATTAAGTCCACTGACTGATTTTTAAAAATATTATTTATTTTAAAACATTAAAAAAACTCCCTCTCTCCAGCTCTTCTACTGTCCCTGGAGAAGGCGAGCAATATCATATCAATCAAAAATGTGAAATCATGCGAGACATTTCCATGTTTGTCATGTCACAAGAAAAACACCAAGAAAAAGACAGAAATGTTTTAAAAGTACACTTAATTCACATTTGAGTTCATCAGTTTTCTCTGGAGAGGTGAAGAGCATTTTTCATCATCAACTATTTGAAATTATCTTAGGTCAATAATGATCAAAGTAACTAAGACTTAACTAGTTGACTATCATCTTAATATTGCTGCAACTTGGTACACTGATCATGCAGAACTTTCAGGTTTTTTGTGAAACCAACCTGCTTATTATTTCTGGTAGTATAATGGTAATCATCACGATCATATACAACAACTTGTCCAATCATTCCCCCAATTGATATATTTCAATTTCCAATTCTTTACCGCTACAAAAAGAGCAGCAATGAATATCTTTGGACAAAAAAGTCCTTTTCCTTTTCCCCTGTTTTTAATTTTTAATCTTTGGGGGATAAAGAGCTAGTAATGGTATTGTTAGGTCAAAGGATATGCAGTTTGGGGCATGCTTCCAAATTATTCTCCACGATGATTGGACAACTTCACAATTCCATCAACAATGCATTAGTGTACCTATTTTTCCATACCTTCTCCAGCTTTTGCCATTTTCCTGTTCTGTCATCTTGGTCAGTCCTAAGTGGTACCTCAGGATTGTTTTATTTGTATTTCTCTACTTAATAGTGATTTAGAGCATTTTTCATATATCCATAGATGAGTTTGATTTCTTCTTCTGAAATGCTCCTATTCATATTCTCTGACTATTGCTCAATTGGGGAATGGCTCATTTTTAAAAAAATTGACTCAATTTCTTTTATATTTGAGAAATGAAGCTTTTATAAGAGAAATTTGCTAAAAAAAACCTTTTGATATTACTTCATTTTCTATTAGCAAAATATAGTTTCCTGATTATAAAATGTAGGTTCCTGATGATCTCTTTCAAATGGGCCTATTTTTGGTTTTGCTTTGCTGAGATCATAATTGCTACATTGCTTTTTAACTTGAGCTTTAGTATAATCGAGTCTGCTCCATCTTCTTAGTTAAACTCTGTGTATGTCTTTCTGTTTCAAGTTTATCTCTTGTTAGATCTGGATTTCGGTTTCTAATCCATTCTGCTATCCTCTTCCCTTTTATGGATAAGTTTATCCCCTTCATATGGATAATTATCATTTCTAACAAATGTATTTTCTCCCATCTTCTTTTCTTCTGTTTATCCTTATCTTTCTCTTTTTACCCCATCCTATCAAAAGTCTGTTTGTTTTACTCATCCCTTAATCTGCTTTCTCTTTTTATCATACCTTCCCCCTTCCTCTTTGGGCAAGGGTTAGGGTTAGATTTCTATGCCCAACTGAATGTGTATTCTTCCTTCTTTGAAACAATTCTGGTGAGAGTAAGATTCAAATGTTACCCATTAACCCCCCCCCCCTATTTTCACCTCCACTATAAAAACTCTTCCTTATATGCCCCTTTTATGTGAGATAATTTTCTCCGTTCTTTCCCTCTTTCCCCCTGTTTCTTACTCTTCATTTTGTAGGAAATGATCCCCCTATAATCAACCCAACCATGCCCTCAGTCTATGTCTAACTGTCCTAATGTTAAAGTTCTTAGGCGTTATAAGAATCATCGTTCCATGTAGGAACATAAACAAATGAACCTTTGGTAAGTCCCTTATGATTTCTCTTTCACGTTTATCTATTTATGTTTCTCTGAATCTTTTATTTGAAAGGCAAATTTTCTGTTCAGCTCTGGTTTTTTCATCTAGAATGCTTGGAGTTTCATTAAATATCCATTGCCCCCTCCCCCAAAAAGTTATATTTAATTATGCTGGGTAAGGTGTTGGTTGTAATCTAGCTCTTTGGCCTTCTGGAATATCATGTTCCAAGCTCTCCACTCTACAAGTTGCAAAATCTTTTTTACATGATCCTGGCTGGCTCCGTAATATCGAATCGTTCCTTTTTGGTTGCTTGCAATATTTTCTCCTTGACCTGATTAGTGAATTCTTTCAACTTCTATTTTACCATCTAGTGCTAAGACACCAAAGCAGTTTTCCTTAATGATTTCCTGAAATACAATGTCTAGGCTCTTTCTTTGATCATGACTTTCAGAGAGTCCAAAAATTCTTAAATGATCTTTCCTTAATCAAATTTTCCAATGAGATATTTCTCATTTTCTTCGATATTTTCATTCTTCAGATTCAGTTTTATTGTTTCTTGATGTCTTATGGAGTCATTAGCTTCCACTTGCCAAATTCTGATGTTTAAGGAATTATATTCTTCGGGGTATAAGCCCAGTAGAAACACTGTTGGATCAAAGGGTATGCACAGTTTGATAACTTTTGGGGCATAATTCCAGATTGCTCTCCAGAATGGTTGGATTTGTTCACAGCTCCACCAACAATGCATCAGTGTCCCAGTTTTCAGGAATTATTTTCTTCAATGAGTTTTTGTGCCTCTTTTACCCTTTGGTTCAGTTTTTCCTCTACTACTCATAACTTTTTTTTAGCTGTTTCAGAAATTCTTGTTGGGCTCTTCCCCGCCCCCTCCCCTTTTCTTGTTTTCACGTTGTTTGTCCTGCGAGTTTGTGTCTTGGACTTCTCTGCCACTCAGTAGCTTTTTACAGCCAAGTTCTCTTTTGGTGTTTGTTTGTTTTTCCAACCAATTTCTGGACTCGGAAGTCTCTGTTAAAGTCTGGCCCTGCTCACCCAGGGATGGGAGTCGGGAGGCGCTGTCCCACCTTCAGACTCTTGCGCTGCGGTTTTCAAAGCTAGTTCTGGGCATCTCAAAGTTTCTATTCTATTCTAGAATCAATTTCAGGCATCGTTAATGATGGGAGACCTCAGCTGCGTTGCCATCTCTCTTCTGCCGTCTTGGCTGCACCTCTTGGGGAAGTGCATTGCTGGGGACTCATGAGCTGCAGCAATGGAAGGAGACCCCGCCAAGCCCAGAGGGAGCGATCGGGGACCCCGACCCAGGAGCGTGAACGCTGCCAGAGGGCGCATTATAGCACAATGATATCCCTGTAGGGCACCCTTCCCTGGCCACCACCCCTCACTACCTCATCCCCTTCCCCCTCTATGCTCCCCTTCTTTGTGCCTTCCAGAGCCCCCTTTTTATTATGCCCATCACATCTGCACCCCCCTCCCCCACAGGCCTCCCCGTGGGATCCTGGTAGCTAGATGGGCTTTGACTGAGAGAGCCTGAGTCACTGGAAACTCCGGGAATCCTGCTACCCCCAGGCTGGCCGGAGGAGCACTGACGGGATCATCCCAGCCTGAAGGGGACCTACGGGCCCTTGACGGTTCCTTACATTGACAGAGTCATTGTGACCCCACGATTTTCGGTATCCGATCAGAAAGCCAAGTCATGATGTCAGCCCCCAAAGTCACTTTTCCTCTGCAAAAGAAGCTGTCTGTATCCCAGCCCCCTCCCCTGTTAAACTCCTTTTTCGGAACTTAGTCTGCCTTCCGGCCTGTGAGCATTGCCAGGCTACGCGGTCTTCCCTCTGTAACGGTGAGATCTGCTGGGACGCTCGGCCCCCACCTCTCCCTTTGGGGAAGGCTAACTCCCTCCCAGTCAATGGCATCGTGACAAACTCTCTGCCTGTTGATTTGGAGACGGTCTCAGCTCATAAATGCTTTGAGACGGCCCAGGACAGCAGCCCAAGACCCCAACAGATTTTGGGGGCTGAAGCCCTCTCCCCAGCGTGCCCATCCTCCCACCTCATTCCTTTGATCTTTGGGCTGAATTTGCTGTCTGTCCTCCTTCTCATCCTCCACTCCCCAGAGAGCGGGAACATCTCGGGCAGAACTGTTTGGGTTTCTAGAACCACAGTGCCTAGCATACAGTAGGTACTTAATAAATGCTCATTGCCTTACACGTGGGAAAATTGAGAGCAGCTGATTATGACGTGGTCAAAGACCAGAATGCTTTTCACTGAATTGCGCAGCTGCCCAGGACTTCTCTTTCCCTAGCCCATAGACCAGAGGAATGAAACCATTTTAGTTAGTTAGTTAGTTAGTTAGTTAGTTAGTTAGTCGGCCTGCCGGCTGAACAGGGTAGAGGACGGGGAGCGGGGAAGGCCTGAATTCAGATCCTGCTTCAGAGGCTTCCCAGCGGTGTGAGCCCCGCCCCCACTCTCCCCCCACACACACCACGTCTGCCTCAGTTTTCTGGGGAATTGGGGGTAACAACGTGGGGGGAACCACAGCTCCTGCATCCAGAGATGTGGGGATCAAGGGAGGCGCTGTCTGTAACATGTTGGGGAAACTTTTGGCCACTGCCCCAGTGCTGTGATGGGGATGGGGATGGTGATGATGGAAGTGATGATGATGATGATGGCGATGGTGATGATGCTCTAAAGGCCTCAGGGCCCTGATGGGTGTGAAATAAGTCACAGGATCCTTCTGAGCTTGGCCTGCTGCCTTTGCTCCCCCACGACCTGATAAAAGGGGGAAAGGTGGGCAGGGATCAAAGCCCAGAGATCATCCCACCCAAGAGAAAGCAGCCTCCAAGCTCGGCGGGGCTCTGCTGCTTGGGTAATTGTCTAACTTCTCAGCCAAATCCCCTTTTCTCCTGTGGCCTCAGTTTCTCCCTCTGTAAAACGGCCCTCTCGGCGGGTCCTCTGCTGGGGGTGTCGGGGCGGGGGGCGGCGAGCGGAGAGCCCGGGCCGGGAGGCGCTTCCATTCCCTGAGAGGGCTCCTCCGCTCCCTCCCCTCCCCCCTTACATAAGCAGTAACCATGGGGATGTGGATATAAATATTTAAATCCGACACAAAAGCGGACTTGGCGGGGGCAGACGGAAACCATTTGTTGCTGATTGAAAACAGAGATTGTTCCTCCCGCTGCGGGCTGGGGCGCCCAGGAGGACGCAGGCGGGGCCGGGGGCTCCCCGGAGGGCCCGGCTCTGCCTCCGCTGCGCCCCCGCCCCGACAGCGGGGACCCCGAGGGGAGGGGGCGGCCTGAGCCCCCAGCGCGCGCTCCCCCCTCCCCCCCCCCCCCCCCCCCCCCCGCCTTGGAGGAGAGGGCCGGAATTCCCCCTCTCCTTCCCGGGAGCGCGGCCACCCTCGGATTCCGAGAATAGGAGGGGCCCATCCCGCCCCGGCCGCCCCGCCCCCGCCGGGTGCTGTCTGTCCCTCCGTCAGTCTGTCAGGCGGGGAGGGGGCTGGGAGGGGGCGGCCACAGTGCGGGATCTGGTCACCTGGGGGGGGGCGCCTCTCCTGACCCGGAGCCTTTAGCTTGCTCCCCAGGGGCCAGAGCGGCCGATTCCCAGGGACCCTCGGGCTGCACCCCAAACCCCGCCCTGACTCCCCCCAGGGGAGATCGCTGCTGGTGTCTGGAAAGAAACCCCCAAACCTGCAAAAGAAATGAAAGCAAAACCTTCTCCCCCGCATTTGGATTGGGGAGGGACAGCGGGCGCTGCCCGGGAGGGGGCACTTTGGCCAGGCCGCCCTGGGGCAAACTCCTCCGGCCCCGGGTCAGCTGAGAGAGGCCGGCCCCTGCCCGCGTGGGGAGCATCTCGACTCCCTCAGGGCAGCGAGAGAAAGGCGCTGGGGCCAAGGGGGCTCTGGGATTGCTGCTGAATCTGCCCCCCCCATACATCCCGGCTGACATCACAGCAAGACCTCATGGGGAGCGGGACAGAGCTGTCTTCAGGGGCTGCCTGTGGCCCCCGTTGGCAGGGTGGGGTCCCTGTGTGCCCCACTGACAGGGTGGGGACCCTGGGCAACTGGCATTGGCAGGGTGGGGACCCTCTACACCCTCCACTGGCAGGGTGGGGGCCCCAGGGCCCATGTGTCTCCGTCCCTCTCTGCCATTATCTGCGTTTCTGGCTCCAGCCTCTCCTCTTAGTTGTGTCTTGGTTCCCATGATAGCCCAACTGACGACGAGGGCTTTTCCACGAACTTCAGGCCGCCGTCCATCTCGCCGTGGCTTCGGGGCTGCTCTGCCTCTGCCTCGCATGGGCAGGACCCGCGACTTCCCCCAAAAGGCGCCCGGGGGGCTCAGCCCCCCCCCACCTTGTGGCCAGGCCTCCCGGTCCCCCCACTTGGGAGGGGGCTCCGGGGCCCTCGAGATGCAGAAGCCACAGGCCTCCCCCGTCCGCTCTGGGCCCGGGGTAAAGACAGGAAGATGAGGGAGAAGTAAGAGAGCCAAAGGCCGAGGGTGAGGGAGCAGGAGAGAGAAGGTGGGAGCCATGGCAGATGCAGAAAGAGGGAGGCAGCAGGGGCAGATTAGGCAAGAGAAGAACAGGCAGGAGAGGAAGTGCCCAGAGAGATCCCCCCCACAAATGGTGGGAGAGGGGCCAAGACCCCCAAATTTCACAAGGTCATCTCACTCACCCCAGGCTCCTGCCTCCAGTCCTTCCCAGGGCAGGGGAGACCCCCCGGGGATGGGGGGGGGAGTTTTCTGGTTGGCCAAAGTCTATGATGGGATGGTGGTGTGCCTGACAAGAGAGATGCCTTTGGGGAAGGGGATGCCCTCAAGGGAGGGAATGTCTTGTACGGGCAGAGGGAGGGCATCTGCTGCCGGGGAGGATCCACAAGTCTCCAGCCTGCATGACCTGAAAGGGCTGCTGTGAGCCATAATGAGAAACAGCTTGGGATTGTGGGGGCAGGGAGGTCAGGGACTCCATCCAGGAACCGTAGTGGCCAAGAGAACAAGGGCCTGAAGCCCTGAGTGCCCGTGCTTCCCCATATGCCCGCTGTGGGCCTGCTGCCCCGTATGCCCGCCATGGGCCTGCTGCCCCGAGCCCCCATGCTGCCCCATATCCCTAAATTCGCACCTGCTGCCCTGAGCACTGGCCACAAGTCTGCTGCCCCACCGCAGCCTGCTGCCGGCTCACTAGGGGCCAGGCAGCAGAGCTCCGTAGATGAGGGGGCGCTGTGTGGGCAGAGAAGCAGATTTAGCACCCCCCCAACTTGGGAAGGGCACTCAGTGTGCAGCGGGGGCCCCATGGCTCGGCTTCCACCCGTGTTAAAGTTTGGGTCCGTGACTCCCAGCGTCCGGTGTCTCCTTATCTGAGCATGGGCTGCCTGAGCCGTCTGGACAGTGACTGCGACAGGGGGATTATTCTCTTGGCCCCAGAGAGCTCAGCAAGAGCAGTACTTGGGCATTTCCCCACCCATAAGGAGCCCCCAGCTCATGCACAGCCCTGTGGATGTGCACCATGGTGGTGACGGTAATCCCGCAGGGCAAGGGCTGGACTCAGGAAAGCTTTTTTTAATTAAAGCTTTTTATTTTTCAATAATGACAATTCTCCATTGTGAAACCCTGTGTTCCAATCCCCTCTATCCCATGCCCTCTCCTAGATGGCAAGTTCTCCAATACATGCTCACCCTGGCAGAGATATAGGTTAGATCCGATGCACGCACCCAGGCTTATACAGTTACCAGGTTCTGCCGCAGGAGAAAACCCAAATCTAGAAAAACCAGAACCAGAAAAAAAGCCAGAGAAGGAAACAAACACACGAACAACAAGAAGAGTGAGCGCACTGTGCCGTGTCCACACTCGGCTCTCATCTCAACGCCATTGGAGCTAGTCTGGATCCTCTCATTGTGGAGAACCGCATCTGTCAGAATCGATCAGCCAGAGAGAATACCCAGTCAGGAAACGACCTCCCCAAGACAGAGCTAACGGGACGGAGGGTGCCAGCTCTGGAGGCAGGAAGGCCCGAGTTCAAAGTCAGCCTTGGATGGGTCCCGGCTTGTGACGCTGAGTGAGTCCTTCATCCTGGTTGCCTCAGTTTCCTAATCTGTAAAATGAATCGGGGAAGGAAATGGCCAACTGCTCCAGTGTCTCTGCCAAGAAGACCCCCAGCAGGTTGCAGAGAGGCGGACGTGGCCAAAATCCCCAGACAAAGCCTGCAGAGCCCTTTCTGAAGACTCCTGCCACAACCAACCCTAGGAGGCCGGTGCTGCCGTTATCCCGAGTCGAGAAACTGAGGCAGTGAAACATCTCTGCTTCTGCCAGCTGGGGAGGACCTGGGCCCTCCCTTCAGAATTAGGGCTTCCCAACGGCCCTGACCACTGAGCCTCTGGCCATCTATGGAAGCGGCCTGCTGGCGAGAAGAGCTGATCAATGCTGAAATCAATGCAGCCTCTCATTTGGCCTATTTAATGGGACAGGGAACTGGGCGTCCTCCATCCATACACCTGGGGGCCCGGGGAGCCACAGAGTTGGAGAACGGGCCAGTCCCGCGTCAGCCTCGACAAAGGGAGCGAGTTGTTGGCCATCGTTGATGCCGGGCCAGGAGGAGGCACTCGCCCCGCCCCGGGAGCCCTCTCCATGCTAGGTGTCCATTTAGCAAGGAATGACCTTGTAAGTCTAGGACTGAACAGAACACACAGCTGGGGGCTTATCAGGGCAGAGGGTGGGAACAGGGCTTCCTTACTCCGGGGGCTGCGCCGCTCCGTCCTACCCTCTCCCGTCTCCAGCAGACACGGCCCCCGTGACTCCTCTCCACCCTCTTTTCCCCGGCTTCCTTCCAGGTCAAATCCCATCTTCTTCAGGAAGCCTCCCTAGGAGAAAAGGGCAGAGCCAGAGCCAGAGAGTGAGACAGAGACAGAGAAAGAAATAGAGATAGAAACAGAGAGCAAGAGAGAGAGACAAAGAGAGAGAGACCAAGAGAGAGATAGAGAGACAGAGAAAGACAGAGAGACAGAGACAGAGACAGAGAAAGACAGAGACAGAAAGAGACAGAAATACACACAGAGACAGAGACAGAGAGACAGAGATAGAGACAGAGAGAGAAAGAAATAGAGACAGAGAAAGAGACCAAGAGAGAGAGACAGAGATAGAGACAGAGAAAGAAATAGACAGAGACAGAGACTGAGAGAGAGAGACAGACAGAGAGAGACAGAGACAGAGACAGACAGAGACAGAGAGAGAGAGAGAAAGAGATAGAGACAGAGAAAGAGAGAGAGACACAGAGAGAGAGACACACACACACACAGAGAGACAGAGAGAGACAGAGAGACACAGAGAGAGAGACAGAGACAGAGAAAGAAAGACAGAGAGTGCCAGAGCCAGGGACACAGACAGGCAGAGACAGAATCAGAGAGATTCAAAGATTAGAGCAATGGGGTCTATATGAAAATCTCTGAAAGCCGGGGCAGCCGGGCCCAGAACTGATTTCTGAGTGTGGCCATGAGTGCTCCCCAGTCCAGTGCTCCGATCGCCTCCTTTTCCAAGTGCTTCTTTAACAGGGCCTACAGTTGTGCCAGGGATCAGGGCCCAGCTCCCAGTTCCGTTCATTCCCACCCCCCCAGACCGTCACATGCCCTTCGGGGGTCTCTCCCCTGCTCGGGGATCTCTCGGACATCCCGCCCCGATCCCTGGCCCGCTCTGGATCCTGGGCGCCTTTTCCTTCCTCTTTTATCTCCCTGTGGGGGATCAGCTGTCCACTGGCCTGTATTATTCCTTTCTTTACAGGCCAAAGGTCAGCTTTTATCTGGTCCTGCCTTATCTCTGCTCTCCCTGAGCCAGAGGCCCTTCCCTGGGGAGGCCAGGCTGCCCACCTTGGAGCCTTCTCGGTGTCCTGAGGGGGAGCCTGGACTCCTAGGCCAGTGGCTCAGGGGTCCCCACTGGGGACCAGTTTTTAGCCAAGTGTTGAGTGCGGAGGTCTACTCTAGGAGTAGGAGGTTCTTTGCCCCCAAATCAGGAGATATCCCCCTCCCCCCCCCCCCAGGCACAGCAGAGCAGGCCCAGACTTAGAATCTCAGGCCCCTGTGTAAGGAGGACAGCGCTTAGGCCTCGGCCTGGAGGTGTGTCTGAGCCCTCAATTGAAGGTATCTAAGCCTTTTGGAGAGAGGTTAGGGCTGGATAAATGGGTCTGAGAAACCATAGCAAAGAGATGGGGATGAATCCGTGAGAGCTGACGAGATCCCTGGGAAGGAGGATGACTGCAGCATCGCAGCCAGTTTCCAACTCTGGTCCTCGCCTGCTCCTTTTGCTTTCCAAGGGGTGGGGGAGGCTCTCCCCTCCCCCACTCTAGCAATTTGGGTTTGGGATTTATGTTTTCATTTCCTAGCAAATAATCCAAAAAAAACCCCAAACCCCACACAAGCCCCCCCCTCCAAAAAAAAAAAAAACCCAGCCTCCCCAGCCCCAGGCAGGAATAAAGAGTGACTGCAGTTCTGTGGCACTTTCAGTGGGCAGGGCACCTGAGGGAGAGAACTGGGCCCTTCCGTGGTCGTTCTACCGGGTAGCAGCATGGAAGCCCCAAGAGGTACAGAGACCCCTGAGCCGGCTGAGGGTGGGCCCTGAGTGTGTGTGTGTGTGTGAGAGAGATGGAGGTGGAGAGACAGGACAGAGAGACAGAGACAGAGAGAGAAACAGAGAGAGCCAGAGCCAGAGACAGAGAGAGCCAGAGACAGAGAGAGCCAGAGACAGAGAGAGACAGAGACAGAGAGACAGAGACAGAGAGAGAAACAGAGACAGAGACAGAGAGAGACAGAGACAGAGAGAGACAGAGACAGAGAGACAGAGACAGAGAGAGAAACAGAGAGAGTCAGAGAGAGACAGAGACACAGAGAGAAACAGAGAGAGTCAGAGAGAGAGCCAGAGAGACAGAGAGAGCCAGAGACAGAGAGAGAAACAGAGAGAGTCAGAGAGAGACAGAGACAGAGAGAGAAACAGAGAGAGTCAGAGAGAGAGACAGAGAGACAGAGAGAGCCAGAGACAGAGAGAGAAACAGAGAGAGTCAGAGAGAGACAGAGACAGAGAGAGAAACAGAGAGAGTCAGAGAGAGAGACAGAGAGACAGAGAGAGCCAGAGACAGAGAGAGAAACAGAGAGAGTCAGAGAGAGACAGAGACAGAGAGAGAAACAGAGAGAGTCAGAGAGAGAGCCAGAGAGACAGAGAGAGCCAGAGACAGAGAGAGAAACAGAGAGAGTCAGAGAGAGACAGAGACAGAGAGAGAAACAGAGAGAGTCAGAGAGAGAGACAGAGAGACAGAGAGAGCCAGAGACAAAGAGAGAAACAGAGAGAGTCAGAGAGAGACAGAGACAGAGAGAGAAACAGAGAGAGTCAGAGAGAGAGACAGAGAGACAGAGAGAGCCAGAGACAGAGAGAGAAACGGAGAGAGTCAGAGAGAGCCAGAGACAGAGAGAGAAACAGAGAGAGACAGAGAGAGGAAGAGAAAGAAACACCTTTGGAAGAGGTGTCGGAGGATGTCTGGATCTGAGCATGGTTCTGTGTCCCGAGTATGTAGATTATTCTCATTGAGTGTCTAAAGATGTCATTGCAGAACTGATGATGTTATGAGAGCTGTGTGTGTGTGTGTGTGTGTGTGTGTGTGATTGTCAGTATGTCAGTGTGTGATTGTGTATATGTGTGTGTGTGAGTGTGTGTGTAGATGCAGATGGGAAGACACACAGAGAGACAGAGAGTGGGGGGAGAGGGGGGCCCGGGCCCAGGAAGCCATTAGGCTTTTCATGCGGAACCCCCAAAGGGACGAGCTAGGCCCGGGAGAGGCCCCCCCCCTGCGGCCCCCGGCCCCGGCCTAGGTAATCCTTTCCGCCCCACCGCGGGCTGCAGTGATTGGGGACCGGCCGGGGTTTCCCCGGCCTTATCTCGGACAGCGCCGCGCCGGGCCGCTCCGGCCTCCGTCTCTCGCTCCGGAGCTCGGCCGGGACGCCGGCGCCCCAGGCCCGGGCCCGCTGCGGGGAAGGGAAAAGGGGGGGCACGGTCCAGCCCGGGCCAGGGGGCGCGGACGCCCCTCGGGCCGCCGCCCCGCCCTTCTCCCCGGCCCTGCCCCCGCAGGCCGGACGCCGAGCCGCTGGCCGAGGGGGAGGGGCGCCGGAGGGCTGGGGGTGGGGGCGGGGGCGGTGCCTGTCCCGGGAGGGCGGGGCGGGGGCGGGGGAGGAGGGTGGCCACTGAGAGTCGGGCAGGGGCGAGCCAGAGCGGTGAGCTCAGCGAGCGCGGCGGCGGCTTCTGCGGAGTGCGGGAGGCCAGCGAGGCCGAGCAGCCAGCGCGCCCCCCGAGCGCCCCCCCCAGCCTCTCCCGAGCCCCGGGCCCCCGCCTGCCGCGGCTCCCGCGTCCGGCCGCACCGCGCCCCGCCCGCCCAGCCCGCCCGCCCCGCTCCGGCCCCGTCCCCGCCGCCGCCGCCGCCGCCATGGGGGTGGAGGGCTGCACCAAGTGCATCAAATACCTGCTCTTCGTCTTCAATTTCGTCTTCTGGGTGAGTGGGGGCCGCGGGCCGGCCTCGGGGGGCGGCGATCCGAAGGGCGGGGGGCGGGGGTGGAGGCCCCACGGGCCGGCCGGCCGCCCTTGGCCTTGGGGAGGGTCGCTGCCCGCGCCCGCCGTCGCCTACGTGAGAGTGAGTGAGTGTGGGGTATGCAGGGTGTGCAGGCCGTACGTGGGGATATGGGGGGGCACAGACAATGGAGCTGCTTCCGCGGGCGTCCTCGGGCGGGGGCGGTTTGCCAGGGAAGCCCCCCCCTCTCCCCCCACCCCCAGCTCAGCCCCAGGGCGGGGCCTCCCCGGCGGCCTTGAGGTGAAGTTGTCCAACCACCTGTGAGCGTCGGTCTGTCTGTCTGTCGGTCCGTCCTTCCTCGGCCTGCGTGGCTGCTGGAGGCCCGGCGGTGGGGGAGCGCCCGGTGGGGGGGAGGGAGGGGGGAGCGGCCCGGGGGCGGGAGCCGCAGCTCCCGGATCCCACGCAGCTGCTGCTGGGGAGCCTCCGAATCTGGCTGCTCCCCGCGGGAGCTTTGGGGGGTGTTCAGATGGGGGTCCTGGGCCCCTCCCAGGCTCTCCGGGCAGCTGGGGGGGGGGGCGCTGGGGGAGCCCCTCCCCAACCCCCTCGCGCCTGTGTAGCCTCCGGCCTCTGGGAGCAGGAGGAGGACTTGGGACCCCCCTGGGAGAGCGGGTAGAGGGCTTCTTACTCATCCGAGACCAGGCAAGGCCGCGTTGGGGAAGGGGCCCTGCAACCCTCTCCCCCCCATCTCAGGGCTGGCCCCAGTGCAGCCAAGAAGCAGGGCTCTGGCCCCTGCATTCCCCTTGGGGCCCGCCCAGTCCAGGCCCAGGCCCAGGCCCACCCTGTCCCCCTTCTCCTCCCAGGCCCTTCAGAGGGGCCCGTGTCAGGAAGGGGGCCAGGCTTATACCCTCTTCCAGGGAAGGGAGGAGGGGAGGGGGGCGCTGGACAGCTCCTATGTGAGGTCCTGGGCCTGTCAGGGGAGGGGGCGCCCCTTGGGCTTCTTCAGCTGCCCTCGTGGGCTCACCCCGGCCCCAGGGCCCTCTCTCTCTCACATTCACACACACACACACACACACACACACACACACACACACACACACGTGCACCAGAATTTGGCAGGAAGGGACTGGGGGGATGTTTGTTAAAGCCACGAGGGAGGAGGGAACGGGGCCTGAGACAGGAAAGACCCCCCTCCTCCATGAGCATTTCCTGGGGCTGAGGCAGGTCAACCCTGTAGTCCCTCTGGGTTCCAGCTGCCTTCTGAGGGTGAGCAAACAAGTCGGTGTGCCCGGGACGGGCACGTGGGCCCTGCCCCCTGCCACCCTGTCCTGCCTGCCAGGATCCTGGCCCTGAAGGCCGCCGAGTTCTGTGTAATCTTCCCATTTCTCTCCAAGGGTGAAGGGCCCTGGGAGGGGCCTGGCCTGAGTGTGTATGTGTGTGTGTGTGGGGGGTTACGCACACATATCGGGGACTTATGCTAACGGCGCTGGCGGCTGGCTCGCCATTCGGGCCTCCCCGAGGTCACAGAGCCTGCGACCTGCCTGCTCTTAGTTGCTGGGGAGGGAAAGAGCCCCCCCCTAACTTTTTACTAGTGAGCAAACGGTCCTGAAGCCTATGTCTCTGAAGGATTTGAATCCAGGCCTCCACATGCCCTCCAATGCTCTCTCCAGTTCAGGAGCTGTGCCCTCTATGCTCCTTCTCAGGGGCTGTGCCCTCTTGTGCTCCCTTCCTCTCAGAGGCTGTGCCTTCTTGTGCCCTCTTTCAGGGGCTGTGCCCTCTTGCCCTCAGTGACTGTGCCCTCCTGTTCCCCCTTCCTCTCAGGGGCTGTGCCATCTTGTGCCTTCTTTCTCTCAGGGGCTATGCCCTCTTGCCCTCAGTGGCTGTGCCCTCCTGTTCCCCTTTCCTCTCAGGGGCTGTGCCATCTTGTACCCTCTTTTAGGGGCTGTGCCCTCTTGCCCTCAGCGACTGTGCCCTCCTATTCCCCCTTCCCCTCAGTGGCTGTGCCATCTTGTGCCCTCTTTCAGGGGCTGTGCCCTCTTGTGCTTTCTTGCCCTCAGTGGCTGTGCCTTCTTGTGCCCTCTTCCTCTCAGGGGCTGTGCCATCTTGTGGCCTCTTTCTCTCAGGGGCTGTGCCATCTTGTGCCCTCTTTCAGGGGCTGTGCCCTCTTGCCCTCAGTGGCTGTGCCCTCCTGTTCCCCTTTCCTCTCAGGGGCTGTGCCATTTTGTGCCCTCTTCCTCTCAGGGGCTGTGCCCTCCTATGCCCCCTCCCGCTCGGTGTTGCTGAGGGCTCGGGTTGTGCCCCCTGCTCTGCTCTGCCCCCCCTGGAGGGGCTGCTCCTCTGGTTGCCCCCCTGGGGCGGGGGTTACCTGCTGGGGCCCCTCAGGCTTTTCTTCCTCCTGGTGTTCTGTTTTGTTTTCCTGTGGCTCTGCTGGGAGGGGGCGGGGTGTTGCGCTTGGGTTTCCTGTCATTCTCAGGTTCTGTGGCTTAATTTGGGGGCAAGCCGGGGGCAGAGGGAGGTGGGACTGTCCCACTTGTGGGCCTGTTCCTTCCCTCCGCCTCATGTCCCGGGGAACGCTGCAGTCTCATCCCTTTGCACCCCTTCCAGAGGGCATCTGGGGTAGCTGGGGCTGAGCCGAGTGGGGCAGGCTCGGCGGGTCCGGGATGGAGCCGGGACGGGGCTGCCTGGAAGTCCCTCTGTGGCCCGGGGGCGCCTGGGCTCCAGCCCTGCTGCTGGACACCGATGCCCAGCTATCCCTTGGACAGCTTCCCTGCCAGCCTCCCGGGGTGGGCAAACAGCGGAGCCCTCACCTGGCAGCCGGGGCCCGGGCAGTAAGGAGCCGGCTCGCCCGTGGCTGGTGCGGGGGTGTCGGAGTCTAGTGCCAGCTGTGACCGTGGCGCGGCCCAAGACAGGCGTGGGACGTCTGCCCATCTGTGGCCTCGGCTCCCCACGTGTGAGATAATCAGAGTCCTCTTCCTTTCTCAAGTCACTTCCCTCTTCCAATGGCCACGCGGGGTGTGAACCCCGCCTTCCTCGCCTCCTGGGGTGATCAGGGAAGGTCCAGCTTGAGGAAGGAGCCGCACTTTTGGCCCTGGAGGGGGTGGGGCACCAAGAAGCGAGCCCCTCGCGGGGACCCCTTGCTTGACTGTGCCAACTGAGTTTGTGGCCAGGAAGCCCTGGGGCAGGAGGCCTGGGGCACAGAGCTGGTGGGCCTGGGCACAGAGGGGGGGCCTGGGGCACAGGGTGGGCCCCGGGACACATAGCTGGCAAGGCAGAGGCACAGAGCCAGTGGGCCCCTAGGGCACAGAGCTGGAGGGCCCTGGCACGCCTTGTGGCCTGCGGGCATCTCAGTGGCCCCTAAGAACAGGGGACGGGAAATGTAGTCCGCTTTGGGTCCCGGGGCCTCTCTTAACTGGGGATGCTCCGTCCACCTTCTGGCCCACGCTCGCTGGTACGGATGCGGGACCCCAGGGGAGAAGCCAGCAGAGGGGATGTGCCGGACCTCAAACCCCGACTTGCGGGCTGCTTGGAGCTTGGTGGCTTGGGGGGAGGGGAGTCACAGCGGGGGCAGGGGCTCCCGGGCCGTGGCCATGACGGTTGGGCCAGCGCCCTCAGGAAGGGCAGGTGGCCGGGCAGATAAACAGGCCCACCTTCGAGCTCGCTTGCCACCTCCTCTCGTTGGCACCTTCCTGCTCGGGACTGAGGGCTGAGGCGGGGGGGTGGGGGGCGGCTCCGGGTCAGCCCTGCGGAGAGCCTGGGTCTCCGGCTAGGGCTCGTCCGGTCACTGCCGCCCAGGGAGGGGCGGCCTCTCCACTCATTTCTGGGTCCCCTGTCCCGGCCTGGGGCGGGCCCTCGCTTGGAGGTGGGCCTCTTGCTGAAAGGCCCTGTGGAACTGGTTGCTGGAGCCTGGGATCGGTTTCCCGACGTTGCCCTCCCCAGGAGGCTTCCCTTGGCCTGGGAAGGCTCCGTCTGTTGGGTGGCAGTGGGCCAGGCCCAGGCCGCCTGCCCGATCCCCGCGATGCTGGTTGGTCAGCTGGCACTGTGGGCTGGGAGCTGGCCCCCTCCCGGGAGGCTGGGGAAAGGCCCCGCCTGGCCCGCGCCCGGGGCCGGGCAGGGGATTTCCGGCCTCCTTAGCTAGTTTCTTCCTGGGCTGTCTGGCTGGGCCAGGCTGCACAGAAAGCTTGGGGGGCTTTCCTCCTGCCCAGCCCCAGGTGATCCCACTTCTTGGGTCTCCCCCAGTTTTGTGGGGACTGCATCGGTTCTTCTCCGAACACAGAAGGCCAGGAGCTGGGCCCGTCTGCCTTCACACCCTTGGTTTCCCCTTTTTGCGCCAAAGCTCCTGATTCTGAGGGGGCGTTTCTAAGGGAGAGGGCCGGCCAGGTGCACGGAGGGGCGGGGGGCAGGATCAGGGCCGAGCCCTAGGGCTGAGTTCTTGGGCCCTGGCGCTGAGGCTGGCCCAGAATCCCTCACTCTGGGCCCCATGTTGAGGGCAGGGGAGGCTGGGAAGGGTTAGTGGGTCTTCAGACCCATGGGACCCATGGGAGAGGGTAGAGGAGCCCCCTCCCTTCCTTCGGGTCTCGCCTCCTCCCTGGTAGGGGCACTGGCCCCACCCCAGCAAGACGACCCCAGGCGGGGCAGGAAGGGTATTCGGGGTGTCTGGGGTGGTCAGTCTAGGAAAGCTTCCTGGAGGAAGTGAGAGCAGAACTGACGTGGGTGTTTGGGGAGCGGGCAGGCCTCCAGCACAGCTGGGATTGGAACCAACCCCTCGTCACCTGCTGAGCCCCGGGGCCCCAGGGGAGATGCTGTGCCCCGAGGGGGCCCACCTGGAACAGTCCTTGGGGCGGGGGCGTGGCCCTTGGCAGTGAAATGGAAACCATTCACCTCCTCTGGTTGTCCTGGTGGGGACACCGGGGCCTCTGGATGTGATGTGCCTCTCTGCCTCAACCCCGGCAGGGCCCCCAAACCTGGCAGGGCCCCTGTGGTCTCACGCCCGGGGCCCCTCTTTTATTTCTGTCTGTGGAAATGGGAGGACGACACATGTTGCCAGCGCCCTCCCCCATACCCACCTTTGAGAGGAAGCTGGCCGGGCCATGGGGGGAGGGGAGAACACAGGATTTGGAGGCCTAGAGCTTGTGACCAGCTCAGGGGGCCTTGGGCTGGTCCCTTTCCTGGACCTGCCTCATCTGTAGCATGAGTCAGCTGGCCAGATGCCCTCGGAGGTCCCAGAGCTCCAGAAGGGCAGGATGCTTCGGGCCAGCCGCTGCTCCCCAGCTCAGGAGGGGGTCCCCTTGTTCCCGGCCCATGCTGCCTCTACCCCTCCCTTGGGAGGGGCTAAGGACCCCTCCCTGACTCCTGTCATGGAGGAAAGCCACGGCTGAAGGACATTTAAACTGCTCCCAATCTTGGGGGCCTCCAGTGCTTGAAGGTCAGCACCCCCCCTCCCCGGGCTGAGAGGAACACCCTCCATGTCTCCTCCACCCTTTTGGGATTCTCTGGGTCCCCGAGCGGCCTTCCCGAGCTGTGGCCCGCAGGGCTGAGCCCCCTGGCGGGGCTTTGGGCCCGGCTAGGATGGGAGGCTGGATGTGGCCCGGACACGGGGAGGCCGTCGCCACACTGCCCGCCCCAGCCCGATCCCACCTTCCTGCCCCCAAGCTGCTGCCCAGCCCTAAAATGTAACGTTCTCTGGGAGCAGGTTTCTTGGGGTCTCTGGGAGCAGCCTTCGTTTCAGTTCAGTAACTGCCCCAGATGCACCAGCGGTCAGAGTCCGATCCCTTATTGCCTCTTTCAGAGTCTTGTCTCCTTCACTTGGGGCTGGGCTTGTTTTCTGGAGGCCTTTCAGTCTGCCCTTGGAGCGGAGCTGCTGCCTCCTTCCTGGCCTTATATATGGTCTCTTATCAAAAGTGTGAATCTTGTGGACTCTAGTAAGTACCGAGGACATGCACTGAACCCCAGAACTGCCCAGCTCTGACCTAAACAACCATTGTCTCTTTCAATTCCACTGACTTAGCCCCGAGTTTCAGGTTCTGGCCCATTAACACCCAGCCTGCCCCGCATCCGCTTTGAAATATACCCTGAGGAAATTCATTCCTTGAGCCCAGGAGCCAGACTGCATTGAGTCTTACTCTGCAGATTGGGCCTGGGGCTCCTGGGTGTGGGACTCCTTGGGCCTGGGCCTCCTTGGGCCTGGGCCTGGGGCTCCTGGGTGTGGGACTCCTTGGGCCTGGGCCTCCTTGGGCCTGGGCCTGGGGCTCCTGGGTGGGGGACTCCTTGGGCCTGGGCCTCCTTGGGCCTGGGCCTGGGGCTCCTGGGTGTGGGACTCCTTGGGCCTGGGCCTCCTTGGGCCTGGGCCTGGGGCTCCTGGGTGGGGGACTCCTTGGGCCTGGGCCTCCTTGGGCCTGGGCCTCCTTGGGCCTGGGCCTGGGACTCATTGGGCCTGGGCCTCCTTGGGCCTGGGCCTGGGGCTCCTGGGTGTGGGACTCATTGGGCCTAGGCCTCCTTGGGCCTGGGGCTCTTTAGGCCTGGGGCTCCTTGGGTTTAGGGCTCCTTGGTCCTGGGGCTCCCTTTTTCTGAGGTGCTGGTGAGAGTGTGAAGCAGAAAGGGCCGGTCAGGGAACCTCGGGGCGCCCCTGGGAGGCCCCGGCATTGATGCTTTGCTATTTGAGTTCTGCCATCCAAGGAGATCTGGACTCATGTCCCCCACCCCCCTGTCCCCAAGAGCATCCTTGTGGCCGCTCCCACTCTGGGACGTCACGACGAGGGCTCGGCAGCCCCACCCGTCGTTGCTTCCAGGCCGGGCAGCGTTACCTGCAGATCTCCCGGGGTCCGGCTGCCCAGCATAGAGATGATGGAGGCAGGACTCTGAGGGACGGTCTGTTAGCCGGTGGGCATCGGACGGTGCTGGAGGTCCCGGGGAGGTCCTGGTGGGATGCGCCATATTCCTTTGAATGGAGAACAAGGGGATGCTTCCCAATGGCAGGGAGTCCATGCTCGGCCTCCTTGAGGCTTCTGTTCTCCGAGGTCCCGTCCCCACAGCCGGCTCTGGGTGGTGTGACCTCAAGGCCATTCCGCCCCCCCCATATCCTTGGGGTTGTCCTTCCTTCAGAGAAGGCTGCCCCATCTGCCAGGCCCACCTTGGGGGGTTCTGGGTAGGCTCTGGCTGCCCAGAGGCGGCGGGGGCTCTCCCTCTGCCCCCCCCCCCACGCTTACCAGGCCCTTCTCCATTTGTCTTCCTGAATCCATCCTTGGGAGGGAGGGGGACCTGGGAGCAGTTTATTGTATGTTGTGGAGGCTTCAAATAGCCCCGACTCCCAGCTCTAATAGAACTCCTGAGCCCCTGGCAGGGGGTGGGGGGAGCAGTTGTTCTTAAGCTTCAGTCTTCATCATGGCCCCTGGGGAATTGGGGGTGGACTCTAGGGACCAGGACCCCGGCCAGCTTTGTCACCCCAGGGCCTGGCTGGGTACCTGGCCCTGCAGAGATCCGCCCCCCCCAGGCCCTGCAGAGATCCGCCCCCCCCAGGCCCTGCTAAGATCTCCTCCTTCCCACTCCAGGCCCTGCAGAGATCCCCTGGCCCACTTCCCCTGAGCCCCTCCCCCCCACTTCCCCTCTTCTGTGTCCAGTTCAGGCCGGCTGCAGGGCTCCTTCCCCCCCACCTCAGGAACTCAGGGAAGCCTCCCTTAAGCAGAGCCGAGCCCTCCCCGACTTCCTCTCAGGCCTTAGGGCCGGACATGGGAGGGAGTGACCGCTTGGGTTTCTTCTGCAGAGACCGGGAGGGTCGCCTGCTCCAGACCCAGACTCTGTGTGACCCCCACCCCCCGGAGCAACTGCCACTGCTCTGGGGCCCCCATGAGGAGCCCATCCCCCTTCCCATCCTGGCTCCCTTGTCCAGCCTTTCCTCCTTTCCCTCCCAGCGTGTCAGGGGCTCAGTCAGGGCCGACTGTCTCCACTGGACATGCAGCCCATCGCCCTTCAAAGCCGCCTCGGGCGTCTTCTTCTCGGTCCTTTGTTTGGTATCCGCCGGGTCCGTGGCCGAGGGTCTCTCCCATGAGAGACATGGCACTGGGGGCCTGGGGCGGCACGCTCACCGGCTGCACTTGCTTTGCCAGGTGTGAGCCGGCCGGGCCGGTCCCCTCGCCCCCTCGAGTGTTTGTCGCTCTCAGCCTTTGGCCGCTCCCGCTCTGGGACGTCACCGACGGGGGCTCGGCAGCCCCACCCGCCGCCGTTGCTTCCAGGCCGGGAGCTCCCGGGGTCCATGCTGCCCAATGTAGAGATAGTGGAGGCATGACTCTGAGGGAGGGTCTGCTAGCTGGTGGTGCCCCAGGGGCCATGGCTGACCCAGGACATCCTTCTCTGCTCCTGGCTCTGGCTTTGGGTCTGTTCTGTGCTCTTGGTTCTTTGGGTCCGTTCTGTGCTCCGGGTCCGTTCTCTGTTCCTGGCTCTGGCTTTGGGTCCGTTCTGTGCTCCTGGCTCTGGCTTTGGGTCCATTCTCTGATCCTGGCTCTGGCTTTCGGTCCATTCTGTGCTCCTGGTTCTTTGGGTCCGCTCTCTACAAGAGGATGGGGAGCTCCCTGTGTAGCCACATTCGTCTCCTGGGACAGTTCCTGATGTTTCTCCAGACAGACTGCCTGTAGGAGCGGGGATCAGCAAACCGCCCCCCAGGGGCCCAGTGCCCCCCCTGCTTCTGGCAGGGAGGGGGGCAGCTGAGAAGGCTCTTATATTTGTAAATAGGGTTTATTATATTTAATCGAACAAGGCATCGCCCGCAATCCCAATAAGCTTTAGATAGAAAATGCCATTTGGACCCAGAAATTTGCCCGATTTGCCGGAGGTTCCCTCCTTTTCTCTGCCTTTCTCCTGCCCCCCACCCCGTTTTTCCTTTTGTTCTGATTTTTTTTTTCTCCCAACACGGTTCAGAATAACAGAAAATAACCTCGAGTGCACGGGCCATGGCTGGGGTCACTCGGGGTCCAGCCCTTCCTCGAGATCCGGGGCAGATGGTCCAGGCGGCCCAGCTCTCCCCTCCTTGGCCATCCCCGGCCCCGGGAGGGAGAGGTCCCTCCCCTCGCAGGCTCCCAGCGGCCGGTCCTCTCTGGGGGGAGGACACAGGCCCAGCGTGGGCTTCTTCCTCCGCCCTCTGGAGGATGAGATTATGGCCGTGGCGGCTGGAACCGCTTTTGCCCTCTGCTTTCCCCAGTACCCACAGGAGCCGCTTCGGGGCTGGAGCCCCACAGCAGCCTCTGCAGAATGGCACCCATTTTAAAGATGGACAAACTAAGCCCAAACTAAAGTCAGAGAGATCAAAAGATACCGGAGCCGGAGCCCGAGACCCAAAGCCAGCGGTTCCCTGACTCCCTGATGCTGTGGCCGGAGAGTCGGGAGCCTTAGTTTTTCACAGACTCTTCCTCTCTGGGTTACTCAGTCTTCCGTTTGGGAGCCTAACCCTGACCCTTTGTCCCTCCCGCCTCTGACCAGCAGCCCTAAGATTCCTGGCCAGAACGGGCCTGGGCGCCCCTCCCCCTTCCTCATTAATTGGGTGATTAATCTCCTCTCTCCTTGCAGAGCTGCTCCCTGCCCCCAAGGAGCCTCCACTCTGGGAGGGGGGGGCGGGGGGGGAGGGGAAAGAACAAAATGTTCTTTTCCAGGCCCAGATCACAGAAGCCTCCCTTCCCTGCCTCCCTGCCCAGAGCTCTGGGCTTTCGGGTTTGTTTCATTTCTCCGATTTAATCCTTGGAACAGAAACTGAAAGTGCCCATTTGTCACCCGGGAAACGGAGTAGGGGCTCCTGGGCAGGGGGGATGGGGGCTCCTGAGCCCCGGAAAGGAAGGCCTCCTGGGGGGCGGGGTCACACACACACACACTCACAATTGCACACATGATCACATGATCACACACAATCACACACACAACCACACACACACTCACAATCACACACACTCATGCCCTGCCTCCATCTCTGCTTTTCTGTCTCTGTGACTCCTGCCAGAGGCCTGAGCCCGGCCTTGCCCCCAGGCCCCCCCGCCCCGGTGCCCATGAATGGGTGCCCTCGGTGCCCAGCACCTGCCCGGGCTCCCGTCAGAGGCGCGTCCATCCCGGGAGCCGCGTCCATCAGCCCTGGCTCCGGGCCCAGCGCCCCCTTGGGGCCCAGCCCGGTGCTGCGGCCCGCCAGGCCGGCTCCGGGCCCAGAGGCTGATGCCGGCCAGGGCCGCTGACCCCGCTTGGCTCCCGCGGCCGAGGTGACCTGCCTCCCTGCACTAAGGCCCTTTGGTCCCCCGGGAGGACAGGGACTGCTTGTGGCCTGGACAGGCCGGCCAGGGCCTCCATCTGTGCTCCCGCCCTGGCCCGGGGCTCCCGGCCCACCCCTGGTTCCGCCCAGGTGCCGCCCCTTGGGCTCACTTGCTGAGGTTTCCCTTCTGCTTCCCCCCCTGCCGCTTTTCTCTGGTCAGAGCCTGCCTGCCGGGAGGCTCACTCTCCACCTGAGCTCCTCAGCTTCTCCCTCTGGAAAATGGGGATAATTATCTTTGGAGAGAGAGACCCGCCGTGACCGTGTGAGGGAAGACATGGTAAAGGGGCCGCTCCCTTGGAAGAGCCCGTGACCCTGTGTGTGTAGGGAGCACGTTCAGGCCCCCTCCCTCCTTCAGTTTTCCTGGGGGGGCTGGGATTCGGGGAGCACCGGAGCTCAGACATAGTCGGAAGCAGAAGTAGAACCTTGCTCCGGGAGGGGCGGGCCGGGTGCCCCCTCAGCTTCGGACGGCCCCGGGGAAACCTGGGAGGCCCCTCGAGGGCCCAGCTCTGCCCGCGGAGAACCAGGAGCTTAGATTTTCA
This sequence comes from Dasyurus viverrinus, assembly GCA_020854095.1. Taxonomy (NCBI): domain Eukaryota; kingdom Metazoa; phylum Chordata; class Mammalia; order Dasyuromorphia; family Dasyuridae; genus Dasyurus; species Dasyurus viverrinus. Next base: position 253,604,833 of record CM037002.1, on the reverse strand, counting down.
GAAGAGAACTTGGGGGCGGGGCTTGTCCCCAAACAAAGCAGGTGGTTCCCAAAGGGAGCTGGGCCCCGGGGAGGCCGCCTGTTTACTCCCGTCAGGCTCCTCGCGGCAGGGAGGGGGGGGGAGGCTGGGGGTGCCCTCCTGGACCTGCCCGCTTCATGCCTCTGAATGAGCTGCCAGGCCAGCCCCGGGCTGGAGGGGCTGGAGAGGGTCAGAGACACAGAGAAAGAGACAGACAGAAAGAGACACAGAAAAAGACACAGAGATGGAGAGACAGAGACAGAGAAAGAGACAGAAACAGAGACAGAGAGAGACAGAGAGGCCTGTCAGGACTGGCTCGGCCACCAGAATATCCCTTCTCTTTGGCCCGAGGGCCTCCAGGACCCCAGAATCACCCCATCTCAGAGCAGAGGTTGAATGGAGCCCTAAATATCCTTGCACAGAGAGTGCAGGCCCAAGGCGGGTCCTTTTTGCCCCCCCCCCGTGCCCGTCTGATAAAACTGGTGCCCATTTTGAAGTGAACCAGTCGGATGCGACACCTTATGGAATACGACCACAAATTGGGACCATGATGGCAAAGAAGGAAAAGGCAAAAGCAGTCTGGTCGTCACTAAGCACCCCGAGAGGTCGAGGAGGACGAGAGTGAGAAAACTGGTCACTTTGGAGAGGAGTTTGGTGGAATGATGGGGTGGGAAGGTGTGGTAAGGGGTTCAGAAGCGTCAGAAGGGGAGAGTGGGGTTCCTGTGGTTGGGGGCCCTGCGGTGGGGGCCGGAGAGGTCTAGGAGGACAGTGGTCGTGGCAGGGTAGAGGGAGGGTCTGGGAGGTCGGTGGGAGCGGGCCATGTCTGTCTGTCAAAGGGAAGGAGCCCAGACAGAGGGAGAGGGAGGATAAATTGGGGTGGGGGGAGGGAGAGGCCCCAGTGGGCCCAGGTCTCAGCAGGTGGGGGTGGGGAGGGGAGTCTCCAGCTTGTCTGTGACATGTGTGTGTGTGTGTGTGCTCCCCAGGGAGCACCGGCCTCGGAGCGGCCCCCGGGGGCCGTTGCTGGGGATGTAGTCACAGCAATGACTCGCTGTGCCCTGGTCCTCCCCAGGGCCCCAGAGAGGCTCGGGCCAGGCCGGCACTGGTCCAAGATCTGTTCTGACGGGCCGGCGCGGGGCCCCGCCCCTCGGTCTTCCTCTGGCATTCGACGCTCCTCCACGTGCCACCCAATGACCCCCAGAAGCTGTTCTCTTAAGGTGGCCCCTCCTGCAGGGTGCCCTCCTGTCAGCTGGCCTCCAGACCCAAAGTCTGCTCCACAGGCCCAATCCTGGGGGGGTCGGGAGACCGCAGCCATCTCGGGGGTGGGCCCTGGCCGAAGGTCCCGGCCCTTCTGGGGCAGCATCTGGCTGCTCTTAGGGGGCTGGCGCGCGTGGCCGGGTGCACGCACCGGGGGCAGGGCTGGGCTTTGAGGAGCCGTCCCCCTTTCCCAGAATCACTTGTGGTTTCCGTCCACAGCTGGCCGGGGGCGTCATCCTCGGCGTGGCCCTCTGGCTCCGCCATGACTCCCAGACCACCAGCATCCTGCACCTGAATCTCGATGACAAGCCGGCCCCCAGCACCTTCTACGTGGGTAAGTGGGGTCCCGCGGGGGCGGGAGGGCCTGCCTGCCTCTCATTGGTGGGCCTCCGTTTTCCCATCTGTGTGATGGGGGGCTTGTGGGAGCCCCCGGCCTGGCAGCTGGGTCCCCTCGGGAGCGCCCCTGGAGCCGGCTCGGACCCTGCCCAGGCTGGGTCGCTGCAGAGAGGGAGAGAGGCAGCTGGGCCCAGCCCCGAGGGAGGAGCCGGGACTGAGCCGTGGGGGCCTCCCTGGCCTTCTCTCTCCCAAAGCCTTATTTGGCTTCTTGGCTGCTCCAGGAGAGCGGCTGTTGGGGGGAGGGGGAGCAGAGAGGCTGCTGGGGAACAGAGAGGATGCTGGAAGGGACAATGGGTTCTGGGAGGCAGAGCCCCTCTGGTCAGTCCTTGCTCTGGTTCCCAGCATGCTCAGCCTGGGAGATGCAGCGGGGGCCCTTCCCCGATGCCTTTCTCTGGGAGTGCCCGATCCCAGTGCTCATTGGCTGTGTGACCTTAGAGCAACCCACCCACCGTCCTCCCCTAGGTCAGATGGGGGGCTGGATGGGGGGGTCCTCCGGGCTGTTTGTCCTTGAGAGGAACCCCACTTTCTCCTCATGGCTGTGGTGCAGCAGGAGGCAGTCGTGTCCCCCGACTGCAGCAGGCAGACCGGGCCGGGCGCCCAGGCCCTGGGGCGTGCCCTGGAGAGGCAGGGGCGCCGGCAGGGGGCCACGGGGCTCAGAGCCCCTCCTTCCATCAGCCCCAGCGCCAGGTCCCCCAGCCACCCGAGGGCAGCAGAAGCCGTCCTGCAGAGCGGGCCAGGGCAGCCTTGGGAGGGGCCTTGGAGCTGGCCAGAGAGGTCAGGGACTTCCCGGGTCCCAAGGGTGGCCACAGCGCCCCAGGAGCCCCTCCCTGGGCCTTGCCCCTTGCCAAGCCTTCTGCAGGCCTCTGGGGGGAATGTCCGACCGGACACCCTGCCCCTGTGAGCCCTGGGGCCAAGCAGGCTGGCCCTCCGGGGGGTGGGGGGGAGCTGGGCCTTTGGCGAGTCCTTTTCAGAGCTGAGCTGTGGAGGGGCCCCCCGCCTCGTGGAACAGCAAGGTTGGGGGGGGCAGGGCCCGGGAGCCCGCAGCCCAGCTCCACTTCCCCACAATTGGGGAGGCCCTGGTGTCCGAAGGACAATGGCTGCATGGTGCCGGCCTGGAGAGCTTTTGGGGGAGAGCCCTGGCTCTGGGGGAAGAGCAACGGGGGCCCCTGCTCCCCCGTCTTTTTCTCAGGGGACCCCCGGCCTGGACCTAGAGGAGGAAACTGAGGCACAAGGGAAGTGAGTTGGCCACAGTCCTGCAGTGGATATCTGAGGCAGGATCTGAATGCGGGTTGGCCTGTTTCTGTCTTCCTTCTCCCTATCTGTTTCTTTGTCTCTGTCTCTCTTGTTCTCTCTGTCTCTCTCTCCATCTGTCTCTTTCTCCTTGTCTTTGTCTCTGTCTCTCTCCATCTCTGTCTGTCTCTCTCTCTTCATCTCCATCTGTTGCCTGTCTGTCTCTATTTCTTTCTTGCTGTCTTTCTTGTTATCTGTCTCTCTGTCTCTCTCTCTGTCTCTCTTGTTCTGTTTCTCTGTCTCTCTCTCTCTGTCTCTCAGCTCTGTCCACCTTCTCTGGATTCTCCCGTGGCGCCTCCCTGCCTCCCCTCCTTTTCCTCACGCTCAGCGTTGAGGGTCCCCCTGCCTCTGCTCTTGTTATGGTCCCCCATATTCCCCAGCTAACGGTGCGAGAGCCCCTGGCCCCCGAGCGTGGTCTGCGCCCCCACCATTGAGCCTTTGCTCCAGCTCTGCCCCCCACTTGGTGCCCTCCCCCTCTGACTTCCCTGTGGAGTTCCTCTGTCCCCTTCCCCGCCCCACCCCCATCCCCATTCCCTGTAACTACCTTGAAAGCTCTCCCGGCCTCAGTTTCCCCATTTGGTCCCCCCTCCCCTGCTGATCCCGCCAATCCTTCTCCCTTGGGGGGGCTGGGTCTGAGACCCCCTTTTCTGCAGGGCTGGTCCAGCCTTCTCAGGGACCAGATGAGGAAGCTGCAGGCCGGGATGCGGGCGGGGGGCTGGGGAGGAGGGGCAGGGGACCGCCCCCCCATTCTGGCCCACGCTCTGCTCTCAGTGGCACTGGGAACAGGAAGCGTCGTGAAGCCAGACGGGCTATTTTGGGTCCCTCTTGCCCCTGATGCAGACTGAGCGGGAGCCCTGGGGGGGCAGGCCCTTCCCCCCAGTCTCTGGGGGCCTCCCGCCTCCTCCCTCCTCCTCCCCCGGCCCAGAGAGCATCTGGCCACCCTGGGAGAGTTCGGTGCTGTGATTTTGGGGCATCGTCATGGCAACCAGAGGCTTGCCAGCCCGTTCCGTTAGTTATTTTTAAAAGAGAGAGACCGAGGGAGGCGGGGGCTGGGGGGTGGGCCGTGCCCGCCGCCTTTGGGCCGTCCCAGCGCGCTTCCTCTGTACTGAGGGGTCTTTGGCAGAGCCTCCCCAGCAGGGGTCCCCCTCCCCCCTTCACCGTCGCCTGGCACGTCTGAGAGCAAACTGGGCCAGGCAAGAGCCGCAGGTGGTCCTGGCCCGCTTATGGGCAAGACAGGCCGGCGGGCCCCTCGTTCTGCCTGGGAGGCCGCGGAGCGCGGGTTCGAGTCCCAAGGGGGGCCACGGGCCAAAGAGGCCGATTGAGATCGTGGCCGAGACTCCTCGGAGCAGGCTCCCGAGGTGTGGGCCTGCCATCCTGCCCCGGGGCCTTTGGGCGGGCCCTCCAGCCCGCCCCATGCTGCTCTCTGGCAGTCCCTGGGCTCCTCGTGTTGCTCCATGAGGGTCCATCCCTGAGCTGATGGGTCAGGACAGAGCTGGGGCTCCGGGGTTTCTGGGATCCCGGTGGGGTCTGGGGGAGCCCTGGGGGATCCAGCTCACGTCTCTGCCCGTCCGCCCCCTGCCAGGCATCTACATCCTGATCGCCGTGGGCGCCGTGATGATGTTCGTGGGCTTCCTCGGCTGCTACGGAGCCATCCAGGAGTCCCAATGCTTGCTGGGCACGGTAAGGGGCCAGCCGCCTCCCACGGAGGAATGCCCGCCTCCCTGCATGGATCCTGCCCAACCCCCGAGGAGGCCCAGGACCCGCTTCCCATCCCTGGGCGTGCCCAGGACCATGCGGCCCAGGACTGTCCGGGGCCACCTCCCGCAGGCACAGAGCCGGGCCCCCAGGGCGCGGTCGGGCCCCGGCTGGCGGGAGCAGGCGGGCAGGTGTGGGCGCTGCCTAAGGAAGACTCCCAGAGGAGGAACGGCCGGACCTGGGAAGGCGTGGGGCACCCCCAGCCCTCGGCAGATCTTGGTGGGACCTGCTCACCATTGGGGTCAGCCGGGGGGGGGGTGCTGGGAGAGCGAGCCTGGCATGGGCAGGAAGCGGGGACGGGGGGAGGAGCCAGGGCCGAGCACCCCCTCAGGCGTCCTCCTCTTACCCCCATCCTGGGAGGGAGGGGCTGCTGTGACCCCAATGAGGCCGGCCATACCTGGCCAGTCATGGCTAGACAGCCGGGGGGTGGGGGGGAGGCGGTCCCACTGAGCCGGGTCGTGGGATTCATCAGCCTCTGGGTTTCACCAGCAGCTCCCGCCCAAGGCTGCCCCTGCCTCCAGGGTCTCTGAACCCAAGTCCTCCTGTCAGACCGGCCGGTGGATGGCCCTGTGAGGGGCCAGATCGGCAGCGCTGACCCCAGGGCTCATTCAGTGCAGACCCTCCCCCTTCCAAGGGGAACCAGCCCCCCAACTTGGGGATAGTCACTAGGCAGCTTGGGGAGCCTGACCCCTGCCACCCCCACCTCCTCCTCCCCCCGTCCCTTCCTCCCCCCCTCCCCCCAGCCAGGGCTCATGTGACCCCTCCCTCCTCCTTCGGACAGTTTTTCACCTGCCTGGTGATCCTGTTTGCCTGTGAGGTGGCCGCTGGCATCTGGGGCTTCGTCAATCGGGACAAGGTAAGCTGGGGGGTCGGCCCGGGGCCCAGCCCTCGGGGTTCGGGTTAAGGAGCTGGGCCAAGGCTGGGGGGTCCCCGCTGGGTAGAAGGCTGGGCGGGCCGGCTGCCAAACCCATGAGGGCCTCGGGGCCATCTTGGCAGCCCCTGAGGACGGTGAGTCCGGCGGCAGCGAGGGTATCCCCAGTGGGCTCCGGGCAGAGGGCGGCCGGCCCGCCCCAGAAGGGGCCTCCTCAGGGGAGGACTTTGGGGAGGGGGGCCTGTCAGATCTCTCGATTCTCCCTCCTTTACCCCCTGCCCCACCCAGGGCAGGTTCTTCCTTTTGTAAATCTCAGCTACCGGCTCCTGCTTTGGGGGCAAAGCTGTGGGGCAGGGCAGGGCCTGGGGCCATCTGGGGTACGAGCCCCTGCCGGGCAGGGTGGGGCTGGAAACCCTCCATCCTCCCGAGGTTTTGGGATCCCCGGCTGTGGCGTTCTCTTCTTTTTCTATAATATATGATTGTTCTCTCTGGGAGCAGGTTTCTTGGGGAGGTTCTCTGGAGGCAGCCTTAGTTTTCGGTTCCAAGTAATAATCACCCCAAATGCAGCCAGGTGTTAAAATCCAGTCCTTTATCGTGTCCTTCAAAGTCTTGAGCTTCAGCCCCTCGCTCCCTGAGAAGGAGCCCCTCCTCCAGCCGGCGCAAAGGTGGAGTATGGAATGAATCTGTGTCCGCCCCCCAGAGTGGGCTTGTGGGCTTCTGGGTCTCCCAGAGTGCTCCTTGGCCCAGAGAGCTTCTTGCTTATATGCTGTACACGGAGTACACACCCATCATTCTATCACTGGGGAACCATTATTTGTTGTAGGATTAAATCAATGCTGAACTAGATTTAACCATTGTCTCCTCAATCCCACTTAGTGCCTTGTTTCAGGTTCTGGCCCATAAGGTCTCCTTGTAGGATCAGATCAATCACACTGAACCAGGCTAAGCTCCATAACTATTGTCTCTATCAACTTTAATGAGTTAACACTTTGTAAGGATTCCAACACTCGGCCCTCCCAAGGAGGCTGGCTCGGGTGCGCCGAGGCCGGGCGGCTGTGGGGCATCGGGAGCCGACAGGACGGGGCTCAGGAGAGGGCACGTGTGCCAATTGGCCCGTCAGTGTTGGGGGCGCCTGAAATAGGGTGCCGGCCCCCCCTCCCAGAGCCCCGTGCTCCACCCCCACCCGCCCTCATTGGCCGTAGCTGCCAGTCAGAGCTGTGTGACCTTGGCCGCGGTCTCTGGTTCCCTTAATCACAAACCTGGAAGCGAGGTTGCGAGCACGGTCACTTTATCGCACTGGCGGCGGCCCGAGGTCGGGCTTCCCAGCTCCAGGGGTCTCTGCCAGGCCCGGGCCCTGTCCCGTGCGCAGCCCGCTGGCCCTCCCCACCCCCCGCCCGGCTGCCAAGGACCCCCGCCGGCCCCCCACGGGCCCCACCCGGCTGTCACCACCCTCCTGTCTCCCCAGATCGCCAAGGACGTGAAGCAGTTCTATGACCAGGCGCTGCAGAAGGCCGTGATGGAGAGCAACTCGGGCAACGCCAAGACCGTGGTGAAGTCCTTCCATGAGACGGTGAGGACTGGGGGAGGTGGGGGGATGGGGAAAGGGATAAAGGGGCAACCCCAGGGAAGGGGGAGGGGACAGGAGAGGGAGGGGGGAGGGTGTTGGAGGGGATGGTGTGGCCACGGTGCCCATCAGGGGGCGGGGCTTCTGTTGGCCGGGCCAGGGACTCCGGGGCCACTTCCGTCCTCTCTTCCAGCTGGGCTGCTGCGGCTCCGACTCCTTTACCTCCTTGATCACAGCAGCCTCCAACAGTGACCTCTGCCCCACCGGGAGCAACGTCTTCACCGTCCCCTTCAAGGTGAGGTCCCAGGCAGGTGGGGATCCGGGCCAGGGGCGGGGCGGCCAGGGTGCTGCCCAGCGGGGCCTGTGCCTGGGATCTCCGCGTGGGTTGCGCCCCCTGCTCTGCCCAGGAGCCCCTTCCTCTCATTGGCTCTCCTCCCCCGTGGGTGCACCCATCTGGGTCTCTGCACTGCTCTCTCTGGGTCTGGGTGCTTCCTTCCCGTTTGCAGCTTCTGGCTCCCAGAGGCTGGGCCCGCTCCCCTCGGCCCATTCCCTCGCCCCGTCCTCTCCCTCGTCTCTTGTGACCGGGTCCCCTCTGCTGTTCTGCAGGCAAACTGTCACCAGAAGATCGACGAGCTCTTCTCGGGGAAGCTGTACCTGATCGGCATCGCCGCCATCGTGGTGGCCGTCATCATGGTGAGTGCCGAGGCCCGAGTGACCCGGGCTGCGTTTGGAGCGGGCTTGGCCCGGGCCGGCCTCGGGGTCAGAGGGCATTTCTGGGGACCGCGCTGGAGGAGCCGAGGAGGGGGGGCCGCGATGGGGCCAGGCCCCCCTCTAATGCGCCCCCTCCCCTTGCAGATTTTCGAGATGATCCTCAGCATGGTCCTGTGTTGCGGCATCCGGAACAGCTCCGTGTACTGAGGGGCCGCGCCTCTGGGGCTGCTGGGAGGGGCGGGTGGGAGAGGAGGGGGCGCCCCCAGACTGGCACCAAGTGACCAGAAGGCAACTGAAGGAAGTCGAGAGAATTATGTATAGAAATGTTTCTGATATTACCCTATAGTACTTACTAGCATTTTTACTTTGGGGGGCTGGGCTGGGGGGGCAACTTTGGAATAGAGGTGACAGGTCCCTTCCCGGGCTGGGCTGCAGGTGTTTGGTGGAGCCGGGGCCTCCGGGAGGGGGGTCCTGGGAGGAGGGCAGGCTCAGTGGCCCCGCCCTCCCAGGCTGACCCCAGCCTGTGGCCCCCTCCCCCTCACAGCTGTGGCCTTTTTTTTTTTTTTAACCCATCTGGCATTATTTGGTCCCCACCTACTGCTGGAGCAGCATTTCTCACTCTCGCCCTTCCCGGCCTCGGGCGTCCCACCGGCCTTTGCACCGGAACCAGGCTGTGCCCCTGGAAGCTGTGCCTGGTGGGAGCTCCTGGGGCCGGGCGGCCACAGCCCTACCAGCCCTCCCTCTGGGCTCTGCTTTGGGAGGGGGCTGGCAGGGGGGCGGCTGCAAGACCACGTGCGGCCCCAGGCCCAGCCCAGCCCTTCACCAGACCTGCCCTGGTTGCCCTGCCTGAGGTGGGAGGGGGGGGGCAGCAAGTGATGGAGTCCTAGAAAGCCTTAAAGGAAAACTGCCCAGAATGTCCGTGGGGGGAGGGGCAGGGGCCCTCAGTGTCTCTCGGTGCCGCCCTGGGCATGCATGTATATATGTTTACATAGATGTTGTATGTTCTTGGTATGTTCCGGGCCGGGGATCTGGCCCAGGGGCAGCAGCCAGGCCTTCCCATGTGTCTGTGCCAAGGGTGGCCGGCTGGGAGGGGTCAAAGGTGCTGGGCTAGGGGGTAGGCCTTTGACCCCTCCTGGCCTCGGCTGCCTGCCCAGGGCTGGAGTCCGGGCCATGGCCAATGCCCCGAGACAGATCCCTTCCTGCCGCCAGGCTCCTGGACCTGCCCAGCCTGAGGGGCAGCCCGAGGCGGGAGGCCAGGGAAGAGACCCCCACCAAGCTCGGCCCTCCCCTCCTTGGAGCCCACTGGGCCCAGATTCTGCCTTTCTCCTCCCTCCCTCCTGCGTGCGCTTCACACTGACCTAAGTAATGCTTGCCCCGCACTGTCTCCCCCGGCCTGCACCCCGTGTCCCCCCGGCCCCACACCCGGCTCCCCCGGCCCCTCGCCCGGCTGTGGCTCTCGGCGCCCCAGGTGTCCGCCATCCCAGCCAGGGGTGGCCCCTGGCCCGCTGCCCCGCCCAGGCCAGGAAGTTGGGAGGAGGCTCTTGCTTCTGGCCCCCAGCAGACGCCACTCCCTGGCCAGGACCCCCGGGGAGGAGGGGTCTGGGATGGACCCAGGAATGACCACCAGGGAAAGGAGGGGCCTCGAGTGATTCCCCAGCCCACCCCACCCTCTCCGGCTTTGCCTGGGGGAGGGGGGACAGCATGGCCCGAGGGTCCCCCGCCCCCTTTGCTCCTGCTGTTGTCTGTCTGCCTGTTCATCCCCCATGTGACTCCTTCTCAATCCATGTATCCAATAAAACAAGCACTCTGGTGAGCCGCCTGCTGCTCTTTCTTGTGGGGGTGGGGGGGGGGGCGTCTCCTCTTCACTTTGGCCCAGGGCCCCCTCCCACAGGAGGGTTGGGGTGTCCTGGGCCTCAGTGGAACAGCCGCCAGCTAAGGTGATCCCTGGGCCCAGAGTGGGCCTGGAGTCTGGAAGGCTTCCCTGCTTGTTTAAATGCTACCTCACACCTCCTGGGCAAGTCCTCAGTCGCCTCATCTGTAAGATGGGTAGACCATCCCCCCACCAGCATCTCCACCCAAAAAACCCAAATGGGGCCACAGAGTCACCACAGAAAGCAAAGCCAGAGAAATTTTGCCCAGGATTCGTTTACAGAAATGGAAACTGAGGCCACAGAGGAGCGAGTTTGGGGCTTGTTCCACCTCGCTGTGTCCTTCCTCGGGTTCTCCAGCATGGGGTGGGGGTGGGGGGGGGCACCAGTGAGGACTCCGGCCCTTCCGCCCAATGATGACTCCCTGACGGGGAGAGGGAGACTGAGGACACGGTCCTGGTCTCCGGGAAGCCAGCTCCCTCCAGATGGGGGCAGTGGGAAGGGGGGGCAGGGCGGGCTTTCGGAGAGGCCTGGAGAATGGGGGGCGGCGGGAGGGGGAATGAGGAGCAAGCACTTCCTCAGTCTTCCCCATAAGGCTGGAATGGGGGCACATCGGCGCCACTGGCTGGGAAGGCCTGGAACGCCGGGATTAGACAGCGAAGCACGGCTTCCAGCAAGGAGTTGCCGGTCCCTAGCGCCTCTCCTAGGGGAGCTCCCCGCATTCGCTTCTGGGCACCCCGCTTTAGAAGCCTGAGCTGGGGGCCTATGGGAGGCGGGCGGGGCAGCCCCGGGGCTTCTACGCACGGGGCCGGCTACAGTCACTACAAGATGGGGCTACAGTAACTACTAGGGGCTATGGTAACCACAAGGAGTTACATTGAGGACAAGAAGGGGCTACAGTGACCACAATCGGCTACAGTAACAAGAAGGCCCCGCCCCTCTCCCAGCCTCACCCGAGACGCCGCTCCCCTCCCCTCCTCTCCCCCCAGGCTTCTCTCCGCCGCTTCCCTCCCAATCCCTCCTCCCACCGTCTCCGTCTCCTAGGGCGGAAGCAAGAGGCAACAATGTAGCGACGCGGAGCCCGCCAGCCAATGGAGCGACGGAAGCCTGGCCAAGTCCCGCCTTCCGCGGCTTTCTGTGGCTGCTCGGGCGCAGCGGCCGAGGCCCGCCCAGGCAGGGGGAGGGGAGAAAGGTGGGGCCGAGATGCTGGCGTTCATTAAGCGCCTACTGTATGCTGGCCACAGCGGTCCCTGCTATTACACATAAATAAGGATTGGACCTCCCGGGGAAAGCTTCCTGCGGGGCAGGAGGAGCCGGGGTTCAGGCGGAGCACCCCGGAGTCATAGGGAGGAAGGTTTCTTCGAATGCTGGATCCTGGAGGCCAAGGGGAGTCACAGCAGTTTACTGAAAGGGCTGACGTCAGGTCCGCGTTGGAGCGGGGGGGGGGGGGGGGGGAGGGGATTGCACAGTCACAGGGCACCCTCCTTTTTTTTTTTTTTTTTTTGTGGCCGCACGGTTTACGGACTCCAAGTCACTTAATATCTCCGTGCCTCAGTTTTCCCATCTGTCGGTGAAGGGGGTTGTATTAGGTGACGTCAGAATCCTTCCATTTCTCCATTCCAAGTCCCCTCCCACTCAGAGGGCGGCTTGAACCCCTTCTGCACTCCTCAGCCCCTCCCCAGTCCCAGCGGGCCGCGCGCTCAGACGGCGAGTGACGTCAGCTCCCGAAAGGCGGGAGCGCAGAGGAAAACATCCGGGCCTAGAACAGCTCCTCCCCCTGATCCCAGCTTCTCCTTGCAGTCCTTCCGCTTCCTCTTTCCCCTCCCCCTGCGCAGACCTCAGTTTCCTTTTTTGGAAAAAAGGATAGTCAATCATCCCAGCACAAGGTCCCTTTTCCCAGTCCCACGAGGCGAGGCAGGGAGCATGCAGCCCTGGGCGGCTCCAGAAGGCGGAGCTATTGCACTCCAGTACTTCGGGAGCGCTGCCATGACCCACACCTCCCCCAGCCTAGTGAGGCATTGTGGGCATCCTCCGCTTGTTCCGCCCCTCCCCCTTCGCCCCAACACCGAAAAGCCGTTATCCGGAAGCTGCGCGGGGACATTTCCCCGGAGGCCAAAGCGCATGCGCAAAGCCACGGGCCTCGCTTTCTCGGCAGGTCACGTGCCAAGATCCCTGGCTGTGACATCACCAGCGTTGCATTGTGGGGGTTGTCGTTTTCCTTTGGACGATCCTCGGGCCGGGATGGCCGCTGTGCTTGGGGGACGCGGACTCCTCTTCCCAGAAAACCGTGCGGGCGAGGGCGGGGCCATCTCATCCTCGAGGCCCAAGATGGTGGCTGCCGTCCTGGGAAGACTTGCTCTAGCCGAGGCAGGTCTCCGACTTGGGGCCGAGCCCGGAGCAGCCCTGCCTCAGTTTCCCTCCCTGTGACTGACCCTGGTCAGAGAGTATCTGTTTTCAGCCTCAGTTTCCCCATCTGCACAGGCTCCGCTCCCTTCCCCTCCCACTAGCGCGGCGTCCTATCAGCCACAGAGGCCCGAGCCAGGACCGGGCCACCCGCCTTCCGCAGCGGGAAGGAGGGGGGGTCGCGGCCGGGAAACTGAGGCAGGCGTCTGCAGGGCGGCCGTGATGGCAGGCCGAGGGGGCGGCGACGCCTCCGTAGGGCTGCTTCCGTGGGCCGCGGGCGCGCTCAGTGACTCGGACTCGGACGATGAGGACGGGCTGGCGGCGGCGCTGGCCCCCGGGGAGCGGCCGGACCTGGACACGGAGGCGGCGGACGAGGAAGAGGAGGAGGGGGACTCCCCGCAGCCCCCCCCCGCTGCCCCCCACGGCGCCCTCCCGGCCCTTCCTCCTGCGCGGCACGAGCCCCACCTTCTCCCTGCGCAGCCACAGCATCTTCGGGGGTTTGGAGGGTGCGGCCCGGCCCCTTGGGGAGCCGTTCAAGCGGCCCCTGCCACCCCCCGCGCCCGCACCCAGCCGCCCCCCGCTCCCCGACTACGTGGCGCACCCCGAGCGCTGGACCAAGTACAGCCTGCACGACGTCCCGGAGACCAGCGACCGCAGCAACCGCGCCGTGGCCCTGGAGTTCCTCGGGGACCTGAGGAGGCGGGCGGGGGCTCAGAGCCCCGCTCCCCCAGACACCTGCTCCCCCTCCTTCAACCAGGACCCCTCCAGCCGCGGGGCCGGCAGGATTGTGTTCACCAAGCCCGCCAAGACCGGGGAGCGCAAGCGGCCCCCGGGGGACCTCAGGGAGCCGGGGGACGAGCCGGTGGCGCTGGGCCACCTGGGCTCGGCGGGGGGTCCCGAGGGAGAGGGGGAAGGAGAGGAGCCCCCCAGGAGGCGAGAGGAGCCCCAGGATGCGGACATGGGGGAGGAGGAGGAGGAGGAGGAGGAGGCCGCCCACCCGGAGCCCAGCGAGCCCGAGCCCGTGGGCTTCCATGGCAGCAAAAAGCGCAGCAGGGAGCACCTCCGGCCCAAGGGGCCTGCCGAGGAAGAGAACGAGGACGCCTGAGCGGGGCGCTCCCGCCTCCGAGCTCCAGCCCTTGGAGGCCCATTCTGCCCCTGGCCAGGGCCGCCCATGCCCCACTTCTTGTACCCGCCTGACCGCCCTACCCCCTCCCCCAGGCCCCCCAGGACAAGGAGCTCCTGTGGAAGGGGGGATCCAAAGCAAACCCCAACCGGCACAGGCAGGGAAGGGGAATGCGCCGGCCTCTCGCTGCCCCCGGCCTCTCGCTGCCCCCGGCCTCTCGCTGCCCCCGGCCTCTCGCTGTCCGTCCCTCCCCCAGGCCTCTGGCTTGCTTTGTCCTTGTGAAGACAATAAAAGGTTTCTCTGAAGTCTGGGCCTCTGGTGTCTCCCTGGCCAGGTGGGCAAGGGCCCCGGCCTCAGCAGGCTCCCCCAGCCCCGGAGAGAACCTCACCAAGGGTTCTCTGACGCTTTGCTGAAAGACCCCCAGAGAAGGGACCCCACCGTCCCCCGGCCATTCTCTTGCTGGCTGTGGACAATACTGGGAAAGACCAGCCCCTCTTTAGCTTGGCTGGGTCACACGGGGACAGAGGGTGCAGCCCTGCCAGAGGGGGGCACCGAGGGCCTGGAGCATCCATCCTCAGCCCCCGGGGAGGGGCACTGAGGGCCTGGAGCGTCTATCCTCAGCCCCCCGGGGGGGGGGGAGTTTAGTCCCAGAGTGAGTCCAAGTCCTGCTCTCTGAGGGTGGCCCCAGGCAGGTGTGGAGGAGGGGAAGGGGTTTCCTGGAGGGGAACGAGGGGAAGCTGTTGGAAGCTTAGCCAAGAGGGGCAGAGCTGGGACCCAGGTCCCCCCATGTTGGGGCCAAAGAGGGACTGTCTCCCCCTCCCCCCAGGCTTACAACAGAGGAGGCCTGTTCTCTGAGAGAAGCCCTGATTCATGGGGCCAGGCTTTCCTGGCACTTGGTCAGCGAATGTCAGCCCATCCCTGCTGTGCCCCCTGCTGCAGGCAGTCAGTGCCCGGGGACTTCAGCTGTGCAGGGGAGAACACTGAAGGCAGAAGGGCCCGGTCGGCTCAGGCCCCGGTGTCTGCTGGTCTGCTTCACCTTTTCCTTGCCCTTGGACCCTTGTTCCCACGGTCTTGGAGCTGGACAGGACAATGAGAACAACCCACTCTCACCAAGGCTTCTCTGACCTTTTGCTTAAAGACCCCCAGAGAGGGGAACCCACCGTCCCCGACGATTGCGCGCCTGCCTTCCTGCCACCCCCAATCTTCAGAAGGGACTTCAGGTTCCCCCCTTAATAGGTAGAGGATTCAGGTGTAGAGAAAGGGATCTTGGAAGCTGGGGTTTGGGACCCGAGTCCCCACAGTGGAGTGTGTCAGTGTGGGCCTGGGGGCTGCCAGCACGGTCAGCCGCCCCTCCCCCCCCCCCCCCCCCCCCCCCCCCCCCCCCCGCAGCAAGCTTGCTGCTGGGCCTAGTGCCATGGCTCACTCAAAGGGGCCACGGGCCGCAGCTGAGTCCATTATCGATGAACATCCTAAAGGGTTGTAATCCCTTTAGTGCGGGTTCTCCAAGGAGTTGGAGGAGGAAGGCCAGGGGTGCTAAGCATGAAAGTGAGTCAGCTTTGCCAAGTGCCTTCCTGGCACTGTGCCCTCTGCTGAGCCAATCAGGAGCAGGGGCCGGGGGGCGGATTTCCCAGAAATTCCATTTAATAAAGGGGCATTAATCCAAAGGTTGTCAGGAAGAGGCAGTGTGGGGAGTGGGGCTGCCAACATCTCCAGGCAATCAGGCTGATTGCTCTGAGGGCTCAGACCCTCAGTTTTTCAGCACAGTTGGGCAGGGTGTGTGTGTGTGGGGGCGGGGAAGCAGCAGTGCTCTGGAAGGAGCTGAGTCTGGTTTGAATTTATCTTCCAGGAAAGGATGGACTGACTCCTGAAGCTAGCCCCCACACTGTATATATAGCTGGCTTGGGGATATGGGAGAAGCTCCACGACCCCTGCCCTTGGGAGCTTTTCATCTGTGTGTTGCCTCGGACGCGGAGGCCAGATCCAGAGGCAGACCTAGTGCGCGTGCATCGTTCTTCGCTTTTGTCTAATTCGGTGAGAAAATGTTTCTAGTTACCAACATCTCAGTGTATTTCAGGTGCCCCTTTCCAGAAAAGCTGCCGTTGGTGTCTCTGCAGTCAGAGCAAGGTGGATGAGGGCTAAGGAGCATTGGGACTAAGTGAAAATAAGAGGCAAGACCCTCCTGGCCCTCAGGTCACCAGAAACGGTAAGCCGTATGGACCCCTTCGTATCCCCTGTTTACCACCTTCTTGGTATCCTGCTACATTATGAATGAGAATCTGAGGGGAGCTCATGACCCTTCCAGCATTGTGGAGGTTTCCCTCCCTTCCTCAGTCAAGGCCTTCTCTGCAATTTGTCCTGTCTTTCAAGGCCAAGAAGTGACAGAATGATAAATTGGGGGAGTTTGGAGGGCCCTCAGGGGCTATGTAGTCCTGCTAAGCATTCCCAGCCCTAATATACCAGCCAAGCTCTTTGTCCAACCCTCTGAGGATCCTCAGCCTCCTATCTCCAACCGTTAACTGGACATCTCCAAATAGACGTCCCACAGACATCTGAAACGCAACATTTCCGTGACCAAATTCACCATCTTTTCCCCTACACTGTCTTTCATTTTGAGGACCGAGACGCCATAGGGTCACGTCTTGACTCGTGTGTGAATTAGATTTAAGTGAGGCTAGGGAGCGTAAAGCCATCAGCTTCACTCTGAGTCACTGACGTTGAGTAGTAAAACAAGTCACGGCTACTGATGATGGCCCAGGATGAAGCGCTCCATGGCGCCTGCTTCACGGCCCTTGGAACAAGTTGTTCTCATCTGCTGAGGGAAGTTAAGGGAGGACCAGTTCCTCTTGTGTGAGGGCTTGCCAAGGCCTTTTCAGGGCTGCTCATCGACCTTTTGGTGTTTACCTTCACCCATCTCTCATCTGTGGCTACAAGAAGCTGTGTTGTATGCAGTGACCCTACCCTGGCAAAAACATCTCAGCAAAAACTGGCTAAACCAACTGTCCTCAAACCCATAGCGGAGTTAGGGAGATTGTCTATCTTCTCTGTTACTGGGGTGGACAATGGCATCCTTCTAGCCCTGAGCCTACCCCAGGTACCATCCTGGACTCCTAGATAACCTACCCCACAGTCCAGGATGGTGCCAAGGCCTGTCAATTTCATCTCCGTCAGATCTTTTGTTGATTTCACTTTTGCTACATTTCTTGTTGGTTTCATCTCTGGTAGATTTCATCTCTTGTTTACTTCACCTCTGCAGTATCTTTGACTAATTTCAGCTCTGCAATATCTCTTGTTGATTTCATCTCTGCAACATTTATTGATTTCACCTCTGCAACATCTCTTGTTATTGTCATCTCTGCAATATCTCTTGTTGATTTCACCTCTGCATTTTCTTTGGCTAATTTCAGCTCTGCAATATCTTTGATTTCATCTGTTCAGCATCTCCGGTTGATTGTTGATTTCACCTTTGCAACATTTATTGATTTCGCCTCTGCAACATCTCTTAATGATTTTGCCTCTGCAGCATTTTTTGGTTGATTTTGCCTCTGCAACATCTCTTGTTGATTTTATCTCTGGTAGATTTCACCTCTGCGACATCTCTGGTTGATGTCACCTCTGCAATACCTCTGGTTGATTTCACTTCTACAGCATTTCTAGAACACCCCCCCTCCCCTTTTCTTCTCTGACACTCCCTCGATCCTGGTGCAGACCTTTATCATCTCATGCCTGAACTATTGCAATAACTGCTGGATGATGGGGGGGTGTGTGTGGAGGGAATCTACCTGTTTTAAGTCCCTTTCCACTCCAAACCATCCTTTTATTCAGCCATTAAAGCAATTTTTCCAAAGCCCAGATGTGACTGATATTCCCTTAGTCAGTAAACCCCAGTGGCTCCCTATTACCCCCAGAATTCAACACAAAATGCTGTTTGATCTTCAAAACCCTTCACAACCCACTCCTTCCTCCTTTCCCAGTCCCTTTCCACCTTCCTCTCTAGCAGCACCAGTCTCTTGGCTGTTCTCCCAACTCCAAGCATTTTCATTGGCTGTCCCTCATGACTAGAACTGAAATTTTCTTTGCTCACTGGACTTCATGAATATGAGTAGAAATCAGGCACCTCTGACTTTCTTTTCTGGAATCCTTCTAGTCTCAACAAAAACCCACTCTTCTGTAGGAAGCCTTTCCTGACCACCACCAGCCCTTCCCCTTAATGTTAATGCCTTCTCTCTAGTGATGACCTCTCATTCATCTTTGGCTCTGCTACTTAGCTGTACATGGTGGTTTGCATGTTCTCTGTCCCCTGTTAGATTCTGAGCTCCCTGAAAGCAGGGACTATCTTTTGCCTTCCTTTGTATTCCTAGTGCTTGGTACCTACCAAGCCTGGTATACAGTAAGTGTTTAATAAATACTTATTGTCTTGACTCGACTTGCCAAGTGGCCATTTAGCCTCTATATCCATTGAGGAAAAAGTCTATACTCTCTTATGGAGCCAAGAGTAACTTGGGATAACTCTCCCTCTTAGCAATTCCCTCCTGAGTTTTTCTAGAGGCCTCATCCCTTTGCACATGACAGGCCTTCTTGTGAAGTCTCTGTCAGACCCAGCCGCGTGCATTTACTGGGGTGGGAAGAGAAGCAGAAGAGAGCCTGGGATCTCTCAGAAAAGCAGGCCAGCTGGGACCCTAAATCCTGTAATGGGAAAACTAAGCTGGAATTGTGAGACCGGAGCCACAGAGGCTGATACTATAAGGTCTTAAGGGGTCAGTTCTGGATGCATGACAGGACACCCCAGGACAGTCTGGGAAAGATGTGCTGGGTGCCCAGGGACTCAATGGGATTCTGTGTAGACAGAAGAAAAACAAGGCTCAGGAGATGGGGAAGCCGTCCCATGTTGCTATTTCCCTTTAAAATTCATCTCTTCTTTTTTGCTCTTTGAATGCTGGAATACTCATGTTTCTTTGCTTTTTTTATGAAGCTTTTTATTTTCAAAGCATCTTCATGGATAATTTTTCAACATTGACCCTTGCAGAGCCTTGTGTTTCAGGTTTTCTCCTCCTCCCCACCCCCTCCCCTAGATGGCAAGCAATCCCATATGTGTGATACATGCTAAAGCAGATGTTAAATCCAATATGTAGAAACATGTTTATACAATTCTCTTGTTGCACAAGAAAAATCCGATCACAAAAAGAAAGTGAATGCTCATGTTTTTTGATGAAGTTCTTAGTACAAGCAAGTTAATTTGCAAACAAAAAAAGAAGAAAGGTGCCAGTAGGTTTGACAGCAAATGCTAAAGGCCAGGGAACGGCAGGGGCAATGCCGGGTTCCCGCTGACCGGCCACATGGGACCTGCCATCTCTCTCGTCCCCGGTTCCTGGGTTGGAGCTGCCTGACCTCACTCATGAAGGCTGGAGAGTGAAGACCCAACTTGTAGATACAGTATGTCTCAGGCTGGAGAAACTGCCGTCACCAGAGCCAGAAAACGTGCCCGCCGCTGCCCCTCGGACATCATGGGCTGGGGGCCTCCTCCTGGAGAGGGATTTGCCCCCCTCCTCCTTTGCTGCCATTACCTTGGGAGAGGAGGCAGCATGATTAGGGGATAAAATGGAATCTGGAGCTTGAGGACATGGAGTCAGTACTCACTAGCTGTGACAATACATGCTTGTTATTCATTGATTGGGTGAGTCACTTCCCACCTCTGTCCTCAGCTTATTTATCTGTAAAATGGGGGTAATGACACTCCCTCCCAGGCTTGTTGAAAGGACTTTGCAGAAGTTGCAGTTGGCGATGGTGGGAGGTGAACGACATGACTCCCAAGACGCCAGCAGGCTGAGGCCTTGTGGGGGCCAGCTTCCCTCCTGCTCCAGCCTGAGCTCACTTTCCCAAAGGGACCGGCTGCTTGTGTACAAGGTCCCTTGGGAGGTGAGTCCAGAGCCAGGCCCCTGCCTCTGCCCCCGGGGGACAAGAAGGTCATCAGTTCTGGCTTTGAAACCCCCGGGGACTCCCCCCTCACCCTGATGACCACAAAGGGACGTTTGCTCACAGAGGACACAGAGAGGTTGGCCCGACCTCCCCAGACAGAGGACACCGAGAGGGACAGAGGACACCGAGAGGGCGGCCCCGACCTCCCCGGCCAGAGCGCCAGGTCCCACAGTGAGTCACGGCCCCGTCCCTGGGCCTTACTTGGGTGTTTGGGAGGCGGCTGGTGCCCCGCGAGGCTGGCCCGGGTCAGTGTGTCCGCCATGGTGGACAGGATGACTGTACAGTAATTGACCTGAAATACAGAGCTCGTGCTCCACCCGGTGCTGGCTGGAAACTCTAACCCGTCTTCCCGGGGCTCTTGCTGCCTGCGCTGACCATTTACCCTCCCTCCCTCTCCTCCTCTCCTCCTTCCGTCCCCCCTCTCCCCAATCCCCCTCCCAGAGCTGGGGGAAGAGAAGGCCCGGGCCCAGCATTGGGTCTTTACTTGTGACTCGAGGGCCCGAATGCGCTTTTCTTGCTCTCTCAGGCCTGCCACGTGTTGGCTGATGAAATCCACTCTAAGGAAAAAGGCAAAGACCCATTTCTGGGCGTCAGGGGCGAGACCCTTCCCCGGAGGGGCCCCAAAACCCCGGCCAGGCCGGCGAGGGGAAGATTCAGAGCTGGGACCCCTTAGAAAAGAGCCTCTGACCCGGGCCTTTATCTTACAGGGAGGGAAACTGAGGGGAGGGGCAGAGTGACCGCTCCCTGTGTAGAACCTCCCTCACTGCTGCTGAGCGCCTTTCTAGCCCACAGAGACGCGGGTGGAGCACCGACCACCCCCTCTTCAGACCTCAGTTTCCCCTCTATATAAAGGTCCCCCTGTATGCTCAGGGTGAGCCGGGAGCTCCTTGGGGCCCTGAGCCAGGACCTGACGGCCTCCGGCTGCCTCTCTGGGCCCTTGGGCTGCCGGCCTCCGCTATGGGGCTCTCCGGCCAGTCAGGCAGTAGCTGTTCACTTAGGAGCAGAGAGTAGCCGGCCCGAGGCCTTCAGGAAACTGGGCCGAACCGGGCCAGACACACCGGGTTTGGTCCCAGGGCGGGGGGAGGGGCCGCTTTCCCAGAATGGGGCTGGCGGGCACTCTGGGGCTTCTGAGGGGAGGACGGCCCCAGTGGGCCCCAGGTCTGGCCGGCTCCAGGTCTCCTGCCCAGGCTTCTCGAGGGGCACAACGCAGGCTCCCGTGAATCCGACTTCTTGTTTTGTAGATGGGGAAACGGAGGCCCAAGTGCTAGGATTTGAACCCAAGTTTCCTGACTGCGATTCCAGCGTCGTCCCCAACTGCGGGTCATTGGGCTTTTCTGAACCCCAGTTCCCTCGACTATGAAAGATGTGATCATCTTTGCACTCCTCACCTCAGGGGAACCCCCAAAGTTTGGGGCCTAGAAGGGAGGGGGAGGGACCAACCCCGATGAAGGGGCAGTGTGGTGCAGGGGGCCTCTGCCCTGGACCACCTGGAAGGTGTAGCCAGTGCTCTCACTGGCAGCCCTGGGATCGAGCCTTGCCCCTGAAGTTCATGGGCTGTGACCCCGGCAGTGCCACGGAGCCCCCCAGGACTGCCTGATCCCTGGCTCTCTCCCCCTATCGGCTCCCTGCTGGTCTGAATGCACTTGTTTGCACTTTGTCTCCCGGGAGTTCCTTGGTACTTGGTGCAGGCTTGGAACACAGTGGGTGCTTAGCACACAGTAGGTGCTTACTAAACATTCACTGATTTGACAACCCATAAACGAGGGGGTGGATTCCAGGGCCTCTGAGGTTCCTTCTGGCGCCAAATCTATGTTCTCACGAGGAGCCAGTTCTAGGAGGGGGAGCCAGAGTCCACAAGCGGCCCGACCACATGGGAAAGTCAGCTGGCTGAGCACAGAGGGCAGAGGCTCGTCCTAAGGAGCCCAGAGCCCTGGGGACACGTCCACCTGAGGAGGTCCTGGACCTCCAGGCACTGCGCTCAGCAGCATCGTCGCCCCTCCTGGATAAGGAGCGCCTCAGCCCTTTCCCACGTCCATGGAACGCCGGCTGGAGCACTCGGGGGGCTTCTGCTCGTGCTCAGGCCTGACCCTGGGATGTTTGGGGGGCCCGGGCCAAGTCACCACCAAGCCGACCTTAGGGACGATAGGAAAGAGGGGCCCCTGAGGCCCCGCTTCCTGTCGAGGAGCCCCGTGTCCAGGCAGTTTCCCAAAAGATGGAGACAGACGTTCACCTGTGGGACGTCTTTTTTAGGGTCTCCATGGTACTTTCTTTCCTCCTTTTCTCCAGATTGGCCAAAAAGTTTTCCTTCTGAACGGTTTCCCAGGTGACGATTTTCTGGTCCAGGTTATCAGGCAAGTCTCTCTCTAGTGGGAAGACTTGGGGTGAGTTTTTCAGAAGGAGAAGGTAGACTTGGGGATCAGAAACTAAAGTGAGGCTGGAAGGGGGCCTGGCCTGCAGGGAGAAGGGGCACAGCACCACGGGAGGAGGGACCGTGACCCTGAGGGCATCGGGGGCAGCAAGCTTGGGGGCAGGGGGAGAAGGGCCCCCAGGCCTGCGGACCCAGCACGCCGGAGTCGCCTCAGAGCTGAGCCGCTGCACTCGCCCGCCCTCCCTCTCGCTCTTCCTTTCTCTCCCTCTGTCTGCCCCCTATGGCTTTCTCTCTTCCACCCTTTCTCTGTCTCTTCTCTCTTTTGGGGCCCAATCCATTTGAAGCCCGGCTAAGCCCAATATCCGAACCTTCCACGTAGCCCCAGCCCGGTCAGCCTGTGCCCGGCCCGTGCAGCAGCTCAGGACCCACTTCTGGGGGCTCAGGACTTGCTTTTGGCGGCTCGGGACCCACTGCGGGGCTCAAGACTGGGCAGGGCTACAGCGGGCACATGAACCTGGGAGGGGGCTGATGTGTTCCGGGGGCAGGGGTAGTAGCCAAACTTCCTTCTAGGTGCTTCCTCTGCCCCCCAGGTGTGAGGGGAGGGGGGGTGACTTCCCTCCCCAGCCCAGGTCCTTGGCCATCTCCTTGTCTGGAAGCAGACAGGCGGGCCTGCCCGGGGCTTTGTGCTCTTCCTTAATGTGTGGGCTTTGACAGGTTCCTTCCCCATGCCCACTGTGCCCACCATGTCCCTGTGCCCGCTGTGCCCCCGGCCATAGCTCACCCAGGTGCTCCCTCTTGTGCTCCTCCTGCTTAAAGGCCTTTTTGAGGACGAGGCTGAGATGGCTGAGCAGGATGAAGGGGGGGGCCAGGGCCGGGCGCTCGTGGTACTCCACGATCAGGTTGTAACGCTGGGACTTCCAGAAGATGTCCGCGTTGCCCTGGACCACCTGGAAGGTGTAGCTTGGGTGCAGCCAGCGAGACGCCACAGTAAGGGGGGAGGCCGAGCCCCGATGCCCCCCGGAGCGCTCCCCTCCTCCCCCCCCTCTGCCTGTTGCCCCTGTGGCCTCACCCGGCCCTGGCCTTCCCTCCCCCATTGGTCACGAGCCGTCTAAGCCACAGATGACCCCCCTCTGGGCGCCTCAAACGTCTTGGTCAGGGCTGGCCCCTCCGTGTGATAAGGCTGCCTTATTGGACAGGGAGGATATTCTGGGACGGTGAGACCAGAACCTGGTCTCTGTGCACAAGGGGCTTTTCCAGGGTCACAGATGAGGAAACTGAGGCTCAAACAGAAACCCTCCAGGGCGGCCCTTGGGGGGATGGGCTTGTCAACTGTTTGAGTTAAAGTCTGCCAGAGCAGTCAGAGATGGAGAGGGAGACAGAGACAGGAAGAGAGACACAGAGGGAGGAGGAGGGGAAACAGAGACAGAGAGACAGAGACAGAGACAGAAAAAGGGACAGAGACAGAAGGAGGAGGAGGGGGAAACAGACAGACAGAAACACTGGGAGAGCTTGAGAAGCCCGAAGCTTGGGGGTGTTGGGGAAGCCCACCTGACAGGCCCAGTCCCCCTGTTTTGGGGGAGCTCCCAGCCTGGCTGGAGAATGAGATGTGAATGTCATCTGAAAGCGGTTGCTCGAGTCTGGGGGCCAGGGAGGGACAGGAGGAGGAGGGGGAGGAGGGGGAATGGGGTCTCCAGGGCATGAGAAGGGAAGTAGCTGGGGGGGAGGGGGCTGGGAGGGGACTGGGAGCGGAACTGCTCCACGAAGCCTTGACCAGATGGACGGGACAAAGGACTTGGGGGGCAGGGGCTGTACTGGGAAGAAGCTGCCCCTAGAGGGTCCCGTGGGAGGGCCCGAGGCAGCGCCGCGGCTTCCTCATGTGTGGCCAGGGCCGGCCCAGCTCTGACCTCCTAAGGCTGGGGTCAGGGGGCGTCTGCGCCAAGGAGGCTCTTTGCTGCCAGGCCCCGAGGGCTGCCAGCCTGGGGCTCCCGCTCTCCGCCCGGGCCCAGAGGGCATCCTCCCACCGGGCTCTGCCTCTCAGTGTCCAGCCCTCTCCCGCTGCCTGCCAACACCCCTCCCCCCACCCCTCCCTCCATGGGAGGCTCTAGGCGCTCCTCTCCTGCCGGGGGAGGGGGTTGATGGGAGGAGAACGTTCTCGGAGGTCCAGAGCATGAGGCAGGCTCCCTGCAGTCCTGGCCGGGGGGAGCCGAGGGGGAGCCGAGGGCCTCGGAGCTGGTGGCTAACAAGGCTCCTGCCGGATCTCCCGGGCCTGGGGGCGCCCATGGCCCCTCCTTCTGTCAGGAACTTTCCCCTCAGCTGCCCAGAGCGGCCTTGGGGGGAGGGGCTCCTGGAGCGCGCGGGGCCTGTAGACCCGCTCACCTGAACATGGCGATCAGCAGGTTCATGAGGAGCACGTTGGTGACCAGCAGGAAGGTGACCAGAAGCAGGATGACCAGCCAGTTGGCGTAGAGGTTGGGGCACGAGGCCGAGTTCTCCAGCAGAAGGGGGTGAGCGGAGCAGTTCACCCGAGCCCCTGGAAGGAGCACAGGCTTCGGGTTCCTGCTTCTCTCCATCAGCCCCCGGCTCTGCTCCGTCATAGCCCTGCTGATGAAGGGTGGGGAATCCCCTCCCCCCCATCACACATGGCCGGGGGCTGTGAGAGGGTCCCTGACCCAGGTGACAAAGATGGTGGGGATCCCCCCCCAGCACCGCCTACTCTGCCCTCCAGGAAGCCCCCTTCCCTCTAAAACGTTGCCAAGGAACTCTCAGGAGCCCAGAGGGAGGAGCAGTAAGTCACTGTAACTTCCATATTTGCCTCCAGGTAACCAGCCCCCAACACAAACCCTAGAACAGCCAAACCCCAAAAGGAGGAGGGGGAACAATCTTTGAGCCCAAGAAACTTGGAAGATCTGCAGGAAAGGTCTGTCTCACTTGGGTAAAAGGGGAGATCAGTGCGGGAGGAAAGGTCCCCGCAAGCCAGCAGGAGATCCGGAGGCCCATTCACCAGATGGGCAAACCCCACGCCAAGTGCCCTCCACGTGCCTCAGCATAGCCGGGACAGTGGGCAGGTGCCACTTCTGAGAACCACCTCGCGCTTGGGCACAGCCCTGTGGAAACTCAGAAACCCCCGATGGTTCGGCACGTGCCGGACACCAGCACCATGAGTCCAGCTCTGGACCGGATAAGTTGCCGGACCTATATGGGCTCCCGCAGTTCCAACCACCCCCATTCCTCAACTCAGCTCAGCACCAGGCATGAGAGTTCCCCAAGGACCTCAGGGCAACATCAGTTTCACACTGCAGCCTCTGGCCCAGGGGCACAAGAGCTCAACTTCAAAAGAAAGGGAAAAAGTCAAAAAAGATGAACCAAAAAACACCACCAACAAACAAAAAAAAATCTGACCGTAGAAAGTTATTATTGTGGTGACATATCGGAGACCGTATTCACATATGGTGAATATGATGATGATGATGATGATCGAGACAAAAACTCAGAAGGGAACAATAATATCAAAATACCCATGGATAAAATCCCAGGGGAAAATGGGAAGTGGTTTCAAGCCCAGAAAGAACTCATGGAAGAGCTCAAAAAAGAGCTTAAAAATCCTATAAGAGAAGTAGAAGAAAAATTGGAAAAAGAAATGAGAGTGATGCAAAAGAAATGTAAAAAAAGAACAAACAGGTTGGTTATAGTAATCTACATTACCTGACAGGAAATTAGAAGGGGAGGAGATGAAGTAAAGACATGGGTGGGGGATTGACAGGAGGGAAGTAGTAGAAGCAAAACACTAGTGAGGAGAGAGAGGGTGAAGGAAGAAAGAGTATTAACAGGAAGAAAAATAGAATGGAGGGAAACAGTTATCATAACTGTGAATGTGAATGAGATGAACTCCCCATAAAATAGAAGTGGATAACAGAGATGATCAAAGAGTCCTATGGTATATTGCTTACAGGAAACACACTTGAAGCAGAAAGACATAGACACACACAAAGTAAAGGTAAGGGTTAGAGCAGAATCTATTATGCTTCAGCTGAAGTTAAATAAAAGAAGCAGTGGTAGTAATCCTGATCTCAGACAAAGTAAAAGCAAAATTTGGCCTAATTAAAAGAGATAAGGAAGGAAATTCCATCTTGAAAAAATCCCCAGGGTCAGATGGGTTCACAAACGAGTTCTTTCAAAGAACTACTAATTCTAATAATATATAAACTGTTAGGAAAAATAAGCAAAAAAGTAGTCCTACAAAACTTTTATGAGGTAAGAATGGTGTGGATACCTAAACTAGGAAGAGCTAAAACAGAGAAAGAAAATTGTAGACCAATTTCCATAATGAACATCAATGCAAAAGTTTTGAATAAAATACTAGCAAGGAGATTATTGCAATGTATCATAAGGATTGTACACTATGACCAGGTGGGATTTATACCAGGAATGTAGAATTGGTTCAATATTAGGAAAACTATCAGCATAATTGACCACATCAATAACAAAACCAACGAAATCATAATATCTCAATAGATGCTGAAAAAGGATGTGGCAAAATATAGCACCCATTCCTATCAAATACACTAGGGAACATAGGAATGAAGGGAACATTATTTAAAATGATTAGCAGCATTTAAAGCCATCAGCAAATATTATCTGTAATAGGGATAACCTAGAAGCCTTCCCAATAAGATCGGGGGGTGAAACAAGGATACTCATTATCATCATTATTATTCAATATTGTACTAGAAATGTTAACTAGAACAGTAAAAGAAGAAAACAAAATAGAAGAAATTAGAACTGGCAATGAGGAAACAAAACTATCATTATTTGCAGATGATATGATGGTATATTTAGAGCATCCTAGAAAATTAATTTGAAAACTATTGAAATTAACAGCTTTAGCAAAGTTGCAGGATTTAAGATAAACCCATATAAATCATCAGTATTTCTATATATGGTCAGCAAGAGAGAGAAAGAGAAAGAGAAAAAACAATAACTGTAGACAATACAAAGTACTTAGAAGTCTACCTGCCAAGAAAAACCCCAGAGCTATATGAACATTATTACAAAAGACTTTTCCCACACAAATAAAGCCGAATCTAAACAATTGGAAATATTACTTGCTTGTGGATAGGCTGAGCCAATACAATAAAATGACAATTCTACCTAAATTAATCTACTTATTCAGTGCCATATGAATCATATTACCAAAAATTATTCCATAGAGCTAGGAAAAATAACAAAATTCATCTGGAAGAACAAAAGGTCAAGAATATCAAGGGAATGAATGAAAAACAATACAAAGGAAGGTGGCCTAGTCATATTAGCTCTGAAACTATATTACAAGTTTTGTAATTTTAAAATTATTTGGTACTAAGAAATGGAGTGGTAGATCAGTGGAATACATTTAGTACACCAGATACAGTAGTCAATGACAGTGGTAAACTAATGTTTGATATACACCAAGACCCTCACCTTTGGGAAAAGAACTCACTATCTGACAAAAACTGCTGGGAAAACCGAAAAACAGTGTGGCAGAAACTAGGCAGAGACCAACATCTCACACCATATACCTAGATAAGGTCAAAATAGGTGCATGATTTAGACATAAAGAGTGATAGTTTATCTTTCAGATCTATGGAGAAGAGGAGAATTTATGACCAAGAGAGAGAATACTACAAAATGCTAAACTAGATAATTGCAATTATATGAACTTAAAAAAGCTTTTGTTCAAACAAAACCAATGCAACCAAGATTAGAAGGAAAGCAGAAAACTGGGAAACAATCATCACGTCAAGTATGTCTGATAAAGGCCTCATTTTTCAAATAAATACAGAACTGTGTCAAATTTATAAGAATGCAAGCCATTCCTCAACTGTAAATGGTCAAAAGATATGAACAGGCTGTTTTCAGATGAAGAAATCAAAGCTATTCTACAAGCATATGAAGAAGTGCTCTAAATCTGCTTTGATTGTAGAAATACAAATTAAAATAACTCTGAGGTACCGTCTTACATCTATCAATCAGATTGGCCAAGTTGACAAAAAAGGAAAGTGATAAATGATGGAGAGAATGTGGGAAAACTGGAACACTAATGCATTGCTGGTGGAATTGTGAACTGGTAGAGGGCAATTTGGAGCTATGCTCAAAGGGAAAACAAACTATGCATACTCTTTGACTTAGAAATACAGTATTTGAGATACTAGTCTATCTCAAAGAGATCATAAAAAAGGGGAAAAAACCCACGTGTGCAAAAATATTTATAGCAGCCCTTCTCCTCATAGCAAAATATTAGAAACTGGAAGATGCTCCTCAATCGGGGAATGACGGAACAAGCTCTGGTCTCTGGATGTAACTGGATACTATTGTGCAATAACAAATGATGAGCAGGTGGATTTCAGAAAACCGGAAGGACTTATAGGAACTGAAGCAAAGTCCAACGAGCAGATCTAGGAAAACATTGTACACAGAATCGGCAAAGTGGGTGATGATCATCTCTGAATGACTTAGCTCTTCTCAGCCACACAATGATCCAAGGCAAGTACAAGGAACTCATGAAAAGAAACGCTAACTGTACCAACCCAGAAAAAGAACTGCTGGACTCTAAATACAGAAAAAAGCATATTTTCCCACTTATTTTATTTTGGGGTGTTTTTTCCTTTGAACTGTTTCTTCTTTCACGTGTGAATAATATAGAAAGATGTTTTACAAGGGCGGCACATTGCCGACCGGTTTTGGAAGAAGGGAGGGAGAAAAATTTGGAACTCGAAATCATGTAATAAGAAAGCTACAACTTGTCTTGACGTGTAATTGGGGAAAATGCTATTACCTAAAACTGAAGTAGGTTAGAAGGACTAAAAAACAAATGAAAGGAAAAAAATTTCCAGCCTTATGCAGGGCCTCCCCCCTTTCCATGGACCCACGAGCCTATGTCTGAAATGCAGTCATTTCAACGATATCCATTGATCTTTACACAGGTGTTGAAATGAGCAGATGAGTTGACAATTTCCCTCCAGCCTTGAGAGAGCTCAAGACCGAGGCAGGCTCATCTTATCCACATTTTGCAGGGGAGAAGATGGAATTCTCAGGGAGGTTAATTGATTTCTCCATAGTCACACAGCCAGCAAGGATCTGAGGTGGGGTTCATGCCGTGGCTCTCCCCGCCTCCGGGACTTTGAAACTTTCACTCCAGGTGGGGTTTTATGGGTCAAAGGACGGGTTAGAAGGAAGGTCTGAGTTCAAATTCAGTCTCAGTCATGTACCAACGGTTTGACCCTGGGCAAGGCCTCCATCTGCTTTGCCTCAGTTTCCTGAGCTGTAAAATGGGCTGGAGAGGTCCAGTAAACCCCAAAAGGGGTCAAGAAGAGTCGGAGAAGACTGAACAAGAAGAGGCTAAGGGGCGGATGATTGGGACCTGGGGAGGGAAAGGAGGGAGAGCTCACCATCAATTTCGTCCAGGGGGATCTGCCCGAAGATTTGCAGGTAGGGCCTGTAGAGGACCCTTCGGAAGATCCACTCCACGCGGCTGTCCCTGGGGTGCAGCAGAGCTTGCGTGGTGACCCCATAGGCAATGAGCCACACGGTCAGGAAAAAGAGAAAGAAGAAGACGTCCTTCATCTAAGGGGGAGAAGGAAGGAGGCGGGGCAACGTCTGAGCCCCTCCCTCACCTGGGCTTCTAAGACCCGCCCTCATGGAGGTTAGCCCCGCCTCCATCTGAGCCCCACCCTCAGCCCCCAAGCTCATCTCACAACTTTGACCTTGGAGGGAGGGATAGTCCTGAAGGGACGGAGAAGCGGGGCTGGGGAAGGACCCAGATACAGAGGAAAGTGGACGGAACCAGGGCCAGCCATTTAGATGGCAGGAGCACAGAGCTAAAACTGACACTGTAAAGACCGGGGGAAAGTGGGGGCCGATGGGGGCGGGATTCTGGTCAGCTGCCTCCAGTCCTTCCATTGCTACAAGAGCAGGGGAGGGGGAACGGAGAGCTTCAAGCATAAGGGGAAGGGGCCTGTCTGAGGCACAGAGGGAAGTCAAGGCAGAGCGGCGCTTCTTGGTCTCCCTTCTTCCAGTATGTGGGGATTGGGGCTCCCGGCTGGGCTCAGAGAGTGAGCCCCGGTGTAGACAGGAAGAGGAAGGGTTTGATCTGAAATCAAGCATTTATTAACCACCTACTATGTGCCAGGCACCAGCTTCACAAAGGAGGGAGAAACAGGAAGCTACAGAGAGGACACTTTGGAAATAAGGGCCTGGACATGGGGGGGGGGTGGGGTGGAGGGAGCTTTAGTTAAGGCAGAAAAAGCCAAAGAGGTTGGGAGCAAAGATGAGGAGAGAGAGGCTCTCCTGGACAAAGGTGTGGAAGCTGGAGATGGCGTGAACAGCTGCGGTCTGGAGTGCAGAGGATCCGCAAGGGCGTCAGGTGTGAAAAGAGAGCGAAGGGAGGAGGGGCTGGCTTGTGGAGGACTTTCCTCGGAGGTCTGGGAGCAGGAGCCTCAGGGATCTCGGACCCCGGCCCTAGGAGGGCTGAGTGGCCATCATGGAGCCACTGGCTTATTCCAGAAGCTGCGGAACTGGCCAGGGTGCTGAAGACGCTCTGTGGGAGCGCTCCCCCCTCCCAGGACCCACGGAGCACTGTGGGGGAGCCCGGGGCGGTCAGGGTGGTCTGCGGGATGAAGTCGCTCTGACGAGATCCCGCTCAGCCTGAGGGTCTCTGTGAGCAACGTCCCCCCAGCTGGTTCCTGCCGCCATGACCGGCCGAGCTCCCCGGGGGGAAGGGGCTGGTCCCTCTCCCCGGCCTTGCCACCCTGAGGATGTCTCAGCGCCCATTCTCACCCGGGCGGCCCCAGAGCCACGGATTGGCCCCAGAACCAAGGATCGGCCCCAGAGCCACCGACCAGACCAAGAAGAGCTGCTCCTCGTGGGGCCTCCCTCCCCCGCTGGGAAGCTCGAGCTTTTACAGTGACGAAGCCCACTAGAGTCCGAGCAGCTGAGGACCGGCCTGGCTCTGCGGGGTGGGGGGTGGGGAGCTCATCCCCACGCCCACCGCCCCTCCCCCCTGGGCTCAGACCGAGCTGTGGCTGGGACTGGGGGTGGGGGTGGGGGCTGGTCGGACGCCCGTCGGAGGTGGGGCAGCCAAGGGGGGGTCAGGCCACGAAGCAGCCCAGGGGTGGCCCCACCCACTCACCATCCTCTCCACCACGATGATCTTGGGCCCCAGCTGCTTGTGAATGGCAAAGATGTGGATGAGTCTCAGGGTGAAGACCATGAAGTCCATGGCCAGCACGGTCCGGCCGGCCTCGAAGGCGGAGCTCAGCGTCCTGGGGCACCGCGGGCGGGAGAGAAGGAGGGTGCTCAGGAGCCGGGGGGGGCGGGAGAGGAGGAGGAGGGTGCTCAGGAGCCGGGGGGGGGCGGGAGAGGAGGAGGAGGGTGCTCAGGAGCCGGGGGGGGGGCGGGAGAGGAGGAGGAGGGTGCTCAGGAGCCGGGGGGGGGTGGGAGAGGAGGAGGAGGGTGCTCAGGAGCCGGGGTGGGGCGGGAGAGAAGGAGGAGGGTGCTCGGGGGCCAGCGGGGCGGTGGCGGCTGGGGGAAAGACGGACCAAGGGCACCCGGGACTCACCTGCAGCTGACGCCCACAGTGAACAGGAAGATGGCCACCATGTCGCACTTGTTCCAGTTGTCCTCCACGTACACCTTGAACTTCTTCAGGAGGTTGGTGTCCTCGTCAGTGAAGAACCCCTGGGGTGGGAGTGCGGTCCTGGGGTCTCTGCCCTCAGGAGCCACGGGGGGGTGCCCTGCCCCCCCAAGGACCGCTCTGTGGCTGGCTCAGACTGACTGGTCCAGGGTCACCCAGCCTGAGCCCAGACTCGGAGCCACACTACCCACAACCCCCCTCCCTCGCTCAGAGGTCTTCCCTGCTCCTCTTCCCTCTGCCCACCTTCTCCGGGAAGCCTTCCCTGATTTCCCCCATCCCTGGGCCTCCCAGGAGCACGGTTCCAGAGCGACCTGGAGCACAGGCCCCATCTCCACCTTTGTGGTACCCTCAGCATCTAGCCCAGACCTGGCACACGGTGAGGGCTGCATTAGTGCTGCTTATTGATCGAGGAGACCAAGGGACCTGACAGCTCGTCCAATCCCCTCGTTTGACAGCAGGAGAAACCGAGGCACTAAGAGAGGCAGCCAGGGCCAAGATCTAGTAGCAGAGGTGGGAGGTGTGTCCTCGGGCCCCGCCCCCTTCGGGGAGCCCCGGCCGCTCACCACTGACCTGTCGAACTTCCTCCAGCACCAGCGTGAACACCCAGAAGTAGAGGGCGAGCTCGGGCCCCGTGGGGCCGTCCGGGGGGGCCCGGAAGTCCACCAGGAGCACGTAGGCGAAGAGGAAGAGGAAGGCGAAGTACATGATCATGTTCCCCAGAAACACGGTCACCGGCGCCCCCCAGAACTTCTTCCACCGGGACAGCAGGAAGCGGCTGGACACGGCCCTCCGGCCCTCGGCCGCCTCGGCCCTCCTACCGACAAAGGGTGAGAAAGTCCGGCGGGACCGGGGGCGGCTGGAGACGCCCTTCCCGGGGCAGCAAGAGGTGCCCCAAAGCTGGTGAGAAGTGGCTGTGGGGAAGGCCGGCCTCGGAAGGGGCACAGAATGGGGGGGCTGTTCTCAGAGGGGGCACAGGAACATGGAGAATGGCCATCCTCAGAAGGGGCACAAGAACAGGGGGTGGCTGTTCTCGGCGGGGCAGGAACATGGGGGATGGCTTGGAAGGGGAAGAGGAACGTGGGGGGTGGCCAACCTCAGAAGGGGCACAGGAACAGGGTGGGGGGTTCCTTGGAAAGAACCTTGTCCAATACTGGCATTTTACAGATTTGGAAACTGAGGCCCGGCCTCCTTTCCAAAGATGGGGAGCCCTCAGGAGGAGCCTCTGACAGACCCCACCCTTGTTGCGTTGGGGGAGCTCCCACCATCCCCCAGCGTGACCCTTGGGTCCCTGCCGTCCCCAGGCCTCCCACATCAGGCTCAGAATCCCTTGCCTCACCTGATGCTGGGGGAATGGAAAAGCAATGTCCTCTCCGTGTCCAGGCTGTCCAGCTCTCTGAAGGGCTCCAGCCCACTCTGCAGAGGGGGCTCCTCACTGCAAGGGACCGGAGCGGGGCAGAAGGGGTCAGGGGCTTGGGATCTTCGGAGCTGCTTCCTAAAAGCTCTAGGGGCCCCTGAAGCCCCCCGAGTGTCCCAGGGTGTGGTGGGAGCAGTCCAACCAGAGGAGGGGAGGGGCCGTCTCCAAAGCGTCTCCCAGCATTGCGCCGGGTGCCGGGGACACAAGGGACCAGGGAGAGAGACACAAGGGACCAGAGAGCGGGACGCAAGCCCGACCTCGCCCTTCCCTCGCCCTGCAGCCCAGTCTGGCTCTCCCTGTGCTCCCTCACACGTGGCTCCCGTGGCCACGTCCTACTTGCCCCCTTGGGCCCCGACACCAGGCCTGTCTCCTGCCCACGACGCAGCTCAGGGTCAGTGGCTTTTTCATTAAATTGACTGGTGTCGATTGGGAGCAAGAGGGGTCCACGTGGGAGCTGGAGGTGAGGAGGGGGAGGGTGGCCGGCAGGCCCAGCCACAGGCAGACCCTTCCCTGGAGGCCCCGTCCCTCCCGGGGGCCCCTGGGAGGAGCCTGTTCCCAGCCAGCGGAATCCTTCCTGGGCCTCCACCGCCCATAGCTGGGCCCTGACTCTGGGCCCTGCAGTAGCCTGGGCTCTGACTCAGTGCCCGGCCAGGGTGCCCTCCCCCGCCCTCGGCGCCCTCCCCCGCCCTCAGTGCCCTCCCCCGCCCTCGGCGCCCTCCCCCGCCCTCAGTGCCCTCCCCCGCCCTCCCCTGCCCACCAGAGCCCGGTTTCTCCTCTCCCCCTCTGCCTGGCCCCCTCCCCGCAGGGATCTGGTCTTCAAGGCTCTGCCCTCCCACCTTGACGCCTCCTACCTGAAGGTGATGAGGTTGGTGTAGATGAGGACGGGGCAGCAGAAGGCGCAGAGCAGCCGCAGGATCGGGGTGCCCGTGGCCATGTCTCCCCACCAGATCTTGGTCAAAAAGGCCTAAAGCAGAGGGAGCAGCTACAGACCCCAGCAGGAGGGTCTTGGAGGTGTGGGGAGGGCTGGGAGCGGGGGAAGGGCCGGGAAGGGGCAGGAGCTCGAAAAGGGCCCAGGTGCAAAGGAAGGAGGCGGGCGAGGCTCAGGGCCCTGGGCCAGTGACACCCAACCTGCCTAACTTGGGACAAATCCCTTCACCGGAAGGACTCAGTTTTCCCAGATGTGAAGTGGGGAGATAGCCTGGACAAGCCCTGACCCTTCTCACTGTAACTGAGATCTTCATAATCAGAGACACCCCCTAACCACCCCATTTTGCAGATGAGGAAACTGAGGTCCATTAGGGGGTAGAGCCGGAATTTTAACCATGCCGCCTTCTCTCAAGGGCCTTCTTACTCCTGAGTAACCTCAGGGCTGTTTTTCAGTCATAAAACCAGACTCCCAAGTTCTTTCCCTGGCATTCAGGGCCTTCTATCACTTGACCCAGCTTTGGTGTCCCTGTTCCTGGTGGTCCTCCTCCTCCTTCCCCTCCTCCTCTTTCTCCTCCTCCTCCTCCTCCTCCTCCTTCCCCTCCTCCTCTTTCTCCTCCTCCTCCTCCTCCTCCTCCTTCCCCTCCTCCTCCTCCTCCTCCTCCTCCTCCTCCTCCTCCTCCTCCTCCTCCTCCTCCTCCTCCTCCTCCTCCTCCTCCTCCTCCTCTTTCTCCTCTTCCCCTTTCTCCCCTGTCCCCCACTTTCCCCTCCCCCAGAGGGGCCGCTTATTTGTGTGCGGGTTCTGGGCTGTGAGCTGCCCCAGGTCGGGAGGGGCTCTTCACCCTCCCCACCTGGGACCCCCCTGATAGGGAGGATGGGGCGGGGCCTCGGCCCAGAGTCTGTGCCCCTTGTGAGGGGAGGCCGTGAGGCAGGCGGAAGGTAGGACTCAGGGTCCCTCAGTCAGCTCCCCCACCTCCCTCCATGGCCTCCTCTCCCAGGCAGGCTCCCCGGACTTCGGGCGGTGGGGGGGGACAGGTTCCCCCCTCCCCCCCCCCCCAGTGAGGCCCTCACCTGGACGCCGTCGTGCGCAAAGAAGGCCTTGGTGTCGGCCTCGGCCGCCAGGTGCAGGCACGTGGTCCTGCTCCAGTCCCGGTTCCTCCTCACCAGGAGGGCGAAGGCTCGGTCCTCGCTGTTGTTGTAGCACTCGCTGAAGAGCTCTGGGGGGGAGGGGGCGGGGCTTGGGGTCTGTGCCTGGCCCCCTCCCGCACGCGCACACAGACAGGAGCCTCCCCCCAGCAGCTGAGGCCCCCCTCCCCCAGCCCTCACCCCAGCTGCCACCTCTCCCGGCTCAGGCAGCAGAGGATTTGAGCACGTGGCCTTGAGCGCAGGACGTCCTACGGACACCCCTCCCCCAGCAGGAAGGGGCGGCTTGGCTCCCGAGGATCTGAGTTCAAATTGCTCCTCTCCTTCCCGCGGCTTCCCCTCGGGGGTCTCAGGCTCCTCGCTTGCCCACGGGGGCCCTCCCCCTCTCCCTCTCCTTTCACCCCCCCCAGAACTGGGGGCTCACCCAGCGCCAGCTGCTCGTAGTTGGCTTCCCTCAGGCTGCGCGCGGCCTCGGCCTCCGTCTCCAGGCGGGACATTTCTTTGAGGATCTTGCAAGCAGCCAGGGCGGCAGCCACGCCCTCCTGCCCCTGGGGGATGGGGGCATCAGGCTGCCCGCTCCCCCAAGGGCTGCGGTATGCACCCCGTTGCGCCTTCCCCTGCCCTGGCCCCTCCATTAGCACCCGCTGCCCCGGGAGGGACGGGCAGATCTAGGGATAGAATTAGGGAGGGCCCCTGTGCCAGCCTCTGTGCCAGCCCTGTTGGTGACCATCCGTGGGATCTTCCCAACAAGCCCGTGAGACAATCACTAGGATTATGCTCATATGACAGTTGGAGAAACCGAGGCAGGTAGTGCTCCAGTGCCTAGCCCAGTCTCAGGCCCCCGGCCTCCAGCTCTGTGCCCTGCGGCTCCCCCTCAAAGGCGCTCACCTTTGAGCCCTCCAGCCCCTCCCCGCACCAGCCCCTGTGCCAGCCTCATGCCAGCCTCACGCCAGCCCCTGTGCCAGTCCCACGCCAGCCTCACACCAGCTCCCATACCAGCCCCCATGCCAGCCCTGCACCAGCCCCTGTGCCAGCCCCAATGCCAGCCCTGTGCCAGCCCCCATACCAGCCCCTGTGCCAGCCCCCATACCAGCCCCTGTGCCAGCCCCCATACCAGCCTCACACCAGCCCTGCACCAGCTTGCCCACCATGGCCCAGAAGTAGTTGGCCATCTCGTGCCGATTCTGGAGCACCGCCCACAAGAACAGGTCCCTCCAGGGGGCTGAGCTCCTCTGGGTCAGGTTCAGGGCCCACTTTGGCCCCGCCAGGCGTTTGGCGGCCACTTTGTCCTGAGAGGGAAGAGCAGGACAGGCCTCAGGGGAGCGACCACAAGGAGGGACTCGGAGGCCTAACTGGCTGCCCTCTACCTCCCCCCCCCCCCATCTGCCGCTGCTGGGCCGGTGCCCCCAAGGCCAGAGAGCCCTGATGGAACGGCCTAGTGCATCCTGGGCCCAGAGGGCCATCCACTGGGTTCTTCTGCCAAAGGGCCATCTGACCTCTGACTGGTGACCTTTAGGGCAGGGGAGCCCCCCCTCCCACAGGGGGACCACTCTCCTGGTGAGGAGCTGTCTGGGACCTGGAGTCCAACCCAATCTCTCTGCCCCTCCCCGAGTGCTCCAGGTCTGCCCAGCCCACTGCCAGGTATCCAGCAGGTGCTTAATAAGTGCTTAGGCAAGTTCTGAGCCTGAACCTTGACACTGGGCTGAGGCCTCTTCCTTGGAAGGAGATGGGCCCTAGCCAGGGTGGGGGGGGGGGATCTAGAACCCAGAGCTCCACGTCCTGCACTGGTCCTGCCTCCCCACAGGCCTTGGGGGAGTCTCCGCCCTCTCCTCTGGCCCTGGGATGGCGGGCTGGGGTATCCTGGGGGCAGGCCCGGGGGGCCCCGGACTCACTGACTTCCTCCGGCTCACCGTCCCGCCGTCCTGGTAGAAGCCCCGGCAGGCGTCGTGGAGGAAGTCCTTGAGCACCCGGGACACGTCGTGCAGGGAGAAGGAGGGGGGGCCCCCCGGCGGCCCGCTCCCCAGTCCCGCCAGTGTCAGTCTGCCCTCCTCGTGCTTCCTGAGGAGCAGATGGCAGAGCAGGCTCTTCTGGGGCACGGCCCGGTACAACTCCTGCAGCCGCCCGTAGGTCAGAAAGTCAGGCACGCTGGCGCCGTTGTCCACAAAGAGCCGCACGAACTCCGGCTTGTTGTTCACCAGGGCGTCCATCATCACCTCCTCCAGGTCCCCGGACTGCGGGGGCAACCGAGCCAGGGGTCATGGGGAGCCAGGGTCATGGGGAGCCAGAGGTTACGGGGAGCTAGAGGTCACAGGGAGCCAGGGCTCCAGGGCTTGGGGGGCAAAGGGGGGGCAAATCAAGGAAGGAGCAGCCCCGGACAATCCTCTGCTGGCCATGGGCTCTGCCACTCTCAGGATCCCGGGTGGAGAACCTCAGTGGGCAGACAGTGGCCTGGGAGGCAGCCCTGAGGGCTTGCTGGGGGGCACTGCCCGTTGGCAGGCTGAAGGCTGTGCCCACTGGGCTTGCTTTCCCTCAGGACTCCTCCAGAGGCTCCACCCCCAATAGTGGCCTCTGAGCTGAGGCCCTGGGAAGGGACTGAGGGTGGAGAGGGAAGACAGAAAATGGAAAGGTGGGTAATGGAGCGGGCACCCAAGGCCAAGCGGGCACCCAAGGCCGAGCGGGCACCTGAGGCCGGGCAGGCACCTGAGACTGGGCGGGCACCCCAGGCCAGGCCACCACCCCAGGCTGGGCGGGCACCCGCTACCTTCCACTCCACATCCCCGCTGAATATTTCGCTCTTGGCGATGTCGATGCGGTTCCAGGCCACGGCCAGCTTGAGCTCGTCCAGGTACTCCTGGGCCTCCTGACTGTGGCTCTTACAGGCTGAGGGGAGGGGGAGAAGGTTCCATGAGCGGCGGGGAACATCCCCATCGATGCTGAAGTCAGGGTGCGGACCGGTGACCCCCAGGCAGTCCCCAGGCCGATGAAGGGGCACAGGCTCAGGGCGCTCTCTAGCACAGGGTCTGGGCCAGAAACCGGACGGAGGAGGCGGAGGCTTCCTGCCCGCCCTCACCTTTAACCAGCGCCTTCAGGATGACCGTGTCCAGCTCCTCGGAGCCATCTCGCTCGAAGTCGTGGACAGTGAGCAGGTGCTGCTGGGCGGCGATGGCCTGGAGCTGTTGGGGCAGGGACGGGGGTCAGAGGGATCCTGCTGGGCGGGGCCGGGGACTCTGGGGGAGGGGGAGGCACAGGGCAGCATCGCACTTAGGGGTGATTGGACAGGGAGCCAGACTGGCTCTAGAATGGGGGGAGGTACCATAATGGGGGCTCTGCCCATGCTCTCCATCCTCATGACCCCCTTAGATTCTCACAGCATTGAGAGGATCTGTCCGTGTGGCACTGGCCAAATCCCTCGGTTTCCCTGGGTCTCAGTTTCCTCATCTGAATAATGGGCACAGGTGGAATAAATATCCTCTAAGAAGGGGACCCAAGTCTACCTAGTTCCAGCCCCTCAGGGAGCGAATGAGGTGATTGAGGCCCAGAGAAGGCGCAGTTCTGCTCAGTGTCCCACAGCCAGGACTTGGGTGCGGGGCTGTTGGGCCAGGGCCGGGCTGGGGTGCAGGGCGGGGGTGGGGCGCCGTTGGGGGGTTCCTTTCCTTGCCCTGCCCCTTCTGGCTATGGGGCCCCACACGTCTCCACTCCTCAGGCTCAGTCTCCTCATCTGGGAAATGGGGATAGTGACACCTGCCCTGCCTCCTCCCCAGGGCTGTGGCGAGGGGCATTGGGCATTCGGACCTGAGGCCTGGGGGGTGCCGCCGTCACCCCCAGACTCTCACTGGGTCTTTCCGAGCCCCACGGACGCAGCCTGGCCCGCCCCCCCTCGCCCCGAGGGCACCCGCTGGCCTCCACGGAGGGTCGCTGCCCGGAGACGGACTCACCAGCTCGGTCCAGTGCAGGACGTCCTCCCGGGAGAAGCTCTCAGTGGGGAACTTCTCCCTGAGCTGCTTCTCCATGACTGGGGGCACGATGAGCTGGGGCCGGCTCACCAGGGCCGCCATGACGTCGGCCACGCCGCCGGAGCCCGCCAGGATCAGCCAGGGGGCCGAGTTCTCCACCGCCTGGGAAATTCGCTGCCCCCCCCCCCCGGCCTGGTCAGGGGAGGCGTGGGCAGAAGGGCCTGGTGGCAGAGGAGCAGCCCCCCTGGCTCCGCCAGAGATCTGCAGGGGCTCTCTCTGCCCAGGGGTTGGGGAAGGAGAATGAGCCGGGCACTGAAGGGGTCTCCATGCTGGGAGGGCCCCGGAGGTCAGCCAGGCCCCTTTTGTTGTACTACTGAAGCCCCAAAAAGGGGCAACATAAGGTCCCGCTTCTTACCTCAAGGGTGCACGGGCCCCCATTGACCAGTAAGCAAAGTACGGGGATCTCGATGCTGCCTTTGCCTGAAGAGGGAGAGGATGCTGGCAAAGGTGGGATCCGCGGGGGGGTGGGGGTGGGGGGGCTCTGCCCTGAGGCCACGGGGAGCCAGGGTCCCCAAAACGGGGGTCAAAGCGGGCCCCGTCCCTGAGGGCCTTTGGAAACTGGGATGGCGGCGGCCATTGTAAACAGCTGGGAACTAAGGGAGCTTCTGTCCAGTTCAAGTTGGGGCTCTCTCTGCTCTGCTCTATTCGTCTGGCTCTGGCTCTATGTCTCTGTCTCTATTTCTTTTTTTTTTTTTTTTTTTTTTTAATAATAGCCTTTTATTTACAGGTTATATGCATGGATAACTTTACAGCATTAACAATTGCCAACTTTCTTGTTCCAATTTTTCGCCTCCCACCCCCCATCCCTTCCCCTAGATGGCAGGATGACCAGTAGATGTTAAATACATTAAAATATAAATTAGATATTCTGTCTCTATTTCTACCTCTGTCTCTACTGTCTCTTTCCATCTCTGTCCCTTCATTCCCCCTTCTCTTTTCTCTCTCTTTCCATCATTCTCAG
Organism: Dasyurus viverrinus; assembly: GCA_020854095.1. Taxonomy (NCBI): domain Eukaryota; kingdom Metazoa; phylum Chordata; class Mammalia; order Dasyuromorphia; family Dasyuridae; genus Dasyurus; species Dasyurus viverrinus. The sequence continues at coordinate 253,565,117 of CM037002.1, read as the reverse complement.
CTAATATTCTAAAGAAAGTTGGTCAGAAGATCCATTTGCCTCCTATCCCAGAGCCCACTCGCCCCCTAATCCGAAGCCCACTCGCTCCATGACCCGGAGCCCACTTGCCCCCGTAACCTGGAGCCCACCCGCCCCCCTAACCCGGAACCCACTTGTCCCCCTAACCCGGAACCCACTTGTCCCCCTAACCCGGAGCCCACTTGCCCCCTAATCCGGAGCCCACTGACCCCATAACCTGGAGCCCACCTGCCCCCTAACCCGGAACCCACTTGCCCCCCTAAACCGGAGCCTACTCACTCCATGACCCGGAGCCCACTCGCCCCCGTAACGCGGAGCCCACTCGCCCCTGACCCGGAGCCCACTCACCCCTGACCCGGAGCCCACTTGCCCCCTGACCCAGAGCCCACTTGCCCCCTGACCCGGAGCCCACTTGCCTCCATAACCCGTCCGCTGCTCAGAGATGTACTTTTCCAGCACGAGCCTGAAGCTGATGGTGGGGTCCCTAAGGCCGGGGATGCCGGCCGCAGGGGGGGCTCTGTCCAGCCTGGGGTCCACCAGGATGAGGTGGGAGTGGTTGCTGTCCAGGGAGTAGAGACTGTCCTGGCCGCCTTCGTCCGCCTTGTAGAGGATGGGGTTCTCGTCCTGGGGCAGGTCACATGAGCGGGAGAGGCCATGTTCATGAGAGCCGGGCCCCCTCCCAGGCCTAAGGGCACCCGGCCCATGCCCCCTCCCCCTCCCCCTCCCCTCCCTCCCGCTTGCTGCCTGGCCTGGAAAGCTCACACCGTCCTGGGGCGGTTGGCATTAACCCTGGGGCGGCGCTCAGAGCTCACAGGCTCCTTTGGCAGGAGCACCTCAAGGCTCCCCATTTCTAGTGTGACTGAGCACAGGCCGAGGCACACAAGGGGCTCAGGAAAGACTGTCAGTCATCACGTCAGGGAGCTGGAAGGACCCCTCTGATTTTACACATGGGGAGCCTGAGGCCCAGAGAAAGTCTCTGGAGTGGGGAGGACTGAGCTGGGAGGCTCTGGGAGCCGGGGCACCTCGGGCTGGGGACGGTGAGCGGCGGGCGGCCCCTGCCCGGGCTCCTTGGCGGCCCCTTTGTCCTTTCACTCCAAGAGTGAGACTCCAGGCAAAGGCCCTGGACACTAGCCATGTTTTCTGTGGCCATCACTGCCACCTGCTGGATGCGTCCCCCACCCCAGGACAAGCCACAGCACCCCTGAGCTGGCCCGGGCATGAGAAAGGCACAGAACGGGCGTTAGAGGGGCCCACAGGGCCCTTAGAGCATGGAACAGGGCTGGAGGAGTCCTAGGAACACAGAAGGGGGGCACAGGGGCCCTTCTGTCATGGAATGGAAACTGGAGGCACTTAAAGAGCCCTTAGAACACAAGAAGGAGGCTGGAGGGCCCTTGGAACAGGGAATGGGGCTGTCAGGACTGAAGGCCCTTGGAACAGAGAACATTAAGGGCCACAGCCCAAAGGGGTCCCATTGTGCAAATGTGAACACTGAGCCCCTCCTGGGGAGAAGAAGGGCCCTCTACATCCAGACCCCCTGGGCTTTGTCCCATGTGCCCCTGCTCCTCGAAGCCAGCCCATCCCTGCCCCGGGAGGCCGGACCAAACAGAGGGGTGTTCCTAGGATCTGTTACCTCCCCTCTGTGAGTCGGACCCTCAGCCTCCCCTCCCCCAGCACATGCATGGGCTCCCCCACTCTCAGTGTGCCCCCCCACATGGCTTAGTATGTGGAGGGCATGGGAGCCGCTGCCGGCAGCAAATTCAGTGAGCGAGTGCCTGCCTCCCACCCTGCGCGGCCTTTCTGACCAGGGGTCCCGCGGCCCCTCCCCGACCCCTTCCGGAGCTGGGAGCTCAGTCTCCTGGGGCGGCCCCTCGGAGAATGGTCACTCGGAGGACGGCTCTGGCTGAGGGGGCTTTCCTAGAGCCAGCGCATCCTGGCGCCACCGTTCCCTCCCGGCACCGCCGTTCCCTCCCGGCGCCCCTACCTGAGAGCTGTCCAGAAGCTCCGCATGCAGGACCCGGGGCAGGGACACGATCCCGATGGTGACCACCCTCGCTCTGCTCGATGTGCTGGCCAGGGAGTGGTCCCGGACGGCCTGCCCCACGTGCCTGGCCAGCCCCACCCGCAGGGCACTGGTGAATATCCAGGCCCCTGCCAGGGGAGGGGAAGTGAGAAGGGGGTCCGTGCTCTCTGCAACAGCGGGCTTGGACCCAGGTGTGGAGCCACGTATCATGGGGAAACTGAGGCCCGGAGGCAGGGAGGAGAAGCAGAGCCAGAGCCCACAGTGGAGAGGGTGCGGGGGAGGACCGGTGGGGAGGAGGGAGGAGGAGGGAGAGGCTTTAGCCGGCCGCTCTCCATCCTGGAGAAAGAGGTCTCCGTTGGAGCTAGATTTGGGTTTTCTAACTCAGTTCTCTGCCCACCGCCCCAGCCAGTCCCCTGCTTCACTGTTGCACGCAGCTGTGACAGGATGGCCATGGAGCCGGCCTGGAGTGACCCTGGGAGTCTGAGCCTCAGTCCCCCCATCTGTAAATGTGTGTGAAGGTGAGTGTGCATGTGACGGTGTGCACACACCCGGGAGAGCGTGCCGTCCGGCCCTGCGGGAGCCTGCGTGTGCCCCAGAGGCTGCTGGGAGGGGGGGTCCCCGCCAAGGACGGCGGGTCTGACCTGTGCTCTGCATGGCCTTCACCAGCCCCTTCCGCAGGACGTCGCGCAGCCAGGGCTTCATGGGGAAGCTGCGCTCCTCGCCCACCAGGGAGACCACCAGGTTGGGGGTGGGCAGGTGCCACTCGCTGACCATGAACTCAAAGAGGACGCCGGGGGGCAGGGCGCTGGGCACCCTCAGGAACTGCCGATGGTGAAGGAGAGCCGGTGAGTGCCCACTGGGGGAAAGCTGGTGCTGCCCTTGCCCACAGGGAGCCAGGGACGCAGCCGGGCGGGGGCTGGTGCTGCCCCTGGGGACTCCTGCGAGGGGGGGGAAGGGGGGGGAGGGCACACAGGACCCAGGCAATCCTTTCACACTTTCCACACAGCTCCATTGTCCAGGAAGTTCTTCCTTAGACCAAGCCTGAGGCTCTTTGTGATTTGTCCAGTTGTGGCATCCCTGGCTCTGCCCGCCCGGCTCTGCACTTCAGCACCCAGACAGCTCCCTACTTGTCTGGCCTGAGATCTGGGTTCTGGTACCGCCCCGCCCTGTCTCCGGGTGGAAGCCCCCGGGCTGTGCCTCCCCCCCCCACTTCTCCCTCCCCAGTTCCCGGCCCCAGATGCCTCCACTTCCTTTTTTATTCTTTTCATTTTTCAAAGCACGATTGGGTGAAAAGGGGGCCAAGCCCAGGGGGTGCGCACTGGCCTGGGGAAGGGCCCCGGATCCATGGGGAGGAGGAGGGGACCAGTTGGGAGCCGCCGGCCCGTCCTGCCCAATGCCGCCCCCTCGGGGGCTCACGGGGGCCCTTGGGTAGGTCTGCTTTCCTCAGTCCCGAGCAAGGGCCAGGAGGCTGCCTGTTTCCTTGGGTTTCCACACCAGGTCCTGAACAATGGCCACTCCCCCGCCCCTGATTTTGCTCCCCCCCCCCCATGTTCCTCCTACTCTTCTCCGCCTTCTCAATTTCCGGGCCCAGCTGCCCGCTCCTCTGAGAAGCCCTCTGGGATCTCCTGGCACCGGCTCAGCCCCAAGGTGCCTCCTCGGGCCTCGGGGCACTGCTGGCAGCGGGAGCGGGCTAGACCAGAACCCTCTGGGGCCCCATGAGCCGGAAGTCCGGTTCTTTTAGATGCCCCCCCCCGGGGCCCAGCACCCACGGGGCGGAGAGGGACGAGCGACCAAATGAAAGCCAGGGAGCAGAGACCCAGGTCCTCCTCCCAGGGCCCGTCCCAGGGGTTCCCCGCAGGGGCAGGGAACGTGGCCCAGACCGGGAGGCCCCAGAAGGGAAGCTCGGCCCAGGCCCGGCCGCACCTTGGCGTGGCTCTTTCCCGCGCCCACGAAGCGGATCTCTCCCTGCCGACAGCGCCAGTCTCGCCAGCCTCCGGCCTCCCTCTTGCTTCCGGCCGTCGGCGGGTACCTTGGACAGGGCCCCCGGGCAGCCACAGGGGCTCGCTCTCTGTGGGGTGGGGCGAGAAGGGAGGAAAGGGGAGGGGGCAGAGCAAGGGACCCTGAGAGGAGAGCTGCTCCTGCCCCGCCCCCCCCCCAGCCCACTCAAGAGCCTGCAGGGCTTGTGGAAGGTCCAGGAGTTGAGCAGCCAGAGGCCCGGCTGGCCAGTGCAGGCGGAGGCCCTGAGAGAGGAGGGTTCCTGCCACGGCAGCTCTAATCCCAGGGTCCTACGGGCCTCACTCACGGGTGGTTTCTGCCTGTCCTTCAAGGCCCAGCCCAGGGCCCATTGCTGCCTCGCACTCCCCCCCCCAGCTGCCACCCCACGCTCCCCCCCAACCCCGGCTGCCACCCTGCGCTCCCTCCCTGGCTGCCCCCCACTTCTGGCAAAGCCATCTTGGGGCTCACCTGGGAGAGGATGCGCCCAGCTTGTCTCTGGTGCTGCCACTTTTCCACCGGACACTTTTGAGGCCCAGGCTCTGAAAACAACGGGACCCCCCCCTGAGGCTCCCGGCCTCCCCCAAAGACCAGAGGGGCAGCACCTGCAGCCTCACCCCTGTCTCCGGCAGGGGAACGGATGCCAGCCAGATTTGCTTTGAGAATAGTGAGAGAAAGCTCATATTGCTCTGCTGTAAGTTCATCATTTCTCCTACCAACTAATGAGCAAGCATTTATTAGGCACCTACTGTGTGCGAGGCACGGAGCTAGGCTCTGGGGACACAAGAAAGAGGAACCCTCCAGGGCTGGGGATGAGGGCTGGGGGGGAGGGACAGTTGCACACATGTGTGATTTGTGTGTAACAAAGCCCACACATCAAAGTATAGACTTCAAAGAAACGATAGAAGTATTTCTCTAGGACTAGGGCAGGGCCATCGGAGCTTTGTCCAGAGCGCCAGAACTCAGAGACACCACAGAGATACCACTTGTGTACTTTGTAATTAGAAGCAACTGAACAGAGCAAAGTAAATTTGTTAAAAAGGAGGATCCCTCCCTCACTTTTGGACCATGGCCCAGGGGAGCCCATTCTGGGGGGCCTCCAAGGGGGAGCCTCCTTGCTGTCCCAAAGCACCCGAGATCAGTATGGCCTGAGGGGGTCAGGGTGGGCTTCCTGGAAGAGGGGGCTGGACTTCGATGCTTTTGTAAGATTTAAGTTACAGAGGGAGGAAGAGGCCCCCGCCCAGAGCAGGCTCTCAGTGAGTGCCGAGGATTGTGTGGGGGCTGGGGATGATGGATGGAGGAGTGGATTCCGCACCAGGAGGTGGAGAGCTTCCCCCCCCCGAAAATGCCGTGAAAATGAACTGTGGGCTCCGATCCCGCCTGTCAGAGACCTCTGGCTTCCCCCATCCCTACCCACGCAACCGTCCTGCCTGCAATGGCATCGTCCTGCCTCTGTCTGAAGCCTTCCAGAAACCGTCCCTCCCTCAGTCCCTTCCCCCTTCACCACCCTCCCCCAACAACCCCCCTCACAAGCCTTGCCCTAAACCTCCTCCCATCAGCCACCTCTCCCTCCCCCCCTCCCCATTAGGCCCCATTAGGGCCAGGCTGTCTTTCCTTTTTTAATTGCATCCCTGCCATTCAGCTCATGCCTGGCACAGCGTTGGGCTTAAAATGGGGGTGGTGATGCCCGGGACCCCCTCCCCCACCCCGTTGTTAGCAAGTTTCTTCTCTCACCAAGTGAGAACCTGCCCCCGGCTCTGTCTTCCCCCTTCCCCCCCCCCCCCCCCAGCAGAAGGCGTCTAGCCGGGCCCTCTTCAGCTTTTCAGACAATCGAAGACCCCCAGACCCAGGTCTTTCCTGACCCGATGACACAGACTCCAGGCCCTTATTCACCACTGGACCCCCTAACTGTGGCGCCCAGAAGTGACCCCAATCCTCCTTTGGTGTCTGATGTACTTGGAGAAGGCAGGACTGTCACCTCCCTAGAGCTGGACCCTGGCCCTCGCTTAATGCAGCCTAAGGTCACTTTCGTCGTCTGGGTTGCCATGTGCTACTGACTCATTCTGAGCTTGTGGTCCACCCAGACCTCCAGATCTTTGGCAGATGAACTGTGACCTTAGACAAATCTCTCCCGTTTTGTACTTATGAACCTGAGTTTTATTCCTGGTTTTATTTGGTGGGAAATCTGCATGTTCCCTGCAGCCTGGCCTGCTAGAGATGGACCTGGAGGTGCAGAGAGTGCCCACCTTCCTTTATGAATTTGTTGGGGGGGGGCTTGTCCTAGTGGCTGTTAGTTTGGAAGTCTCCCCCCCATTCCCCTGCCCAAAGCCCACAATCCGGCCGCATCCTCATGGTGTATGGGCCGGGGTGACCCAGGGCAGTAGCAGCCGCCCCCTGGAGGAGGCAGAGGAGCCGCTGGGAAACAATCCTCAGCTCCTTGTCCCCGGGCTCCTCAGCGCTAAGAAGTTTCTCAGAGTTCATCCCCCCATGTCCGTGAGCCCCCAGTTAGGACACCCTGCTGACGTCTGAGCAGAGGCCGGCCTCCCTGCCTCCCCTCCCTCTTCTGTCTGCAGCTGAGCCGCGGGCTCTTTGAAGCTGAGACAATTCGATTTTCTCTAATGTTTGAGGAGAAACAATGGATTATTCTGAAGCGAGTGTGGACAGGTGGGCACTGGGAGGGACCAGAGCAGCCGCTCTTCCAGGCTTTCCTCAGGCCGGAGCTTTTGCTCAGGATAAACTAGAGAGCGCGCCCCCATCCTCTACGGTGCCACCATCCACGGCGAGCCCCTGTCCTCCACCAATCGTCCCTGTCCTCCACCAATCGTCCCCATCCTCCGCAGCGCCCTCCTCTGCCACAAGTCAGGGCCACAATTCTGCTGCTTTAGGGCTGGAAAGCCTCTCCTGCTCCGGAGGCCGGTGATCAATCCCTTCTCAGCCTCATTATTTAGGGACGGCCCCTGAGGGGGCTCGAGTTTCCCCGGCCCATCCACTGGCGTTTTGGCGCAGCCTCAGCTCGAGGTCTGTGACTGAGGGCTCGGGGCAGCTGCTTCTGCCCAGGGCTCCAAGCAGGCCCGAGACCCGGCCCGGGCCCCAGGATCGAGCTCAGCTCCGGCCCTGAGAAAAGCAGCGCCTCGGATGGAGGCCGGGTCTCCCAGCCTGTGCCCAAGGACGGTTTCTCTGGCCTGGGGTTGTTGAGCGCGCGAAGTGCCACGGACACACGAGGGAGGCTTCCCTGGCAAGGCTAAAGAGAGCCGGAGGCAGCAGAAAGGGGGCAGGGGCAGGGCCAACAGGGTGAAGGGCAAGGGAGGAATGGAGGAGAGGGAAAGAGATCAAAGAGAGGGGCGGGCCTGGGGGCGCTGGGGGAGCAAGGGCCAGTACCGTCTGCCCCGCCCAGCCCGAGCTGCTCATGCCCCTCACAGTGAGAAACTCAGAGTCTAGGACTAGGACAGAGAAATGAACTCTTCTGTTCCGGTCTCCTTCCTTCTTCCTTCCTTCCTTCCTTCCTTCCTTCCTTCCTTCCTTCCTTCTTTTCTTTCTTTCTTTCTTTTCCTTCCTTCCTTCCTTCCTTCCTTCCTTCCTTCCTTCCTTCCTTCCTTCCTTCCTTCTTTCCCTCCCTTCCTTCCTTCCTTCCTTCCTTCCTTCCTTCCTTCCTTCCTTCCTTCCTTCCTTCTTTCCCTCCCTTCCTTCCTTCCTTCCTTCCTTCCTTCCTTCCTTCCTTCCTTCCTTCCTTCCTTCCTTCCTTCCTTCCTTCCTTCCTTCCTTCCTTCCTTCTTTCCCTCCCTCCCTCCCTTCTTCCTTCCTTCCTTCCTTCCTTCCTTCCTTCCTTCCTTCCTTCCTTCCTTCCTTCCTTCCTTCCTTCCTTCCTTCCTCTTTGTCCAGTTGTGCTGGGGCCATCCCCAAACTTGCCTGTGGCCCCAAAGATGGCGGCCAGAAGGGCCAGGGAAGCCAGGTCCTCTGGCCTCCCCCTTTTCCCCACCCCGGCTTTGCTGCCCCTCCCTTTGGGGCACCTTTGGTTTAGAATTCTCTTTTCTCTCCTGAGTTTCTGGTTCTTTGATCTCTTTCCCCCGGGCAGTGGGGCCCGGCTTCCCCAGAAGGTGGCCGGGGGCGGGTATTGGTGGCTGGGGGGCCCTGGGGCTCCGATGTCCACAGGGTGGGGCCTGGGCCCTGGCCTTGCCTTGGAAGGCCATGCAAATACCCCAGGCAGCACCCAGAGAAGTGTATGCAAAGGCAGGCTTCCTTTGCATGATGCAGGTGCAGGAGGCCCCCCAGGCCCCGCCTCCAGGCTGGACGGGAACATGGCGGCCAGAATGTCCCAAACACAGGCTGGGAAAGTTTGGGGCAGTGAGGTCGGGGAGGCTCCTCTGCAGGACTGGCTGAATCCCACCTGAGCGGGACAGGGCTCCTGGGGGCCCAGAAATGCCCCGAGGGCAACTGGAGGCACTAAGAGTGGGGGGTTGTGCCAGGCAGAGTCATCTGAACCCCGTAGCTGCCCCTGGGACTAGGAAGAACCCTGGACTTGGGGGTGGCCAGGCTCCGAGTGCAGTCACTGGCTGGGTATCTTTAGGTCAGTGTCTTGCCCCATCTGGCCTTCTGTCTCCTCCTCTGTGGGAGGGAATTGGCCTTCATGGGCCCTAGGACTCCTTCTAGTCAGACTGTTCTCCACGGAGGGTAGCGCTCCCTGGCAGCCTCTGACAAGACAACCTCAGCTCCCCCATTGGCTCGAACCATGCCCGGAGTCTCCCCTGCCACAAGGCCACAGCCCCCTCCTCCCATGTCCCATATTTCCCACTTTGATGGCCTGGAAGTGCCCCGAGGAGGTCTGGAAGGTAGAGCAAGGCAGGGGATTATGATCTCCCACTCTGCAGATAAGGAAACTGAGAGCAGGGCCAAAGGCTCACAGACAGGTCGCTGTTAATCTTGAGCTTCTGACAGGACCACGCTCCCTGATCTTCTCCCACCCTGACTCCATCCCCAGGGGAGAGCAGAATGACACCCAATGCCTTTGTCCCTGGCTCCCGACCGAAGTCCCCAGGATTCGTCGAGCCTGGCTTGACCCGGCCCGGGCCGAGGGTCTCCCGGGGTCCCGAGGCTGCGCGGCGCCGGGCCTGCCCTTACCTGTCTGACATCTCGGGAGCCTGACATGATGCAGGAGGCCGGCAGCTCGGTCACCCAGCCCAGTCCTGGCGGAGAAAGCCGATTCTTTGTCACTCTGTGGAGAGAGCCGGGTCCAGACAGACCGGCCTGCCTATTGAAGTGGCAAAAAGAAAGGAGGAGGGGACTCTCCCACCACGCCACCTGTGACGACCTTCCAGGAGGGGCAGGGGCTGTAAACAAATCCTATACAAATCACACCTGGGTCCATGCGCCGTGCTGGCCGCCAGTGGGCTCGGACTGCCCCTCGAGCTGGAGGGCCTCCAATCCTTGAGACCCTGGGATATGGCGTCGGAGGCTTTCTGCCCCCCCTGCCTTTGGGGATGGGCTCCTGACCATAATTTAGACTGCCCACCCGGGCCATAGCAGGGAGCTACCATGTCATGAAGCCCAATGGTCCTAGAGCCTGCCATCTCCCCAGATTATGTCCTCAAAAAAGCAGTTAGTCGATCACCAAGGATTTATTAAGCACCTACTATGTGCTCACAGTGTGCTGGGGATATCAAAACAAAATGAAACAATCTCTGCCCTCAAGGACCTGATATTTTATTACAAAACAAATACAATAAGAAACAACCCCCCACAAAATCAACCCTAATAAAGTTCTTGAGGATAACATTGTTGGAGAGTGCTCCTTATGCCTCTTGGCAGTAGAGGCAGCTGGGTGGTGCAGTGGTTCTGGAACCAGAAAGACCTGAGTTCTCACATGCTTTTTAGCTGTGTGATCTTGGGCAAGTCACTTCACCCTCTTTGCCTCAATTTGCCAGAAGCGAGCTGGGGAAGGAAATGACAAACCATTCCAGTATTATTGCCAAGAAAACCCGGGATTACAAAGAAACAGAAAAGACAGACCCTCCCCTGGAAGAGTCCTCAGTCTGGTGGAGAAGACAAGCAGCAAATGACCACGTCCTCCACCTTTAGATCGTGAGCTCTCTGAGGACGATGCTCACCCTCCGCTTCTTTCTGTATCCCAAGCACGGTAAGCGCTTAATCAATGTTTATTGATGGAATGACTGAACGTGCAAACAAATTATAGACGAGGTAAGTAGAGGTGTAAGGTCAGAGGAAGGGGGCTAACAGCAAAGCTGGGGAGGGAACAGAGAAACTTTTTATAGAAGATGGGACTTGAGCTGAATCTTGAAGGAAACCAAGAAAGCAGAGATGAGGACGGAGAGCATGGCAGACATAGAGCACAGGTGATGCAAAGACAGAGGCTGAAGATGGCACATCATGTGCAGGAACAGTGAGGAGGTCAGCGCAGCTTACTTCCAGAATGCCGAGAGGGCAAGAGTGTGGCGTAAGAAGGCTAGATAGGAAGGGAGCAGCTGGTAGAGTTTTGCAAGCCAAGTGGAGGAGCTCCCGTGGGGGCTACGGAGTCACTAGACTTGATTAAATAGGGGAGCAACGTAGTCAAGCCTGCACTTTAGGAAAATGGCTTTTTGATGGCTGAACAGAGGATAGATTAGAGTGGGAGACTGGAGTGGGGAGAGCGTCAAGGCAGGTGGAGTTCCAGGGAGATACTGCAATAATCCAGGTGTGAGAAGATGAAGACTTGCAACAGGCTGGGACCAGTGTCAGAGAAGAGAAGGGGTATAACTGAAAGGCACTGCAGAGGTGACATGGACCAGAGATGCTGCAGAGGTGACATGGACCAGAGATGCTGCAGAGGTGACATGGACTAGAGATGGTTCAGAGGTGACATGGACCAGAAATGGAGCAGAGGTGAAATGGATCAGAGATGCTGCAGAGGTGACATGGACCAGAGATGCTGTAGAGGTGAAATGGACCAGAGATGGTTCAGAGGTGACATGGACCAGAAATGGAGCAGAGGTGAAATGGATCAGAGATGCTGCAGAGGTGAAATGGACCAGAGATGGTTCAGAGGTGAAATGGACCAGAGATGCTGCAGAGGTGACATGAACCAGAGAGGCTAAAGGGATAAAATGGATAAGAGATGCTCATAAATGAAGTGCAGAGGCCTGGCACCATATTGGATGTGAAGAGTGAGAAGTACAGGATGACTCGTTTTAAGCTTGGGAGATTGGGAAGATAGGATTTTTTTGTTTTGTTTGGTTTGGTTTGGTTCGGGGTGAGTGAAGGAAGGAAGATAAAGTTCAGTTTTGGACATACTGAGTTTGAGATGTTTCTGATTCATCCAGTTTGAGAAATTCTTAAGTTACGTGGTAATAGTAGATTAGAAATAAGGGCTGGATATAGAGATCTGGGAAATATTAAGCTCATTCTCATTTCTGGCTTTTCCAGTGTTATTCCTGTACCATGAATAGATATCTCGGGAGTCCAGGAAGCCCAGATTCATACCTACTGTCCCTCTTAGAGTTCTGAAAATTCACAAAAATGTGTAATGCTTTCTTGGTCCTGGGGGATCTGGAATCTTTTGGCTGGAGGGAGCTCAGATCCAGCTTTATCTGGCTCTGGAAGATTCTAAAGGCTCCTTTTGATCTAGGAAGGTCACCAAGTTCTGGGTAGGGCCACACTCTTGCCTATCTTAGTTATTTGACATTTTAAGGGTGACAAAGTGCAGTCCTCTTGATAACTTGTTGAGTCTGGGCATGAAAGACTTATTGTTCTTATTTTACGAGTGAGGAAACTGAGAGTCAGATTAAGGAAGTGACTCATGCTACCCTACAGGTCCTTCTCTTCTCTTCTTTGCCTCCTTATTCTCAGGAAAGGTGTAGTTTATCCCCACCCCAGGCCAGAGGGCAAAGCATTTTTGGCTTCCTTGGGAAATTCTGCCCTGATGTGCACCATGATTGCTTGGCCACTGGAGGGAGCCCCAGGAGTAGAGTAGAATTGCAAAATCCCAAGGGTTGTTAAGCACCTCAGGGACTTCCCGTCTCCTCTATGCCTTCCTCTGACAAGAGTCCTCTAGCCTCTGCTAGAAGACCTCCAAGAAAGGGAGTCCCTTCACCCCCATCCCGGCAGCCCTTTCCTTGCCCAACAAGGAGTCCAATGTTTCTTTTTCTATCATCTCTTAGTGGTTCTCCTGCCCTTAGGAGCCAAATGGGACAAAGCCATCCTCTCATCCACACATGAGGGTCCTACAGATAACTGAAGACACTCATGTACTCATCGACACTATCACCCCACCCCATCTCTGCCTCCATCACTCTCCTTTTTTCCAGCCTAAAACCTTCCCAGTTTCTTCAAGCAATATTCTGCAGCCTGGTCTGTGGTCCTCTCACAATCTTGCTTCATTCCCAGGCAATGTCCAGAGCACCAGTTTGGACCCTTTAATTTTACAGATGAGGAAACTCCATAGATGGGAAGGGACCTGTGCCTCCGAGGTCACACAACAGAGAGCAGAAATAGAATCTATGCCCCAGTTTGCAGGCTCCCCAAATGGTGACCCTGGAACCCCCTTATTGGAGAGAAGGAAGGGAAAGGAAGAAACTACATATGCCCTGAAGAACATTTAACCCCAAGAATTGGCCACTTTGAGCTTCCAGTTGCCCCCTCCGTGACAACAGAGAAAGGAGGGGAACAGGAGCAGGTTTTCCCCTTCCACAAAGCCTGCAGTTCTACAGCTGTGGCCACACTGGGAAAGTGTGGGCATGGAGCACTGAGAGCCAAACTCTGGGCCTCCAGGCACTTCCATCATTTCAGCCTTGCTGGCTTCCCTGTTTCCTAAACCCTTATTTGGGGCCTCTTCAAAGCCTTGGATGTGGAACATAGACCTCTGGCTCGGAGGTTCCAAGAGGACTATGGAAATTTGAATAAATCCCAGCCTTCTTCTGGGGGCAATTTTCTCAGCTGTAAAATGAGGTGGCTGAATTAAAAGAGTCCTAAGTTCCCCTCAGGTTTGTTCTATGTCCTAAGCTCCTACTAGTACTGAGGTTTAAGCATGCTCAGTGTCTACTCTTTGGCAGATAGGACCTATGGAGAGTAGTCCCCTAGGATGTTTCAATCTTTGAATTTAAATTCCCAGAGCTTAGCAGTGCTTGGCACATAGTAGGTGCTCAATACATAATTGTAGATTGATTTGTTTCCCATAGTCACTATGAATGGACATGCTCTGGGAAGGCACTAAATCAAGGGAGTGTGCTGGTAAATGTTTAACAACTAACTCTGTGAAAGAATGAACACAGAGCCCATTTAGGTTAATTTGCATCATATCCTTCAATCTAGACAATCAACAAAGCAAAAATCAAGCCCTGCTTTGTTGTATTTGACGATTTTGAGGTATAAATACGAACACTAAGACTTAATAACTATCTCTCTGGAGCAGGTTCAAGAAGGCCCCAGTCCTTTCCCCAACCCCCAGGGTCTCTCCCTCCTCCAGATGGTCTGGTTGGGAAAAAGGGTTGGTCTCTCCCTGTGCGGGGTCCCCCAGCTCCCTGGACATCAGCACCAGTCTGGCCCAGTTCTGAGTGCGGCCACAAGGATTCAAAACTGGGGGGGCAGGAGAAGGGAGGGGAGGTGCTGATTTTTCAGTTCGAAATTCCTCACCTGGACAATGGACTTTCCTGAGAAAAGGGCCTGCTTTGGATTTTGCTTTCGTGTCTCTAGTGTCTTGTCCAGAGACTCACACCGAGTGGCACCGGCACTGGCACAGCAGAGTGCTGGATCTAGAAGCAGGAGGAACATGAGGAGGACCTCAGACACTAGGTAGGGGCATCTAATCCTGTTTAATGTCCCCTGTTTAATATCTGTAAAATGGGGAATCATAATAGCACCTATCCTAGGGGTGTTGTGAGGATCAAGTAAATTATATTTGGGAAGCATTCAGCACAGTGCCTGGCACATAATAAGTGTTACATAAAGCTTATTATATTTTTAAAATTATATTTCTGTCCCCCATGGTGTGTATGTGTGTGTTCTTTCTTCCTTTGACCAGTTCAGATAAGAGGGAGGTTCAAATTTCAGTCCCTCCCCACCCCCTCACTTCTTGTTTCTATAGATGTCTATGTATATATGCTCCTTATGTGATATAATTTCCCCTAACCTTCTTCTTCCCTTCTCCTCAACCAAGACATAACAGAACCTCTCTTGTTTAATTAGTCTTTTCCTATGACCCCTGATGATGAGAGGGCTCAGAAGGGACTCCCTTCCCAAAATTAGAATGAAGCAGCTGATCCTTGTTTAATCTTTATCACTGTTTATTCATGTTTACTTCTTTGTTTCTTTTCATAGCTGTGTTTGAACTTCACAGTTTCTCCTTGGCTCTGGTCTTTTTATCAGGCGGGCCTGGAAGCTCTCTGCGTCATTAAAGATCTTTTTCTTCCCCTCCCTGAAAGATTATACTAAGTTTTTCTGGGCAAATGATTCTTGGTGGTAAATCCATGTTCTTTGCCTTCTGGAATATTATATTCCAAGCTCTCTGCTCCAGGATCGTGGTAGCTGCCAGATCGTGAGTGATTATGGCTTTCGTTACTTGAATCCTTTCTTTCAGGGTGCTTGCAGCATTTTCTTTATTTGGGATAGGAGTTCTGGATTCTGGCAATGATATTCCTGAGGGTTTTCATTTGGAGGTTTCTCTCAAAAAATGACCAGTGGATTCTTACTATTTCTACTTTGCCACCCGGTTCTAAGAGATCTGGGCAAATTTCTTTTATGACTACTTGAAATAGGATACATGGGTTCTTTTTTGGTCATGATTTCCAGGTAATCTGTGGTTCTCAAATTCTCTCTCTTGGGGCTGTTTTCAAGGTCAGTTATTTTTTGCTGTGAGATAGTTTACATTTTCTCCAACATTTTTAGTCTTTTAAAACTGTTTTAATATTTCTTATTACTTCATCGAGTCAATGGCTTCTATGTGGTTCATTCTATTTTCAGGAGTTTGTTGCCTGGGCAAAGTTTTATACTACTGGTGCCAAACTTTTAATTCCCCTTCCATTTTTTTCTCCTGTATCTCTCATTTCTTTTTCAATATTTTCCTTAAGATTTCTCATTCTACTTATAAAAATATTTTCTACTCTTTCTAAAATTTAGTTTCAATGATTTCCTGGATTTTAGCTGAATTTGTGCCCACACTCTATTTTCCTTTGCTTGTAGATGTTTGGGAGTCATTCTCGCCTTCTAAGTTTGTGACTTGAGTGCCTCCGACACCATAATAGCTTTTTATGGCGGGGTTCTTTTTTTTGTTTCCTCATCCTTCCGCCTTGCCTCCTGATTTCTGGACTTGATGCTAGGGCAAAGACTGCTCTTACCCCGCAGCTGAGTGCCACCTCTGGGCACGGATTTCTTCCTCAGTCTACTTGTATTTGTGATCTGGAATAAACAGTGGGTGACCATGCTGCCAGTTGATACTCGTTCCCAATTCTGGGCCTTAGTATGGCTCTGGTGCCTCTTCTTGCCTAGCTTCTCCTTGCCCTGCAGGGTTGCCCATAACCCCTCTTGGCCAGACCTGGCCCTCTGTGTCTGAAGACCTGTCTTCCAGTGCCAGTCTTGGCTGGAAACGTGACTCACTGTGCCCTTTTCTTAGATTTCCTCCATCAGGATTTGCTCTGACCCTTCCTTCCTAGTATGATTGTGGTGGGACTTTCCCCCCTTCTGCCTGAATATCCTCATTGGTTGATCAGTCAATGAGGGAAAGAGCTGAGCTTCCTGCCTCACAAAGGAATTGTCATGAGATGGATTTGTGAACTGTAAGGAGCAAGGGGGATGACGAATGGAGGCACGGCACCTCCATTCCAATGCTGCCGCTCCTCATAATCCCCATGGGACCTTGAGAAAATCACTTGGCTCTTCTGAACCTCAGTTCCTTATCTCTAAAATGGGGGGGGGTTGGCCTCAAAGATCTCCAAGGCCTCTGATTTGATGATTAACACCAATGAGCTGTGGGATGGGAGTGTATGGGGGGGGTGTTAGCTGGAGAGCTGCCAGCTACTTGTTCAACCGGCAGAGTCAGAATTCCCCAGGCCTCCTGGGCACTCCTTCCCGGGTCAGGCATTCCCGATATTCAGTTCCTTGAGCACTGGGCGAACTCCTGCAGGAGGATGGACCTAGGCTGAAGCAGGAAAGGGCCGAGATCAGTTCCGAGTCAAGGTCTAACAGGCAGGGCTCTCAGAGGGTCAGCTCTGACTCCTGGCACTCTTGGACCTGAGACTCCCAAGCATGAAGGATCTGCCTCTCCAGGCGTCCCAAACACTGGCTCCAGTCTGAGTGAAACCAAGAAGGAAAAGGCCACCTGTGAGGGGCACTCATTGTTCCAAGCTCTCTCATTAATCAAGCTTCCTTTCAAATCACCTACTTCCTAGACAAGCTGTTTGCTGGATATCTCTCTGCTCTGCACTTTTCACAGCAAACACCCTCCCCAGCCTCAGCCCGAGGCCCAGGGAGCTGGGAAGCTTCTGAGCTTGGGCACGAGGACTCAGGGCTTGCAAAGAGCAGTCACTCTCCACTCGGCTCATGAATCATAGAATGTCCAGAGAGGAGAATTAGAACTCAGAAGGTCAGAGCTGGGAGGAGCCTTAGAGGTCTGCCCACACACCTTAACTTGAGGCCAGGGACCTCCCCCAGGAGCTACTTTGGTCCTTCCAGCTTCTGTCTGGTCGTGACATTGAGGCTTCGGGCCGTGTCTGAGTTCCACGATGTTCCATTCGTTTCCATGGCACGTCTCCATGGTTTGGGGCAGGGTGTTGCCATTACATTACAAAGATGGAAAGTGAGATTCAGAAAGGTGAAGTATCCACATTTCCTCAATGATTAAAGAACTCCTTCTTGGTCATACCTGAGAATGAAGGCGACCCCAACAATAGCAATATCTCCCCCCCATGATTCTGCTCCCTCCACCTGATGATTCTGCTCCCCCCGCCCATGATTCTGCTCCCCCCACCTGATGATTCTGCTCCCCCAGTTGTCAAACCCAGCTGAATGCTTCTTATGGCTCTTCCCTGGGATCACGCTCTTTAACCAAAGGGGCCCCCATGGCTCTGCTGGCCCTTCTCTTCTTTCTCCGTTCTCTGTCCTTCACTGGGCGATCTCACCACCTCTCATGCACTTATTACCGTCTCTGTGATGACTCCCAAACCAACAGAGCCAGCCTCTTTCCTGCTCTGTCTTCCATAGCTACCTGTTGTCTCCCTCTGGTTTCCTTAAATGCAACATGTCTTCTTGTCTTCCAGCCCCTCCCCCCCCAGCTGACCCATCCACATCTTGGGGGGGGGGAACCAAGGAAGCGGGGCACCTGGGCTGAGGTCAGAGGACCAGGGAGTCTGGGGCAGAAAAGAGAAGAAGAGGAGAGAGTGGAGGAGGGGAAGGCAGAGTGGAGATGCTCATTTCCAGTCAAGGCTCATCCCTCTCAAGGGACCTTTTAGGCAATTATGGGGCATCCACAGGAGGACAAGTTGTAATCCCTGCTCTGGGCTCCATTGCCTCTCAGGCTACTAAATAAAAGCGGGTGGGAAAGGGCCTTTCCAGGCGCTGATTTTGGAGGAGAAGAATCCGGGTTCAAATCCTATCGCAGACATTCTCTGCTTGTGTGATCCTGGGCAAATCCCGGCTCTCTGGGGCTCAGTTTCCTCATCCGCAGAGTGAGGGCGTCCAACCAGCCGGCCTCTGGGGTTCTTGCCAGCCCTAAGCCTGTGCTCCTTTACAAAGCAAAAATCAGGCCACGAGGGAGCGGCCTGGCCCAAGGCTCCGGGGTCGCCTCCTTGTCCCCGCTCCCTTTGCGGGCTGAGGAGGTGGGAGCCGAGTCCCAGCTGCAGCTGAAGACCAAGGAGGAGGGGGCGGTGGGTGGGAGCCCACGGTCCACGGTTGGTCTCCTACTAGGGGAGGCCGGGGCTCCCCGGGGGCCGACGCCTCCAGGCTGCAGAGAGGCAGCCGCTCTGTCTCTGGAGGCGCCTCTGTCCGCACCTGCTGCGCCAGGCTCCTCGCTGCCCCTCGGAGACCCGCAGACTCCGAGGGAGGAGCTTTGGGGGCCTCTCTACGAGTGCGCAAAAGGAGACCGGGGCCCCGCGGGCTAGGTGTGGCTGCGGGGGCGGGGGCGCGCAGGGTTTAAGGGTCCAGATTAAGGCTACCTGGAAGGTGCCGGGGCCGCGCCCCGGGGATCCAGGGGGCGCCCTCGGTCTGCGGCTCGGGTCCCCCACGCCGGGCAGGGGGAGGGGCGGGGCAGGGAACTGGGGCTGGAGCCAGTGCGGGTTCTTGAAGGAGAAGGGGCGGGGGAGGCGGGCCAGCCCCGCCCCGGGCGGCGGGCACGGACAGCTCCCGCCTCCCTGGCTCGCTCGGTGCCTCCCCTCGGGAGTGGGAGCCCAGTCTCCAGGGCAGCGGCGGCGGCGGCGGCAGCGCCGGCCCCCTTCCTTCCTCCCTCCCGGCCGTCCCGTCCCCTCCGGGCCGCCGCCGTCCAGCGTCCCGCGCTCCCGGGCCGGCCCCATGGCGTCCTCTGCCGGTTCCCCCCCGCAGGCGGAGCGGCGGCGCTGGGGGTGGGGCCGTCGGGCCAGCGGGTCCCTGGGGCTCAGCCTCAGCCCCAAGGCCGCCTTCCCGTCGGAGCTGGCCGAGGTGAGCCCGGCGGCCGGAGCGTTCTACGCGCCCATCCCCGCGCCGGGGCCCGGCCCTCCCCCTGCCGCCGCGCCGGGAGCCCGGGGGCCCCCGGCCCCGCCGTCGCCCTCGCCCTCGCCCTCGCCGCCCCCCACTGTGAGCCTGGACCCGCGCATGTCCATCTACAGCATGTGGCGCCCGCTGCTCACCCGCACCCACGTCCAGGGGCGCGTCTACAACTTCCTCGAGAGACCCACGGGCTGGAAGTGCTTCCTCTACCACTTCACGGTGTAAGTGTCCGCGCCGCCCCCTCCGCCCTGGCACGGGACTGCGGTGGGTCCCACGTCGCCTGCCCCTGCGCGCTCCCGCCCGGGGTCGCCGCTGGGGGGCCGGGGAGGCTTGCTGGGCACCGTGGGGCAGCCTGGCCCCTGCCTCTGAACCCTGCGTGACCGTCTGGGCCAGCGGCAGCCCTTCCCCCACCCAGAGGGCAAGGCTGCCCGGCACCTGGCCCGGGCCACTAGGCTGCCGGCCTCCTGGGGGGGGGGGTGGGAAGGGGAAGAGCCGCTCTCCCCGTGGAGCCCACGCCGGGTGGGCTCTCCCCGCCGAGCCGCTGCCGGAGTCCCAGCCTGTCAGCACGGCCAGGAAATAGTGGTTCTTGAAAGAGGGGTGGGGACTGAACGGGAGCAAGAGCTCTGATTGGACCGCTGCGTCTCTAGCCCCATTCGGGGGGTCTTGCGCCTTTATTGCCTTCATTCAGCCTCCTCCAGCCAGCCACAGAAAAGGGCCCTTTCCCTTGAGCAGGCGAAGGAGGGAGGGCATCGGGCCTGGTTTTATTGGGGGGGGGGAGCAAGGACTGATGCCCATTCCCCAGGCAGCCAGCCCCTCACCCAGGCACCCGGCCCCTCCCTCCCGCCCTCCCGCCAGCCAGCCCACCCAGCCATTTTCTCCCTCCTGGTGGGGCGTCCCCTTCCTGGCCCCGGCCCAGGGCCAGCGATCTTTTCTTGTCTCTCTGTTCTTGGGAATCTGGGCGTATTCCGAGTCTAGTTCACTCAGAAGCACCTGCTCGCTAGGGAGAAAGGAAGTTTTCACTGGAATTGCCGCGGGCATGTTGTCTGTAATATTATTGTCAGGGTGGGGGGGAGGGGAGACACCCGGAAAAGAAAGGCAGGGGTAGTGTGGCTTCTGCTGGGAGAGGAACAGCTTTGCTGTCAGGGTCCGGTCCCTGTCCAGTTGGGGGGGGGGTGAGATGGTCTGGGGTCGGTTTGGCCACTTTGGAAAGAGATGGAGTGACCAGGATGCCGACTTAGGATCAGTAAGATCGACTCAGAATCTTTCACCAGCTATTTGCTGGCTGTGTGAAATCATCTACCTTCTCAGCCTCAGTTTCTTCAGCTGGAAAATGGAGATGATAATACTGACCTCAAAGCTTCTCCTTCCTTCCTCCTCTCCCCCTCAGGGGGGTGCCTTGGGGGATCCTGATGCCCAGAGAGGGAGAGAGACCTCTGGGTCATGGGGGCTAAGAGGTGCCCGTAGGTTTCCAGTCCTGTCCCTCTGGCCCTCCCCCGCCCCTGCACTTCACCCTGAGCTTCCCAGGGTGTTGGGTGGGGGGTGGGATACAATGACAAGTTACTCCAGGTTCACAGAGGAGTTCCTTTCATTCCCTCCCTCCCTCCCCAAACAGTTCCTGTCCTCAAGGAGCTTATATTTAACTGGGAGAGACAAGCGCTTCAGATCAGAAGGCAACAGAAAACTGTGCAGGGGATGGAGGTTACCTGAGAAAGGATGGCCCTGGCAGCGGGGGACCTCGGGGAGTAGGTGGGACTTGGGCTGGGGCTCGAAGGAAGCCAGAGCTTCCATGGAGTAGAGTCCGTAGGGAGAGCGTTGTAGGGCTCCAAAAGGACCTGGACCAAGACTTGGAAACTGAGTGGGCCCGAGCCAGGAGGGGCCAGCCTGTGGTGCGGGGATCGCTGGGGGTGGGGAAGAGAGGGAGGAAGGATGTGGGTTGGGGAGGACTTTTAATGCCAAACATTGCCTTGGCTATTAATTTTGCAGGTAACGGGAGGCCACCGGGGATTATGGAGGTTCTTGACATGCTAAGTCAGGCCCACACTTTAAGGTTAGCCATTGGCTAAACACTTGTGGAGTGTTTGAGAGGAGAGGGGTGGATGAAGGGAGACTCCTTGGAAGGCTTTTGCCATAGTCTAGGTGAGGGGGATGATGTGATCCTGGGAGTGGACAGAATGGGATGGATGTGAGAGAAACAAGGAGACTGCAAGCTCTGTCAGCAGAGTAGCTTGGGAGGGTGAGAGGGCAGAGGCAGGGATGGGACTGTCCTTGGGAACTGGCTGACCGGGAGATGGCGGCCAGACCTAGTGGGGATGACCTGGAAGGAAGATCCAGCCTGGGAGACTAGAGGCTGATATTGCTGTGGGACGTTCTGTTCAGATTTGCAGAGCTTTTGACAGGCGCCCATCACAAAGAACTGGGTAAGAAGGATGCTCTTGTTCCCATTGGAAAGATGATTAAACTGAGGTTCAGAAAGGTTGAGGGATTGCCCGGGTCAACTGTCAAAGCCAGATTTGAACCCACACCTCCTGAGTCCAAGTTTAGCACAATGATACCTCTCCGAGAAGTAAGATGAACTAGGTGTTCTTTTTGTAGGGAGCTGACAGTCCTGGATTGTTTTTTAATTTTTTAAAGGGGAGGGGGCATCTATTGATAAAGACACAACGAAGTGTCTGGGGGATCTGAAAACTGAGCCTGAAACCACAGCCTCATTCAAGTGGGCGGCAAGGGTACGGAAAATTCCCATGAGAGGAGGGAAGGGAAAGCCTGTTTCTAGCCTGGAACTGGCAGGTGGGGATGGCAGGGGGAAGGGGCTGGTCCTCAGATCCCTGAGCCAGCCAGATGCTGGGATTATGTCTTGGGGGTCATGGGAGCTGATTCAAAGATTCTGAGGCTCGGATTGTAATGGCTGCTCAATTTCACTGATGTGAAACTTGAGACTCGTAAGTCACCTGTCCTTGCCACCTGTCCAGATGAAGTGTGTTATCTGATCGGGTTTTTCAGGGGCCCTATCTGTTTCGGCTCCTTCAGTAAGCTTGCTAATTTGTAAAGATGAACAGGTCCAGAGCACTGAAGAGCTTTTCCTTGGGAGGACTTGAGCATGGAAGGATATTCTGGGCTCTGTTGGGCAGGGAACGTGTCTTCTTTGCTTATCTCCCCCGAGTCGGAGTCAGGGCTAGACAAGACCTGGGAGCATTAGCCCCCCTCTACATGTTCTAGAATTCAAAAATATTTTACTGATTGTGTTTGTTCACATCATTATTCCTTCTCGGTAGCCTTCCGGTGCCAAGGACCTTGAAACAAGGACAGTTGACTAAAGCCAGTTCCTTATCTCTCTCTCTGTCTCTCTCTCTCTCTCTCTCTCTCTCTCTCTCTAGTATCTTATTTTTCCAATTACATACATCGTTTTTGACATTCATCTTTGTAAGATTTTGAGTTTCAACTTTTTCTTCCTCCCTCCTCTCCATTCCCCTTCCCCAAGAAAGTAAGCACCCCAATCTAGATTATACTTACACCATTATGTTAAACATATTTCTACATTAATCGTGTTGTGAAAGAAGAAATGGAAGAAAGGGGGAAAACCACAAAAAAAAAATGAAAATTGTCTGCTTTGATGTGAACTCAGACTGTGATACTTTCCTTGGAGGTAGAACCTTTTGGAATGAAATCATTGTAATGCTGAGGCATACAATGTTGCTGTTACTATATATAATGTTCTACTCTAGTTGATCATTATACAATGTCGCTATTACTGTATACAATGTTCTATTATAGTTGATCATCATACAATGTTGTTATTACTGGCTACAATGTTCTATTGTAGTTGATCATCATACAATGTTGCTATTACTCTATACAATGTTTTTCTCACTTTACTCTGCAAGAGTTCATCCAAGTCTTGCCAGGGTTTTCTGAAATCATCTTGCTCATCATTTCTTATAGCACAATAATATCCTTTCACAATCATATAATTCAACTGATTCAGCATTTCCCCAATTGACCCACATCCCCTCAAATTTCCAGTTGTTTTTTTCAACGGCCTCATCTTGCTGGTTGGACAGTGGTCACACCATTCGGCCCCCTAATCCATCACTTCCCTATGGGGTAGAAGGAAGTAAGCTGGACCATTCGGCTTCTGCTATTGACCACTCCGTTAATCCGGATGCCGATGTCTTGTGGAGTGGTTTTTCTTCATATTGTTATAGTAGCTGGGTTTATTTGGCTGACTTTTCTGCTTTAGTTCTTCCCTATCTTTTCCTCATTTCTTACAGCCAGTAAGTGATTCCTATGATGTTTCTCTTCCGGGCTATGGGTAGCCCTTCCCCAGCGCATTTTACTGCTGTCCCCAGAAGGGTTGGGTGTATTTCCATGGGAATGGGCCTTTTTCCGGCTGCTTTTAATGGTCTTGGGGTCCGTGCCTTTGGTGGGGTCCTGCAGTCAAAGACCAAACTGGTCACTTTACAGTTTAGAATATTTCTGCCCAAAGAGGACAAGGGACCCATGTGAAATCACACCTTCAGTAATAGAAGGCAGGGCTGGGACTCCAAGCCAGGTGCTGTGACCCCTGCTCTAGGACTCCTGCTAGGGCTCCTGTCTCTTAAGAGAGTCCTAGAGACAGAAGGGGTGGCCTGTCCTCTCAGCTCCCTTCCCCCATCCCCGCTGAGGCCTTTCTGCCCTCCTTCCTGCCCCTCAACTCATGGAGAAGGTGATTTCTGGGGGGGGGCAAATGTACCCATCATGCTTTAGAGTTAGAGAGGAGAGGGATTGTCACGTTGCTGGCCACGCTGTTCCTCTTCCCTGCCACGATCAGCCCCCAACCTTCCTCTGAGGAAGCTGCCCAAGGCTCCCTGGAGCCAGGAAGGGCCTTTTAGGCCCCATCTTGTCCATTTTGAGGCGCAGGCTTAGGAAGGGAACATGACTTGCCTGAGATCGCGGAGCAGGGATACAAGTCCAGCTCTTCTCTCCTTCTTTCTCTTGTTCTGGGCTCTTTGATGTCCTCCTGTGACCTTCAAGCTCTGCCCAGAATTAGGAGATGCTTGGGGGAGGGGAGAGGGCCGGCAGGAAGTGAGAAGGGCAGGAAGCTCTGGGCTCAGGGTGACGGCAGCCTGACCTATATACATCCCTGGTAGCATTTCCTCTCCTTTAGAAGGGGAGGCACCTTCTCTGTGCGTCCCCCCCCCCCCCCAGTGCCCAGAACTGTGCTGGTCCAGAGTAATGTTGATGAGCTGATTGCTTTATTAGCTGTGCTCCTGGGGAGAGGCCTCTGAGTCTCCAGGCCCCTCCTGTGCCGTGAGGGGCGCGGCTCCGTTCTTGATGCCGGGGCTGGCGATTAGCTGTCGGAGGCAGGGGCTGCCGGCTTGCCCCGCTGGGCCCAGCTCCCTCTGGCTGGAGCGCGGGCAGCTGCTGCTCTGTCTCTGGGCTCCCAGAACATGCTTCTCCCAGGAATGGGAGCCCTCACCACCCCCACCCCCACCCCAAGGAAGCCTGGTCCAGAGCTGGGCACATTGGAGACCTGCCACATGCCCACTGGCAGACTGCGGGAGCAGGTTTCTTTGTGGGGGGGACTCCAGGGGAGGCCGAGTGGGATTCTTGGTTCTTCCCCGGCTCGTGGCAGAGGCTTGGGGCCGGGCTGAGTGGGGGGGCCCGGGCTGGAGGCTCTGGCCTTCTCTGCGGGCCGCGGCCAGCCCGTGCCATCCGGGCCGCAGAGCCTCCTCTGCCATCCCGCCGGCCAGCTCATTGCCCTGCCTCCCACTGCCCGCCCACAGGAAGCCAGGCTGTACAAGTGGGCTTCTTCCTGATTTCAATTGTTTTTACTCTGGGAACTTTCTTACCAAGAGCATTTCTGGCCTGGAGGGAGGTGAGGGCCTTGTGGCTGCCCTGCTCTGCTGAGGGAAGTAAGCCTGGGGGGGGGGGGGCGGGTCCCAGGCTGGGAGTTGGGCCCGTTGCCCTCCCAGGGCCGGCCCAGAGCCTTCAGCAGGGCTTTGAATTCAAGGTCAGGCTGTGCTGGGCTGTGGGGCCTTGGGCAAGTGCCCCCTCAGGGCTGGTTTCCGGGCTGTCAGACTGGGAGGTCAGACAGGCCTGCGG
Source organism: Dasyurus viverrinus (assembly GCA_020854095.1). Taxonomy (NCBI): domain Eukaryota; kingdom Metazoa; phylum Chordata; class Mammalia; order Dasyuromorphia; family Dasyuridae; genus Dasyurus; species Dasyurus viverrinus. Next base: position 253,540,351 of record CM037002.1, on the reverse strand, counting down.
GCTCAGAGAAGCTTCCTGAGCTGCAGCTCCAGAGGCTGAGCTCGGAGGCAGGGCTCGGTAGGGCCCATATTCTTGGGCCAGGGTGGGCAGTTGTCCCCAGGAGCGGGAGGCCTGGCAGGGGTTTAGGGCAAGGACACCAAGGCCTTGCTTCCAGGCCGGCCTCCACGGGCGCGTCTCTGGCCTGTGCTGGTGGGGTCATCAGTGCTGGGAGGGGCCCAGAGGCCTTCTGCCCAGCTGCCCTCATTATACAGGGAAAGGCAATCAAGACCCAGAGAGGGAAAGCTACTTTGCTAAGGTCACACAGCTTTTAAGTCACTGACTTGAGATTCGAACTCAGGTCCTCCAGGCAAAATCCAGAGCTTCCCTCATGTGCTTTACTGACCAGGGTCAAACCGGAAGTAAACAACAAAGCCAGGATTTGAGGCTGGGGTCTCTGACCTCGGCCCCCGGCCCTACTCTTCTTCCCTGTCTGCTGGAGGAAATCCCAGCCTTCCTTGGCTAAGGCTTCCTCCAGGCCCTGCCTGGTCTCTTCTCCTGGCTGGGTGGTGCTCAGTGCTCACATATTTGCTGGCCTGTCCCGGGCCGGGCTGTCCTCCAGCCTCCTGTCCCCAGGCCGGCAGCCCCTCGGCAGGATGGCCACGCAGGGCTCGCCCCCAGCAGGTGCCCCACGAGCTGAGCCGCCTCGCAGGTTGGCCAGAGCTGGGGCAGCTGGGAGAGTCTGATGGGGTCATGTCTGGTCCCTGCCGGTTCCTGATGCCCACCCCGCCCCTGCCGGCCCCCAGGTGCCCCTGCCCAGCCTGAGGCCCCAGCGGCCTTCCATAAACATTTCTCCAGTGGCATCGAATGGGGCCAAGGAGTTAACCCAAACATTCCCAGGGAGGATATCCTGTCCCTGAAGCTACAGGCCTCTCTAGCCAGCCCCTCCCCCAGACCAGAGGCCCCTCCCCGAGACCAGAGGCTCCTCCCCCAGATCAGAAGCCCTTCCCCCAGACCAGAGGCCCCTCCCCCAGACCAGAGGCCCCTCCCCCAGATCAGAAGCCCTTCCCCCAGACCAGAGGCCCCTCCCCCAGACCAGAGGCCCCTCCCCCAAACCAGAGGCCCCCTCCCCTCGCCCTCTTTCCCCCAGGGCCGGGGCAGACCTTGGGCTCAGCTGTGTGTGTGTCTGAGCCCCAGACCCCCGTCCCCCCACTGTGTGAACTCTGCCCTCCCCAGGGCGCGACCCTCTCACTCTGGAAGGGTCTTGGAGGGGCCACCTAGGAAAGAAGGAGGAAGGAAGCAGGTCTCACGGCATCACCCCCTCCCCATCAGCCTCAGTGGCTCCTTCTCACCTCCAGGAGCAAATCCAAAATGCTTTGGCCTTCAAGGCCCTGCCTAACACGCTCTCCCAGCCGACTCCCCCCCATGTTCTCTGGGAGCTGGGGCCCGGCCTCCTGGCTGTCCCAGCTCCCACTGCTGCACTCCTTGGCTTCCTCCTCCAGGAAGCCCTCCCTCTGCCAGGACTTCCTCTTTATCCAGTCCAGATTTGCTGCATATTGTTTCCAGGCCAGACTCTAAGCTCCCTGAGGGCAGAAACTGCCTTTTGCCTTTCCTTGTCTCCTCAGTGCTTAGCGCAGCACCTAGTGGATATAGTGGGTGTTTAATAAATGTTTATTGAGCGACCTCAAGTCCTACCCTCTCCTTTGACCGAGGAGTTGCCCTTGGCTCCCCATCGGGGCCCCTTTGAGTGGTTGCCCAGGCCGGCAGGGAGGAGGCAGAGGCCGAAGGAACCTCCTCTGTTTGAGGCCTGCCTCCTAATAATACCCAGAACCAGCCAGTCCTGCGGGCCCCTCCCCCCCCAGTCTCTTTTGCCCTTCCTGGCTCAGGTGCGTCCCCAGCACCTCCTGGGGGGAGGGGAGAGCCCCCCCCCCAGGGACCAGTCAGTCACTGACCGGGCTCTCAGGCCCGCCCTGCCCCCTTCCTTGGCCGGCTCTTGGTCCTTCCAGAGTTTATTGTCAACAGAAACATGCTTGGAAGACTAATGACTGCAGCTTGTCCCCTCCCCCCCCCCCAGCCTCCCGGGAGAGGAGCCAGTGCCGAGGCCCCCGAGGGCCGGGCAGGACTGGGCTGGTGGTGCTCCATGGTGCCAGGCTCTTCTTCTCTCCCCCTGGTGCTTCCACAGGGGGGAAGGGGCCTTCTGGGCCTGTTCCTCCTCCTTTAGCTGAAGCCATCCAGCCAGTGGCTCAGGGGAAAGGGCCCCGGGGCTGGAGTCAGGAAAAGCTCAGTCACTTATTACTGTCTGACCCGGTAAGTCACCTCACCTGTTTGCCTCAGTTTCCTCATCTGTAAAATGAGCTGAAGAAGGAAATGGCCAAACAGCCAGTGTCTCTGTCAAGAAAACCCCCGATGGCTCATGAAGGGTCAGAGAGCCTTTCCTGAGCATCGTGGGGGGAGGGGGGAAGGCTCTCATCCTACTCTGGAGACCTAGACGGGGAGGAGAAGAAAATATCATCGGAGATTCAGTCCTAAGAGTGTGGATATTAATGGGTCAGCGTGCTTGTGGATACCATGTCAGAGTTAGGCTCCCCAAGGCTCTGGGCCGGCTGGCCGGAGCCCTGGGCTGCATCTGGTGGAATAAAATTCGACAAGGACAAGGGCAAAGCCTGGCGCCGAAGTCAGATCTGCAAGTGGGGAAGGTGGGGCCCGGCAGCAGGAGTTCTGAAGAAAGGTCTGGGGTCTGTGTGGACCACAAACTCCAAAGGAGTCAGCTGATGAGGTCTTGGGCTCTGTAGAAATGGGATTTGTGGCTGAGGTTACAGGCTTGGGGACCTGTCAGTCTCCCTGGGCTCTGCTTTCATCAGATATAGCCTGGAGGACAGCAACCATAGATTAAAGATATGGATGAACTCAACTCTGTGTCTCTGTCTCTGTCTGTCTCTGTCTCTGACTGTCTCTCTCTCTCTCTCTCTCTCTCTCTCTCTCTCTCTCTCTCTGTCTCTCTCTCTCTCTCTGTCTCTCTCTCTGTCTCTGTCTCTCTCTGTCTTTTCCTTATGCCCTTTCTTCTTCCCTCCCTCTCTCCTGTCCATCTTTCCCCTTTCCTCCCCTCCCCTCTCCTCCCCTCTGTTCTCCCCTCCTCCAGTAGCAGCTATCGCTATGGATGGGGGAGGGGGGCAGGGATGGGAGTGCTTTTCTTCCCCCCCCCCCCCCGGCCACTCTGTCCCGGGTTTCCGTGGGAGCAGGAGGGGCAGCTGAGTGGCCCGTCCCGGAGCTCCCTGGCGTGGGTTTGGGGCCACGTCTCTATTTCATTTTTGCAGAGGTTCCTCTCATCCTGGACGTTCGGTTCAAGCTGATGCAAAAACTGGGAGTTTCCCTTTTCTGAGCGTGCTCCCGCTGGGTGGTGCCGCCGAAGCAGCCGAGGGCGGCCTGGCGGGCAGGGGGCGGGCGGGGGCAGAAGGGAGCCAGCCCCTGATGCCAGTGGGAAAGTCCCTGGCCTCTAGGAGGCTAAATCAGGGAAGTTGTGAGTGGGATCTGGAAGTCACCTCAGCCAAGACGGGGGGCTCATCACCAGGAGAATGACCATGGGAAGTCGGCTCCTTTGGCCATGGTGAGCCATGGGACTTATTAGGAAATGTGATTTACCTCAGAAGGAAGGGAGCCACCTGCAGCAAGAACTGGCGTTAAGGGGTTGATAACAGGCAGGGAAGAAAGGCTGGGGTGTTCTTTAAGAAGTACAACTAAAACCATCCGCTCTGCAGAAGGTGCTTATCTATTGGCTCATGACCCTCAAATGGGGGGAGGTGTTTGCTTTAATGGGGGGTGACCTTGGCACATAAAACAGACATAATCAATTCATTTTACAGGTGGAGAAACTGAGGCAGCAAAAGACAAATGGTGGGGCCAGAGTGCTTTACATCTGTGGTCATTTGGATGCTGCCTTGTCCACCAAGGTTAGGTGGCAGGGACTGCCCTGTCCTAGGGAGGTCTGGTCAAGGGTCACCCAGAGTCACGGGAAGCAATGAGGGCTCCCTGGCTTGCTGAGGAAATGGGTGAAAGGCTTTGTTAAAAAGTTGTTCCCAGAACTCCTTCCTCAGCACTAGACTGGACTCTGTGGCCTCTGAAATCTCATCCAGCTTCAATGTTTTGCCCAGGTCTTGTGCCTCCATGGGACTCAGGAGGCAGTAGGATCCCCAGGAAGCTCAAACATCCATGGTGTCTGCGTTCCCTCGTCTGAGGAGTCGGAATTATCTCTGCCTGGGATGGTCCCGGCTGGGTGTGAAATCCTGAGCCCTGGTTAGCCTGTCCTTGAAGTTGGATCTGCTCTTAGAAACAGTTTAGCCACAGATATTTTAACAGTTTGTCACAGTTATTTTAAGGACACATCTACACTTTGGGGCTGCTCCTTCCCACTGCAATTCCTTCCCACTTTCAGTTCCCCTTGGCTTCCTGAGCCAGTCTCTAAGCTCTTAGATGGGACGGGAACTGTGTCTGCTCCAATGCTGGGCCCCATGTTTAGTTTTATATATGCTTAGTTTTCAACATTCACTCGTGCATCCATTCATCCGTCCATCCATCCATCCATTCATCTATTCATCTATCCATGCATCCATTCATTCCATTCATTCATTTGTCCATCCATCCATTTATTCAACTTTCCATGCATCCATGCATCCATGCATGACATTCATTCATTTGCCCATCCATCCATCCATCCATTCAACTTTCCATGCATCCATTCATTCATTTGTCCTCCCGTGCATCCACCCATCCATTTATTCTTTCATGCATGCATTCATTCATTCAACCATCCATGCTTGCATGCATCTATACATTCATTTATTCATGTATTCATTCAGCCATCTATGCATTCATACACGTATCCCATTCATTCATGCACTCATCCAGCCATCCATGTATCCATTCATTTATTCATATATTTATTCATTCATCCATAAATCCATTTATTCATACCAATCATTTATGCAGTGCTTATGGAGTGCAGAGCTCCACCCTTGATCCTGGAAAGGTCTATGCATTGTGGGCCCCAATGGATGCTGTGCCAGTGAAGGACATTTCGAAGAGTCCAGTTGGGGTATTAAGGCTTTAAGGATCACTGGTTGATCCTTTTGAATTTTATGATGGACAGAGAGTGACCCACCATGAATGAAGGGGATTCCAAAGTAAGTCCTTGGCCAAGAGTATCAGCTCTGACCTTCCCCTGACATGAGGCATCTCAGATGGTGGTCAGAGTTCGTTGGTTAGTGAGGATGGAGGATATCTCCTTTTTCTGCTTGAGGTGTGTTCTCTGTTGACTATAACTTTGGGTCTTCCCCTGGGTCTGCAAAGCCAGATTTACTCATGAATTCCTTGGTTATTGCTCTTGAAAATTCTGGACACACTTGACCATTGGGTTTTCCATAAAGTTATAATGAGAGGCAGTGTGATACAGAGGAAAAGCATAGGATTTGGAGTCTGAAATCTTGTGTCCTAATTTCACCTTTTCCTTTTCCTTTATTTTTTCCCCAAAATCCAAGGAGGTGGGTCTTATTGTTATTCCCTTTTTACTGATGAGAAATCTAAGGCTCATTGAGAAGGAACAAGCTCCTATCAGATGAGCTGGAAAAGGAAATGGCCACCAGTCCAGTATCTTTGCAAAGAAAACCCCCAATAGGGTCAGAGAGAGTCAGACCTGGCTGAACGACAATAACACCAACCTGTGTGTGGGTATACACAGATATATACATGTGCATATCTATCTATCTATCCATCTGTATCTAATATGCAATAGAAGGTTACAAAAGAAATCAGACCAGAGTGCCTGGAACGAGGTCAGATGCGAAGAAGTATCTCCTAAACTAGATCTTGAAGAAATGCAAATGTCTCCAGAAACAGAAAAAAATCAGTTTCTTTAAAGAGCACTTTCTAATTGAATCTATGCAAGTATTTTGTGGGCTTTGGTAGGTTTATTCACTGGTACTTTTATGCATTTTGTAATTATTCAGAATGGAATTTCCTTTTCTTTGCCTCTTAGATCTTGTTATTATATAAAAATGCTGTTGATCTTTGAAGGTTTGTTTTATATCCTGAAGCTATTAATTTTCTCAATTAGTATTTTTGTTGATTCTCTAGGTTTTCCTAAGTATTTTATCATCTAATCAGCAAATAAAGATAGTTTTGGCTCCTCTTCACCTTTATACCTTTAATTTTTTTCTCTTGTCTTATTGCTTTTGCTAGTATTTCCAGAACTATATCAATTAGGAGTGAGGAGAATAGATGTACTGACTTTATTCTCATATTTATTGGGAAAGTTTTTAGAGTATTCCCATTTCATATAATTCTTGCCTTTGGGTTTTAGATAAATACTTTTTATGATATTAATATTTATGACATTAAAAAGATTCCCCCTCCAAAAAAATTAAAAGGGATCTTTTATGCTTATATGTTCTTTGTAGGATTTTTAGCATGAAAAAGTATTATACTTTGTCAAAACCCTTTTCTGCATCTGTTGAGATGATCATGGGATTTGAAATATTTTTGTTTTCAATATGCTTAATTATAGTGATTGTGGAAAAAGCTTTTTGATAGGAATAGAATTGTTATTTAAATCCAATTCAATAAATGTTTAGCCTTTGCTGTGTGCAAGACCTTCTGTGTCGTGGTGAGAATACAAAGATGTCTGTCTTTGAGGAATTTAAGCAGAAAAGATAAGAATGCTAGACCATGGAATCCTAGGACAATAGTTCTAGAACTGGAATGGATTTCAGAGCCATCTAAAACATCTCCCTAATCTGTAGATGAAGAACCTGAGGCCAAGATACATATTTGTCTTTATACACACACACACACACACACACACACACACACAAATGCACACAAACGTGCACAAATACACACATATATGGTATCTAGGTAGCTCAATGGATAGTATGCTAAGCCTAGAGTTAGGAAGACACATCTTCCTGAGTTCAAATCTGGTCTCAAACATTTCTTAGCTGTGTGACCCTGGCAAAGTCACTTAACCCATTTGCCTCAGTTTCCTTATATGTAAAACGAGCTGGAAAAGGAAATGGCCAACAAGTTCAGTATCTTTACAAAGAAAACCCCAAATGGGGTCAGAAAGAGTCAAACTTGACTGAACAACAACAATAACAACAATGTGTGTGTGTGGGGGGGTATATACAGACATATACATGTGCATATCTATCTATCCATCTATTTCTAACATACAGCAGAAAGAAGAAGATTACAAAAGAGATCAAACCAGAGTGGCTGGAACAGGTCAGATGCGAAGAGATGTCTCCTAAAGTAGACCTTGAAGAAATGCAAATGCCTCCAGAAGAAACACCTCCTAAAAAGCAATTATGACTATGTCACCTTCTTGCTTAATACACTTTAGTGGCTCCCTATTACTCTTGAGTTTCTTTAAGTATAGAGTTGGGCCTTGAAAGCAGCCTTTGTCCCACCTATATTTCCAGTCTTGTTCTACCTCATGCCCCTTCACATACACCATTGTCCCACCCCGTTGACCTTCTTGCTGGCTCTCTCAGCTGATACCCCATCTCCCCTCTCTGTACCTTTGCCTAGAATATCCCCCCACATCAGTAATACTCCCGTCTTCTCCCTCTTATAATCTCTCATTTCCTTTCAAAATCAGCTAAGAATCACCTGCCCTGTGAGGTTGTTCTTGTCTTCTATTGAATATATGACAGGATGCAAATCCACTTGAGTTATTTTGTATTGATTTAAGGAGCAACCTGCTGCTCCCACGGTAACGCAGGGCAATCTCCTTGAGATCTGAGTCTGCTGCAGCTTTGTACTTTTAGTTCTTGTCACATGGCAAGTCAATTGATCAATGAGGGCAGTTTGGGGGATCATGCCAGAGGAGGCTGACAGTGGTGTTTGAAAAGGAGCATATGCTTGAGTCCCCGTGATCTGGTTCAGAACCTGGTGATGTGGGGCTTTGTGGGTTATGAACCCACTTTAGACCCGTCCACAGTCCCTTTACTACTGGTTACCTTCCTCCCTCATGAACCTTCTGGGACGTAGCTTTAGACTTAGCCTATGAAGGAACAGCCCTGAGCTCTATCCGGGGCTGACGCCTGCCCAGAATTCACACCTTACCTGATTGATGCTCCTATGTGTGTCCACTGAAGACTCTGGTAAAAAGGGATGCCCCTGGATTTTACCCCCATAGTGGTTTTTCCTTGTAAAAAGTATGTAAATTAGCCTTTCTATTTGAATCCCATCTCCTCCTCCAACTCCTGATACTTTGAGTTAGGGTTTCCAAGAGGAAGGCCTGCAGCCATGATCCGTCAGAAGGGGTCTAAACACAGCAGCCCTGCTGGCGAGTCACTGGCATGGGCTCCAGGTGCCTCTGAGGTAGCTTTGGTTAAGAATAGGAAATCTTGAAAGAGAAAGAGGATGAGGAGGAAGAGGAAGAAAAGGAAAAGCAGGAGAAGAAAAGGGATGAGGAGGAGAAGAAAGAGAAGTAGTAGTAACAGTGATAATGGTGGTCCTGGGGGCCCCTTTTTGTTCAAGTTTTAGGGATGCCAAGGATTGCAGCGATGACCCAGAGTCCTTTGAGATTCTAGCAAAGGTAAAATCTAGGAAACCACATGGATATTCTTCCTCTCTCTACCCATTTCACATAAACTCCTCATCTCTGCCTGTTTCCCCCAAGGTTCAACTCAAACGTCCCCTCCTTTGGGAAGCCTTCCCATGCCCCCCTACCAAGCAGTTGGGGAAGCTCCTTCTAGTTTTATACACATACCTATATGGATATATACATATATTATTATAGTCTCCTTATGCTTTGGGGTTCCTCAGTGGGCAAATCCTGCCTTCTCTATTTTCTTCAGCATGTTAGAATGGGGCTTCTCTTGGCTCCTGCTGCGCTTGAAGCTTCTCAAGGGCAGAACGCAGGGCAGGATAAAATTTTGTGCCTGGGAAAGAACTCGGGGACTTTCAGTCCTTTGTCCTTATTTTAAGGAAGCCCCAAGCAGGGCAAGGGGCTTGCCCCAAGTCACAGTGAGTTGGTGAAGAACCAGTTCCTGTGCCCAAGTCTTAAGACCCTTCGGATTCTTTCCACTCCCTCCCTGGTTTGTCATCCTGCCTTCCCCGATAGCCTTATCCAGCCACATTCCTGAGGGAGGGAATTGTGCTCATGATCCGTGCTCATGTCACTCTCACATGGTCCTGATGGGCAGAGGCGCGGCAGCCCCAGCCAAGGATTTCAGTGTCTCTGCTGATAGTACTGACATTTGCGTGGATGGGTCTGAGCAAACAGAGCTCTTTTGTAAAAATGAATATTTATTATTATTATTTTTTTAACAAATCAACAAACTCCCAGCTTTCTTCCCTTCCAATTCCCCATTCCCTTGAGAGAGAAACAAAAGTAAAACTCTGTTACAAATTTGTCGAGTTAGAGAAAATGATTGTCACACCAGCTGTGTCTGAAATGTTGTCTCTCACTCCTCACTCTGGGTCTACCTCATGTCAGGAAATGGGAAACATGTCATCACTTTGACTCCTTCAGTTTCCAATTCTTTGCCATGGCAAAAGATATATGTGTGTGTGTGTGTGTGTGTGTGTGTGTGTGTGTGTGTGTGTGTGTATGTGTTTTGCTCTTCCTTGAAAGGTAAATTTTTTTCCCTATAGAATTATGTTCAGTTTTACAAGTTAAGTTACTCTTAGACATAAGGTCATATCTTTCGCCTTCTGGAATATTGCATTCCAAGCTCTCTGCTCCTTTATTGTGATAACTGATAAATCTTGTGTGATCTTGACTATGGCCCCTCAGTTCACAAATTCTTTTGCTTGCAGTGGTTTTCTTGTTTTGTTTTGTTGTTTTAATCGGGAACTCTGGATTTTGGCTATTATGGTCCTGGGATTTTTCATTTGGGGATTTCTTTCATGAGGTGGATAGTTTCTTTTTCCACTTTGCCCCCAGGTTCTGAGCGATGAGTGGTTTTATAATTTTTGGAAATCTGATGCCTCGACTTCTTTTGGCCAGGGATTTCATATAGTTCAATGATGGTTATATTATCTTTCCAGTTTCTCAGCTCAGTTATTTTTTCTAGGAGGTAGTTTATATATTTTTTCTCCTTTTTGATTTTGTTTAACTATTTCTTGCTGCTTTACATAGTCATTAGCTTCTTTATGATCCATTGCAATTTTCAGGGAGTTTGTTGCTTATGCCCAGCTGATAATTCCCTTTATAATCCTTTCTTCCATTGCCAAAAAAGCATTTTTAACTCTTTTGTTTTTAAATTCTTGTTTCATCTCTTCCTGGAATTCTCTTTCTGAATTTGTTCCCAAGTGATGCTTCTCTGAGTCTTTGCTTATAGGTATTTTTGGAGCCACTTTCTTCTTTTTGGTTTGTTTCTTGAGCATCCCTATCACCATAAGAGCCTTTTCTGGTGATGTTCTTTGACTTTGTTTGTTTGCTCGCTCCCTTTGGTTTGGGATTCCTACCCAGGTTATTCCTCTGTAGACTTTGGGAATGAGATTCTGCTGTGCTCCAAGAATCAGAAGCAATCAGTGGCTGCTCATTGCTAAACTTGTTTCTTGTTGATACCCAGGCTAGGGCTCAGCATCTCATGTCATCCACCCCTGGATCCACCCCCTTCAGCCAGAATGAGTCACCTACAATGGGATAATGCATGATAGAGCCACCCACTGGCCCTCATCCCCACCTCACCCTCACCTCAGCCTTTAGGTGACTCTGCTGGGCATGAGACCTCATTGACCCGGGCGCTCGGCCTTTTCCCTGTGTGGGGATGCTCTTCACTATCGGTCCTGTCTATCCCCAGTATCCACAGCTCCTTCTGTTGCTCACCCTTTGCTGGCCCGGGCTGAAGATGGACTGACTGTGCTTTTGTCTTGTCCTTGGTGGGGCTCAGTCTGGAGCATTCTCTCCGTCTCTGGGGAGGAGGGAGGCTAAACTTGCTCCTCCACCATCTCAGCACCACCTCCCAAAACTGTGGTGCTCAGAACCTTGACTCTTGCTAGTTGGGGGGCAGGTGCTATTAGACTTACAGAGAGGAGATCGAAGACCGGTGACAGGGATGAGAGGCTCACAAAGCTGAAGCCTCCTCCTTCCTAAACGTCCCCCAAAGATCCTCCTGCTTTTCCAGGCACTTTGCGCACGCTGCCTTTTTATCTTTCATCACAGACATGGTAAGATCCCAGGGTTTAGTACTGGGTGGAACCTCAGAGATCATCGGGCCCAGCGAGGGGAAGGGGCTTGGCCAAGTTCCCAGGATACTTAGTGGCTGGACCGGGACTTGGTTCTTTGCTTGAGAACCTGGCAAGGGGAGATGTCTCTGCAGGGGCCACAAATGGGCACCTCCTTGGGTTGGGCTGGGCCGGAGGAGCAGAGCCCCCTGGGGTTTAGCTTCTCTGTGCCCCCCACCCGGTTCAGTGGGTGGGCAGCCAGCAGGGCAGCCTCTGGGTGCACCCTCCTGGTCCCTCCAAAATATCCACTGCTGGAGGAGTTGAAGGGCCCTGGCTTTGGGTCTCTGTGAGTGTGGGCTGGGTATAGCTGAGCGACACGCAGCTCATCAGTGATCTCACGCCTGCTTTGGGGCTTTGTTGCGTCTCTTTGGTCTCCAATCTGTGCCATAGGGGATGGAAAAGTTGCGTTAGACTCTCACCTCCAGCACTCATGGGGCAAGTCACTTAACTTCTCTTAGCCTCAGTTTCCTCATTTGTAAAATCCATCACAGAAATGGTGGGAGGATCAGATGAGCTCAGGAAGGAAGGCGCCTTCTCCGGAACCCTAGAGAACCGTGACCCTCTTCTTCTGGGTTTTATTAGGGGATCTGGGGAATTGGGGGAGCTCAGCCTGGAGGAGACTGAGGGACCCCCCATTGTCTTTGGAGCCGTCCTACATGAGAGAGAACTGATTTCTCGACCCTGGAGAGGAAAAGGAGCCACAATGCCGGGGCTGCAGGGGAATGGCAGAGAGAGCTCTGGGGGAGACCTTCCTAAGCAAAAGATGGCCCAGAAAAGTGGCCCTTTGGTTGGCAGGGGGGCAGAGGTCAGGAGACCGTGGCCTGGCATGACTTTCTGAGGCTGGGAGAGACCAGCACTCCCTGTAACTGGGAAAGGGAAGCTCTAGGAGGTTATGCGGAAGCCCAGGGTCTCCAAGCTAGGAAACCCCAGAGGCTCCGGACTCAGGGCCCGGGCTCTTCCCACCAGACTGCTTGGCCTTAGAGAAGGGGATGGGAAGGTGGCCTGTTCCAAGGGCCTCAAAGGATGGTAGAATCCCATCAGGCCAAGGACGGGGTGGAGAAAGTCCTGTGAGAGGGAACCGGCCAGAGCCAAGCGAGAGGCAGGAAGGGGCTCCAGGGACCGGTTGATGTGCAGGGAATGAAAAGGGACAGACTCTCAGAGGGTCAGGTGAGAGGGGGCGTAAGAAGCGGGTCTGGCAGAGCCTTGAAGGCCAGATCCGGGGTCTGCTTTCCTTTCCTGGGTAGTGGGGCAGGGTGTGTTTGAGGAGCTGGGCCCCTGGAGCTTAAGGGATGGGAGAAGGGAGTGTGTTGAGGGGGAGGGGAGAGAAGAGGGAGGGGGCAGGAAGGGTGCTGGCTGAATGTGACAAAAGAAAGGAGGAAAAAAAGTGTCTTTGAGCCAAGTTCAGTCAAGCCCAGGGGCCACTCCCAAGGAGCAGGGCTCAAATATCCCCCAAAGGAAAACACCCAGATAAAGGGGAGGGGGCCGTCGCAGGGGCCCGTCTGTCAGCCTGGGCCTTGGGCCGCCGTGCCCGCGGGGCACCTCGCCGCACCAGGTGATGCCCCTGCCCGGCCTGGGGGTGCCTGTCGCCCACACTCCCAGCCCAGAGCCCGGCAGCGTTCAGCAGAGATCTCAGGCAGAGGCTTCCAGGGGCCTAGTCAGGGTGGGAGGAAGCTTGAAGGCTCAGTCTCCCCCCTTACCTCTTCATAGCCTCCCTCCTCCCTGAAATTGCTCCCCAGATACCTCAGGAGCATCTGGGCACAGGCTCTGCAGTGCAGGGGCTCCTGGTCCCTGGCACAGGCTGTGGGGGTTGGAGCTCAGACGGCCCACCCCGATTTTGCAGGGGAGGAAACTGAGGAAACTCCCCGAGTTTCAAAGGGACCGATCTATTGTCATATGGGTCGAAAGGAACATTGTCCAGGATGCCATCGAGATGGGGATTTCCCCTTCCTGAGCTCTGCCCTTAGTGGATCTCTCCTGAACCCTTGGCCCAGTGATCTTCTCCGGGTACCAGCAGCCGCCCATCGGGCCGCCCACTCCCTCGCTTGTTGTTGTTAGGGCTGCCCCTCTGCCATCTCCAGGCACTCAGCTGGCACCTGCTTTCTCCACTTCACGTTTTACTGAGCCGTGAGCCCTGGAGCTGGCAGGGCCTCTGAGGCCGGGACAGAACAGCCCGACATCGCCTCTGGTCTCCTGACCTCTTCCTGCGGCCCCCGACCTCTACCTGCGGCCCCCGACCTCTACCTGTGGCCCCCGACCTCTTCCTGCGGCCCCCCCTGCCTCCTGGAAGGGCCCGGGCTTTTCTGGGCCATCTTTGCTTAGGAAGGCCTCCCCGGGAGCTCTGCCCCCCGACATTGCCGCTCCTTTTCCTCACTGAGGTCGAGAAGTCAGATCTCTCTCGGGGGCTCTGAATCTGGAATACAACTGGAGGTCTCGGCCTCTTCTCCGGGCCAAGCTCCCCCCCCCCCGGCTCTCGGTTGCCCCAGTGCGGCACTCCCCAGGATCTCAATGCCCTTCCTAGCAGGTTTTTTGTTTGCTCATGTTTTTTCTGGTTATACACGGATATTAACTTTTTAAACACCCGGTTCTTCATGCCTCATGTTTCCGTGGGCCCGGAAGCGAGCGGGGCTGCAGATCGGGGGTCTGTCTGGGCTCCCCCCCTCCGTCGCCCTTCAGTGCTACTGCCGTGGGCTTCCATGGGACTCAGGGTCCGTCTAAGGCCGGGTCTCTGTGACGATGGCGTCTCCTCCGTCTGTGACGATGGGATTTCCCAAAGCTAAGTGGTGAACGGAGACGTCGTCCCCCCTTAACCATCCCCCGGTGGTTTGTCCCCGTGTCCTGGCGCTCCAGGCGATCAGTGCAGCCGGACCCCGGTCCTGATCTCGGAGACGCTCCAGCATTGAGAAAGGTCACCCTGTCGTCTGTGTCAACGGGGAGACTTAGAGCTGAAAAGGGCCTGCTTCGGACGTACCTGAGGGAAATCTCACCCATGGGTGGGGGGCAGGCACAGAGTTCCCGGAGCCCCCTCCCAGGAGGCAGCGTCTGTGCTGAGCTGGGACTTAAGGATTGTTGTTCCGGACCCCCCTACTTCATTGTGGAATGTTCTGCACATAGTAGGTGGTCAAGAACCCCCTGGGATCGTGAACGAACGGGCGCCCGAATGCTCTCCAGGACCTCGAGCCGCTCCCTCCCCCGTGCGCGGTATCCCTGGGCCTCCTCCCCCAGGCAGGCTCCAAGTCCCTGGGCTCCTGCTCTCTCCTGGGGTTGGTTCTCCCTGGCAGGCCCTCAGCCAGCAGCCTCTCATCCTGTAATTATAATAACAATGGCACTTGTGTCATAATGTGTGGCTTACAAGGCATTTTACAAATGGCTCATTTGGTCTTCCCCAAAACCCTGCTAGGTAGGCGCTCTTATGATTCCCATTTTACAGATGAGGAAACCGAGGCAGAGAGAGCAGAAGTGACTTGCCTGAGGTCAAATTTGAACATAAATCTTGACTCCAGAAAAGGATCCATTTCCTGGGATCTTGGAATAAATGAAGGCAAAGAATGATGGGGATGGATGGGGGGGCCTCCTCCCCCTCTCCAGGGTGTGGGCAGCTCCGGGCTCCATTTTCTCAGGCCTCGGGACAGCTTGAGCCACTGACCAGGGCCCAGGACTTGGAGATAGCAGGGACCTGCCTGACCCTGGGCGACCTTCAGGCTTCAAGGGGGTCAGAGAGGGCTTTGCCTGGGACTCCCCAACTGCAAGCTTTGGATTATGCGTCCAGGGCCGGCTCCTCTGTGTGTGAGTGTGTGAGTGTGTGAGTGAGAGAGAGGGAGAGTGTGTGTGTAAGTGTGAGTGAGTGTGAGAGAGTGTGTGTGTCTGTATAATCCTCCTCCTGGCCGGGGGATGCTCTCTATGGGCAGCCCCCTCTGTCCCAGGTGTTCTTGCCCCTCCCATGGTGTGTCTCCTGACCAATGGGAAGCATTGTGGGGGGGAAGCTCCCCATTCCTCCTGAGAGCGCCTCCCCCCCCAGCCCCTGGGCACCAGAGAGCTCTGCCCCCGGGGCTGCCGGACCCGGCTGAGGGACCCAGGCCTTTCTGGGCAGCCCCGAGTGTCCCGGTCCCCGACTTCCCTCATGGCAAGAGTAGCGGGGGCCACATGAACAATGGTCCTTCTTGGACCAGGGTGGCCCCTGTGGCTTCTAGGAGGCCCTTCCGTGGGCCCGGGTCCTGCCCTCAGCCAGCGCCCGGGGAGAGGGGAAGGGGAATCACATTCCCCCCCCCCACTGCTCCCCCCACTGGTGCCACAGATTCCCAGGGAGGACCTGCTTGTTTGGACCCAGTCTGACCCCCCCAGACTCCTTGGGGGCAGGCCTTGGTTTGGGTGCCCAAAACAGAAGGTGCCTAATAAATGCTTCCTCCCCCGCAACTGTTGTAGAGGGGATGGGCTGCAAACAGATGCAGGGGCCCCATAGAGTGCGGCTGGGACGTGGGAGTCCTGGGTCCTAATTTCAGCCTGGCCACCAGCTAGCCGTGTGACCCGAGACGTGTCGCTGGGACTCGGTTTCCTCAGTTTCCCAGATGCCCCCCGGGAGCCCAGAGGATCCTCTAGCCCATTCCCCGGGGCCCCTGGGAGGCCGGGGAGAGCTGCCAAGGCTGGACGTCCCCGCGTGTCCTTGGGGGGGAGGTCCTGTGGGCGCCAGCCCTCCCCGGCTGCTCACCCCCTGCCACAGGCCAGGCCCCGAGCTGGCACCCCCCGGGCTTATCGGGCCCCACCGGTTCCTACTGGGAATCAAAGTCACTGAGCCCTTCAGTGCCAGGCGGCTCCCCCAGCTCCCTGCTCTTATCGCCCTGGCAGGGAGTCGGTGTTTGTTTAACATCATGGAGCTTTCTCCGCGGGCCTGGAGGCCCGGGCTGGGGGGCAGGGCGGCCAGGGAGCTGCTTCTGGGCTCCGGGCCTTTGGGTGCTGCCAGACTCGTGGGTCCTTGGGAGAGATTGGGAAGGTGGCCTGGACTGGCCCCGAGCTGGTACGACAGGAGGCCGTGGGGGGCAGGATCTGCACCCGGCTCCACTCTGTTCCGGGGGCAGGGGAAGGGGCCAGGCCGAGGTGGCCGAGCCGAAGGGCTCTTGCCCCGTCCCCAACAGCCTCCTGAGAGCCCACTGAGGGTGAGGCCCCGGCCAGAGACAAAGGCCGTCCTCCTCCAGCCGCATCCGAGGGTTCCAGGTCCGGGACCTCCCAGAGGCCTTGGGAACCCTCCCCCCATCATGTCATCCAGGTGGCCGTGGAAGCGCTCAGGCCGGCCCCCAGCCGAGCTTCCTGGGGAGGAGGGCAGGGCAGCAGCCCTCCTGTCCCTCATCTCTCACTTTGCTGGTGGGAACAGCCTTGGAAGGAGGGACTGGAGCCGGGGGCGGGGGCTAGAGCTTCCTCCAGCATCGAGCTTTGCTTCCCTCCCTCCACCCCCAGGCATGGCACAAATAGAAGTGCCCAGATAAGGAAACTGAGGTAAGGCCATTCTTGGGAGGCCCAGGTGGGATTCGCACCCAGAGCCCTACTGGCTCCCCTCGCACTTGTGCCGTCAGCCGGCCCCGAGCCTCTCCCCTGGGCCTGTGTGCAACCTGCTGGCTTCACTTCTCCAGGTCATGTTTCACAGGAGGGGACATTATCGATCAGCTCTGAGGCCCGGGGGGCCGGCCAGCCTCTGCCCTGAGGGAGGCGCTGCCCTTGCTCTGGGATCCCAAGGTTAAAGCTGCCCCACCTGAGAAGGACTTTCCGCTGTGACAGCGGCTGCCAAGAGGCTTTTTCCAGAACAAGCCCCAGCCCCGAGGGCTCCTGGGTGAGGGCCAAGGACCATTCTCTGGGCCAGGTCTCCTGACCGCTGCTTCTCGGGATCAGCTACCTCAGGGTTATGCTGGGGGATCATAATGGGTCCCCCCTGGCCCAGGGGTCATTCCATGGCCCCGGGGGGTCGTTCCATGGCCTGGGTGCCCCCTCCCCATCAGTGTTTGTCAGATTGAACCGGATCGGCTTCGTGCCCTCACCGACCGTTTGGTGTCTGAAAGCAGTCGGGCCCCGGCCTTCCCTGTCCCCGCCCACTGGGCCCCCCGTCCTCTCCAATACTAAGGTTCCAAGTCTTCTCGGACCCAGGATCTGGTCACCGACCTCCCCCACCCCCTGCCACCCTGAGCCTCAGCCTCTGTCCCTGACAAAGCTCAGGAGGCGCCGGGCAGCCTCCCGGGATACGTTTGGGGCAAAGGAGCCCGGGGAAGGGAGGGTGGCCGCGGCTTGTGTTCGGAGCCCAGGATTCTGCAGTCTCTGGGGCCAGGGCCCTGCTCCCGGGCAGATGCTCCCCCGCTGCCTGCAGGCCGGAGAAGGCTGAGATGTGGGGACATGGCACAGCAGGCACATCTGCCAGGGAGGACGGCGGATGCACTTGGTGCCAAGGCACCGAGTGCCCCAGGCATGCTAGGCCCACCAGTAGCCTCCCTCCCTCCCTGCCGGTGGGGGCAGGTGCCTTCTCCCTGTAGGGGGTGGGGAGCTCCCTCTCAGGCCGGCTACTGCCCACCGGATGCCCAGGCTCAGCAGAGCAGGCTCCTCATGCTCCCACTGTCGTCCGGCTCAGAACGTCTCGGGCTCATTTTCGCCTCCAGCTCAGTGCGAGAGGCCGGGGCTGCGTGCCAGCTGCTTTCTCCCATTAGCCTCTGCACACAGTGGGCAGCTCCTCTCTCCATTTTATAGATGGAGATGAAGGCGCCAGCGGGGAAGGTGGGCATGTAGCACGGGCACGGGCAGGCCTGGCTGAGCCCGGTGAGCTCCCGCCTCCTTCCTGCTGCCTCCGTCCTTCCCAGCTTCAGCTGCTCTGCCTGCCTGGGGAGGACAGAACTGTCCCCATCAATCAGGAAGGATCTGCAATGGCCACGGGGCCTCCCAAGTGGCTTTTATTTATCTTGCTTCCAGGCCTGTGCTTTTCTGGGTGCTTGGGGTGAGGGCCATGAAGCACCCAGAAAGGGGGAGGCGGCCCCTGAGAAAGGCTCAGGGACTAGCCCAGGCTTCTGCCAACCGCCCACCTTCCCCGAGGGGTTTTGCCCAAGGAGGGTCTGTGGCAATGCTGGCAAGGTTACCCCCAATGGGCACTGGGTGTGCAGCTGGTGGGGGCTGAGCCAACATGTGCCAACTCGAACCTGTCTGCTCGGCCTATCCCTCTTCTGGCCTCTCAGCAGGTGCCCGTGAGGGGCTGAGCGGCACCTCCTCCCTGAGCTGGCCCAGGTCCTTGCCCTTCCTGGCTGCCAGCGTGTGCAGGGAAGCCTCCCATGGCTGCGGGACATCGGCTCCATGATGGCGCCTGAGCAGAAGGGGCGCATTAGCTGAGCTCTGAGCAGGGACTCTCTCTGTGGCCTGTGGGAACGGGGTCCCTAGCGGAGGCCCCGGGGATCTGTGGGGGTTCCTGTGACATGTGACTTTTTGCCAGTGACTCTCGTAGGTGTCAGATGTCTAGGTGGGAAGGCTGACTCCCACCCTGGAGGTCAGAGCGAGAGCCCTGGGCCACAGGGAAGGTAGAAAGCCTGGCCAATGAGGAAGCGCCCTCCGCTTAGGCTGGAGAGCAGGCCGGCCTTGCTGAGGAGGTTAAATGACTTGTTTAGGGTCACTGTGCAGGTAGCACAGGTGGGACTTGGATCTGAGTTTCCTGGGCCAGCACCGTCCGCCATGTCATCGGGCCAATGATGGAAGGTTATGGGGACAAATGTGAACTCTTACTCCGGGGTGAGCAAGAGCAGGATGGGGAGCGGGGTGGTTCTCAGATAGCAGTGAGGGATTCCTCCCTCCAGTCTCCGCAATCGCCATTCCCCTCAAGTTCCAGCCATCCCACAGCCTCCCTTGAGAGTTCAGAGGCTTTGAAATGCATTCCCCCGGCCGGGTGATCCTGGGAGCTAAGCTTGTTGAGGCCTCAGCCTCTAGGGACTGAAGCAACTCGGTGGGTGGGGCCTGCCAGACATCGGGCACCAAGGGCACGGCCATCCTTGAGGGGCCTGGGAGCCCTGGCCTGGCAATGTGCCAGGGAGCACAGCCTGAACACCTGCAGTGTGCCAGACATTGTGCTAAGCATTGGAGATGTGAAAACTATAGTTATTAAGCACCTACTGTGGGCCAGGCATTGTGCTAAGTGCTAGGGGTACAAAAGGAAGAAATCATGGTCACTGCCCTCAGAGTTCTCCCAATGGAGCCTCATGCCCGAGTTTTTCGGGGTTTGAGATCTTGGCAAGGCAGGAGATTTGGGCTCTAAAGGGGCCCCAGGGATTTCCCGCTCCTTTCTCTCGGACCGGCCTCTGCATTTTGTCCTCTCTTCCCGTCTCTGGCTTCTCTGCCTCGATTCCCCTTCCTCCCTCCTTAAATTTTGGCCCAGTGAGAGCTGGTGGGGTCTGTGGGGTGACGGGGACTCCCTGAAATGAGTCCAGTGTGGAAACGTCAGAGGGGGCAGCAGCAGCAGCCGGGCCTGCCCGGGACCACCTCTGGGAGCCCCTCAGGCTCGGTGACCTTCACCAGCCTCCCCACCTCAGCAATATCAGATTGGGCACAGGCCCAGTGCCGGGGCTCACGCCAGGCCCTGCTATCAGAGAGCCAGTGTTTGCTTCCTCCGGAGTTCAGAGCTGCCAGGTCAGTGGGTATGAATGTGGGCCTTGTGGGCCTTGGCAGGGCCTCTGGGAAAGGTGATGAGAGGAGGGCACTTTGGACGCTGCCTCAGGTGCACGCAGGTGGTCGGGCCTGGGGGAGCTGCAGCAGCCTCGGCCATGAAAGAGCTGGCAGCTGCTATCCCTGAAGCCAGGGGGCGTGAGGGGGAAGTCTGTGGAAGGCTGGCAACGGGCAGCAGGGTGCCGGGCGTTGGGGACCATGCCTCCGTGCACCGTCAGTCCTCCCAGAGCCCCCACAGCTGGGGACGTCTGAAGGAGCCTTTGCTGACGCAGGTGTTGCTTGTGGGCTGGGAATGAGATAAATTGGGAGCAGAGGGAGGTCAGACAACGCAACGGGCTCTCGGGAGGTCGGAGATCACAACGGCCTCTCAGTCTCCTTGAATCACCATCATCCTCTCACAAGAGGAGAAGAAAAGCTCTAGCCGAGGTAAAACAAAGTTCCATGTTGTTCCCCACACTGGGGGCCTGAAGGACAAACATGGGCCAAATTCTCTCCCAAAGTGGAAGATGCTAGAATCTCACCCAGAGGCTGATGAGCCCCTTTTGGCTTCCTGGAAAAGTTCTAGACTATTAAAGGGATGGTTTGCAGATCTCTAGAAAGGGAATAATGGCACGGAGCCTGCCGGAGTTCTGCAAGCACGGGCTTCGATGGCCGCCAGGGTGGGTGGCCTGGGATTTGTGGGGCCGAGGAGGCCTCTGGCTTTTTAAAGATCTTTCTCAGAGACATTGTGGGGGGAGACTTCCCACATGCTCACCGGGGGTTCGTTGTCCACTCGGACCACCGTAAGATCTAGAGGGCAGCGTCCCGGGCATCTGGGCCAACGCCGTCCTGGCCAATATTGGCATCAATGACTTGGTATCAGGTACGAGTGGCAGGCGCCCCAAATTTGTTGACAAAAAGCTGAGCAGGACGGCTAATACTCATGTGTATTAGAGTCTGGAGTCTAAACCGTCTGGACGGTCCAGGAGGACGTGGGGCCAACTTTAACAAGAGGGAATTTAAAATACACAATGCCGAGTATCACACTTGGTTTGACAAGAGCAAGATGGGAACGCAGATCACATGATGGTTGGGAGGATTACAGACCCAAGCACGGGCTAACTGTGGTGTGGGGACGAGACCCAGAAAGGCAGCCTTGGACAGTAAGGGGGTCCTGGTGCACCCCGGAGGGAGGCGGGAGCTGGGGGGCATTTCCTGGTCCCTCCAGCTAAAGATGCTCTCCCTGCTGAGCGGCCCTTCTGCCTTACACGTGCCTCTGTATCACCATAGCGCCCCCAAGGAGCCTCCTGGGAGCAGAAACTCCTTTCTTGCCCTTCACTAGACTGCTTTTCTTCATTTGGAGCAAGGGCCCAACAACACTTTGACCAAAGCCTTCTCATATTGCCCGGGAGAGGTGATTCCCAAAGTGGATGAAGGAGGACTAATGGTCGAAAAGCTGAGGGCAGTGAGACTTCCTGGGAGACGGCTAAGAGCCCGACTCTTGCTCTCTCTTGGCCCAAAGAGCCCATACCTGGGTCTTGTATCAACCAACCCCACCCCCCAAAAAGTAAGCCCTCCCCCAGCCTGTGGCACAGTTTTGTCTCCTGAGCCTCCCCAGAAGTGGGTAACCTGGGCTCCCCAGTCCCTGTTGTCCTGGCCCACAACACTCGCCCCGATACCGCTGGGGCCAGGATCGCCACTGTCCGTTTTCCAGGCTAACATCCTCCCTGTCCTTCTTGCGGCAATGGGGAGGCTGCCCAAGAGGATGGCAGAGGGGCCCATGTGGGCTTCTCCTGGCCAGCCCAGCCCAGCAGGCTCCCCTGGGGCTGCTTCTAGCATCCTGGGGCTGGTTCCAGTCTGTACTCCTGCACACAGTAGGACTTCCCATGCTCCTCCTCGGCACTGGTCGCACATCTCTGCTTCTTCTAGATACCATTTTTAGGAAGGGTCAGGAAAGGGTTTCTGAATGGGCACCAAAGGAGACGTGCCAAGGCCAGATGCCCACTGATTGGCTTTGGAGGCGGGGGGCCTGTGTGAATGGCCCCCTCAGGTCTTCTCTAGCTTGGAGAGTCTCGGCTTTTTGAAGTTCAAAGTCATGCTTGGGGCGAAGCTCCCAAGAACCCAGAATATCCGGGGGGGTCTGTGGTTTCTGGGGGTGGTATGTATGTATGTGGGAGGCAGGAGTGAGAGCTGTGCTCCCCCAGCACACTTTGAGTAGGGGTGGGGTGACTGACCAGAGAGGAGCAAATGGGGAAGTTGGAGCTGGTGGAGCTCCAGAAGGGGGTGGGGCTGGGGGTTTGCTCCATCTTTCTGGAGTCACCCTTTCCCCCCTCCACCCCCCAGGACTTCACACAGCCTTTTGTTTCTTTAGTGTTTCCCTCCCCCACCCTCCCTCAACCTCAGCGCCTCGCTCCTGCCTGCGTCTTGGTACTGCTCAGTTTTGACTTTTCATTGGACGAGATGGAGGAAGGAAGGGCTCCTTGCTGATGTCTTTGTTCCAAGTTTGGCAGGTGGGTCTGGCACCCTGGAAAGTTCTGCTGCTAGAATGTTCTCTTTGGTCCAACCATCTGGTCTCACCCATTTTAGGGATGGGGAGACTGAGGCAGTTCAGAATGGAGTAGCTTCAATGAGTCCCTGCAGGGTCAGTTTTCTCTTGGCTGCCTCACTCTTCTGCTGGGCAAAAGCAGTGGGTGGTAATCCTTGTGGGATGTGCAGGGAAGACGACCCTCACCCCCACCTCGAAGTGTGGAGGCTGGGTCCTAGTCCTGGCCCCCATGTGACTTTGGTCAAGTTATTTAAGCTCTTGTGCCTCAACCTCCTCTTCTGTAAAAATAGGGATAATAATTTAATACTGCAATCGATAAGGTGCCTCTTAGGTTCCAGCTGCTCTGGGGATGAGAAACTGCAAGGATGATCCTGGCCTTCTGATGGTGATGATGGTGATGATGGTGATGATGGTGATGATGGTGATGATGGTGATGGAGACAGCAGCACTTATATATTTTTATGTCTGTGAAACACTTTACAAACATCTTGAGAGTCTCAAAGGGGACACAGTTTACATCTGGCCCCCCAAAGGTTACATCATTTTCCCCCAAAAAGTTTACATCAATTTGATCCTCCCAACAACCCTAGAGGTTAGTCCTATTATGTTACCATTTTACAATTGAGGAAAACTGAGGTAAACAGTGGTACTTGCCTGGGGTTGTGCAGATAGGAAATGTCTGAGGCTGGCGAGTGGATCTCAGACTGGGTTTCTCCGGGGCAGGCCGGGCAGCCGATGGGGAGAGAACCTTTTGGCTCCGAGGAGCAGGTCTGAAGCGATTTCTCAGATTTGGGGTGGCACCTGAAGGATTTGGAAAGGCCTTATTGAATCCCAGTCTTAGCCATGATCGAGGGAGCCTCTAGCCAATGTCCTCTTTTAACAAATCAGGAAACTGAGCCCCAGAAAGGGTGGGGGAGCCCCGGGATGAGGCAGCAGGGCCAGGGGCCCAGCTGAATTGGCTCGGGCACTGTTTTGGATTCATGAAACCAGAGGATGTTGCAATAGGCCAGTTCTTTCATTTCCAGATCTGAAATCCAAACACACCCCTTTTGGGGCAGAGCTTTGTTTTTGCTTTTCTGCTGCTGTTGGGGATGGGAGCCAGGCGGCTGAGTAGAGAAGGCTGCTGGGAAGCCGAGGACTTGGGGGAGGGCGGCTCTCCTGTGACCCCTTGGCCTGGGGCTAGACCGGACGAGAACGGGGCAGGCAAGCGGGTGGGTCTCGGCAGAGGGGAATTGTCTGGGTGCTGTACTGAAGGGGTCTGAGCTTTGGGAGCTTCCAGGAGCACGAATGTCTGTCCTTATCAATCCTGTCTTCCCTCCCCCATAATAATGAGGAAATAAAATTCGAGTCTTGTGTAAGGGTCTGAACGGAACACTCCCTGTTCCCGGGCTGAGCTGCCCAAGAGACCCACTGGCAGAGAAGGGGTACCCTGGGGGAGGGGCAGGGACGTTCTGGGAAAGTCAGCGTGCCAGGGACAGGGAGGGACTGGTCTGTGGGGAGGATCGGGGAGTTAGGAATAGAGGGGGCCCAGCTGACCCAGGCTTATCCTGCTGTGTAATGTATCTCTGGGCTCACCTGTGGAGAGGGAAGCCTCTAGCTCTGCTGCTAGGTGCTCCTGGAGGGGAGGAGTCTTTCTTAATCCTCTGGGGATCGTGGGGCCTGGAGTCCTGGTCTCCCAACGGACTGTGAATCAGAACTCGGTGTTCTCAGGTTTCTTTTTATTGGGGAGGATCAACAAGCATTGAATGAGTTCTTACTACGAGCCTTGCGTGGGGCTACAAATATGAGTAGAAAGAAAGGGAAGTCCTATTCAAAAGCTTCCTAGACTTATGTATATAGATATAAAGGGTACTAAAAAGGGAGGCAGGTGGAGAGGGAAGGTGCCCTCCTAGGGCATGGTGTCAGGCTCTAGAAAGTCAGAGCCAGAGCCAGGAGGGGAATGACGCTTGGCTGGCCTGAGCCCCAAGTGGAGGAACTTGCCAATGGGAAAAAAGCCTGATCTGATCGAGGATGCTCCAGGGGGAGGAGGGAGGCCCCGGGAGCTGTTCCAAGGGGAGACAGCAGCTGAGCAAGCCCAAGAGGCTGGCATTTTATAGGTGTAGGAATCGGGTTCAGAGGGATCAATGAGTTTCTCAGCAGGTAAGTGCAAGAGCCAGGATTGCGAGCTGGATCTTGCTCCCCAGCTCCCCAGGATTCAGCGCCAGGCTCAGTGGGCTACCTGCTGGATGGCCTCTGGACACTGCAAACTCAGAGTGTCCCAACCGGGCCTCATCCTTTGCCAACTGCCTCCATATTCTCAGGGCACCTCCCAGGGGCAGAGAGAGGGCCCCATTATCCGGGTCTCTTCGATCCCAACCCTGAATCTAAGCCTTTGCCAAGGCCTCTAGATTTCAACAGCAGCATCCCTTGTCAATTTCCTGCCTCCCTTGCAAGATCTCTCATCAATTTCATTTCTGCAACACTTCTGGTAGGTTTCGGTTCCGAATCATCTCTTGCCAATTTCACTTCTCTCTCTCTTGTCCCACCTCTCATCAGTTTCACCTTTGCAACATTTGTGGTAAGTTTCACCTGTACTTGTCAGTTTCCTGTCCATCCTACTCCCGCATCTCATCCATTTCCCCCTTGCAGCTGCCTTCCCTCCCCTGCTCTGGGGCAAAGCCTCATCTTCTCACACCTGGACAATGGTTAGAGCTCTGGGTGGGGCTGCCCGCCTCGAGGCCCCTCTCCCATCTCTGTTCCATGCAGCGATTTTCCCAATGGCAGAACTGACCGTGTCACCCCCTCCTCAATAAGCTCGTGGCTCCTTATTGCTTCTGGGATAAAATGGAAGCTCCTGTTTGGCAGCCTTCCTTTCAAGCCCAATTACACATGGCTACTCTTTGCGCCTTCTGTAGTCCCACTAAAGGGTCAGATTCTATAAACATTTAATGTGCCTACTATGTGCTAAGGGCTGGGGATACAAAGAAAGGGGAGCACAATCCACAAAGGGGGAGGTGGCTAGGCGCAGGGCAGGGTAAAATCCTTGGGGAGGGGCTACTGAGGAAATGTAAGTTTCAGAGTTGATGTGCCCCTCCAGGAAGATGAGCGTGGGAGACAATGAGGAAGTCCAGGGGAAGCAGTGTTTCTCACAGGCCATGTTTCCCCCCATCTCGCCACTTTTGCACCCTGCCCTGCCCTCCTTGCCTGGAAAGCAGTCACTCTTCAGCCTTCCTTCCTGGAATCCCTAACTTCCTTTAAAAGTCAAACCAGGTATTATCTCCTGCACATGATCTATCAGTATCCCGCCCCCCATTCGTTTTCTTATTTTTTTTATCGTTGCATTACCTGGGCAGATGCATCCCCCAGTGGAAAGAACACTCCTCTAGGGTAGGAACTGTTCACTTCTCGTCTCTGTTGTCTCAGTGCCCAGCATAGTGTCTGGCACATAGAACTTAATCCTCCTTGACTAATTCATTCTACTTCAAGTTCTTTCTGTTACATGAGCACACGTACAAACAGGAATTGTCTGGGAATCTGCGGTCAATGCATACGGTAACCCTTGTGGTGGAGGGTGGGGAGCGAGTGGATGGAGACAGGAGACCTGGGTTCTGGACTTAGTTCTGCCCCAATTGTGCATGAGCTTGGTGAGTCCCCATTCCCTTCGGTGGCCTCATCGGCCCCTCTCTACAAAGAGGCGGCAGGACTAGATGGCCCCTGGTTCCCAGTCCCCTTGCTTGGGGTCCATTCCCAAAGCTGCCTAGTGACCTGCCCGTAAACTGTCTCTGCCTGGCCCTGGGCACCAGCCGCTGATGGAGAAGGCAGCCTGGCTGGCGCTCCTTGTTCTCCTGGCGCAGCAGACCTGAAGGGGTCCCCGCCATGAGGCGAGGCGTCCAAGCTATGAATGGCTGCCCAGGCGCCCGTTTCAGAGGGAGGCAGGAAAGAAAGTCAGCGTTCCAGCCCTTCTTCGTCATTAATTTGTTCAAATGTGAACGAACAGTTCCATGTGTAACTGGCTATAATAGGCCTAACAATTTGGTTTTTCCCCACTCTGCACGTCACCCACCTCCTGGTCATTTTCAGGGAGCAGGCTGGCCCCAGGTCCAGGTCTGGGGCTGTCTGGTTCTTTGTCTTTGGGTCCGCTCCAGTGCCTGCCTGGGTGGGCTTTAGTTCCTCTGCTTGTTGGCTTCTCTGGACCTCAGTGCTGGCTTCTGTATAATTGTCGAAGTATTTGTTTTTTATCCTCGATAGTGTTTTATTTTTTCTAAATATATATAAAGATAGTTTACGACATTCGTTTTTCTAAGATTTTGTGTTCCACTATGAATGGATCCGGCCATTCTGGAGAGTGATTTGGAACCGTGCTCAAAGAGTTATCAAACTGTGCATCCCCTTTGACCCGGCAGTGTTTCTACTGGTCTTATATCCCAAAGAGCTCTTAAAGAAGGGACAGAGAGTCATGTGTGCACAAATGTTTGTGGCAGCCCTGTTTGTAGTGGCCAGAAACTGAAACTGAGTGGAAGCCCATCAGTTGGAGAATGGCTGAATAAATTGTGGTTTTTGAATGTTATGGAATATTATTGTTCTGTAAGAAATGACCAGCGGGATGAATACAGAGACTTGGAGAGACTGACATGAACTGATGCTGAGTGAAATGAGCAGGACCAGGAGGTCATCATCCATGGCAACAACAAGACTATTCGATGATCAGTTCTGGTGGACGTGGCTCTTTTCAACGATGAGTTGATTCAGATCATGTTCAGTGATGAAGAGAGCCGTCTACACCTAAAGAGAGACCGTGGGGACACAACATAGAATTTTCACTCTTTCTGTTGTTAGTTGTTTGCATTTTATTTTCTTAGGTTTTTTTTTTCTAGATCTGATTTTTCTTGTGCAGCCAGATAACTGTATGGATATGTATACGTATATTGGATTTAACATATATTTTAACATGTATGGGACTACCTGCCATCTGGGGGAGGGGGAGAAGGAGGGGAAAAGTTGGAACAGAAGGTTTGGCAAGGGTCACTCATGCATATGTTTTGTAAATAAAAAGCTACAATAAAAATAAAAAAAGATTGTGTTCCAGATTTCCCCCTCTTCTCTTATTTCCTGTCTGCCCAAAGGCACAAGTAACATGATACAGGTTAAACATATTTCCATGTCTGTCATGTTGTGCAAGAAAAATCGGACGGAAAGGGAAACAACACAAGAAAGAAAAAGCAAACAAACAAAAGGTGAGGAGACAGCTCTGATCCTCGTGCAGTGTCCACAGCTCGCTCTGGGGGGCATTTTCCATCCCAAGTCACTGAATTGCTCAGAAGAGCCAAGTCTGTCCCAGGTGATCACTTACAATCTTGCTGTTGCCGGGTACCCTGATCCCTCGGTCCTGCTCACTTCCCTCAGCATCAGTTCCTGTCAGTCTCTCCAGCCTCTCTGACGTCCTCGTTTCTTACAGAACAATCTGCTTCGTAACCTTTGTCTACCAGAACTTCAGCCATTGCCCAGCTGAGGGGCGTCCATTCCATCTCCCTCCCCTCCCCCCTTCCCTTCCCCCCTTCCCCTCCCTCCTTCCTCTCCCTCCCCTCCCTCCTTCCCTTCCCTCCTGCTTACAGAGGGAGCCAGGTTGCGGCTCTGCCGCTGAGCGTGAGGGAGATGGGCCGAGGGCGAGGGCGAGGGCGAGGGCCAGTGAAGGGACTCTCCGGTGGGGAGGAAGGAGAGCGGCTGTGTCCCAGTCAGGCATTTATCAGGCGCCTACTAAGTGTCTCTTCACACTAAGGGAGAAGCGAAGCTCTCTTCCTTCCTGGACCCCACAGAAGCCATGGGCTGACACATGGGGACCGTGGAGGGGGAGTTTGTGCGGCTGAGTGGGGCGGGGGGCAGACCGAGATGCACAGGATGGTAGGGGAGCTCCCCAGGGGAGCCAGAGAGGGAGAGAGAGCGCGTCCTGTGCACAGAGACAGAGCCTCTGAGAAACCTGGACTTGGGAACGTGAGGAAGGGCTAACGGAGACCTGGAGGGAGGGAGAAAGTCATAAACGTCCCCACCCCCACCCCGCATCCCTGCTCCTGTTTCTCAGATGAGGTAACTGAGGTCTGGAGAAGGGGCCCTGCAGGGCCTGGCAGGGATCCCCCGTGAGAAGCAACCCCACCCCCCATGAGCCTTTGCACGGCCGCTGTGAGGAGAGTTTGGCTTCCCCCGGCCCCTGGGACTCTGACTCTGGCCCTCGGATTACTGCTAGGGGCCTCCTTGGGGCCCCAGTGGAAGAGGAGCAAGGGGGGTGGGGTCCCTTGGGTGCCATGGGGGGGAAACCTTTGGAGACAACGCAGAGTTTGTGAGGGGGGCGATCCCGGGAGCCTTCCCCAGAAGGGCAGGGTGGGCTGTGGGGGGCGGCGTGCTGGGCCCTGGAGCCGGGCAGACCTGGGGGCCGTCCCGCCGCTCTCTTCTGGGGGCCTGGAGGCCCTCCCCTCCCTGTGAGCCCCGCTTCTGCAAGGGCCTTGGGGGCCCGTCCTGGGTGTCCTCCCCCCGCCCCGGGCCCAGCAGTGGTGACGGCCGCCTGCCCACGGCTCGTGGGCCCCGAGGAGGAGGCACTGCCAGCTTCCTGAATAATTTAGCTGCCTCTGGTGCCCGCTGTCTGTCTGTCGGCCGCCGGGCCCGGGCAGGGGGGCCGCCATTGGCTGACAGCGGGGACAGCTGCTCCCTGCGGCCGCCCAGCCCCCCCTTCTCCCGGCAGGGCTGCGGGGAGGAGGGAAAGGGGGAGGAGTGCACCTGTGGGGTGGGGGGAGGGACATGTGTGAGAGCGTGTGCTTGTGTGGTGCATGTGAGCACACGCGTGCAGGGCGGGCCCAGAGGTGGAGGGGAGCACAGCAGGAGGGAGGCCCGGCGTTGGGCCCACTGGTGCAGGTCTCGGGGGCCCCTCTGGGGGTCACCGGCCCCGGGCTCTCTCCCTTACTCGTGGGGAGGCGAGGCTGCCCGTGCCCGACAGTGTAAGCCGCACTCGGCACCCACGTCCCCCCACCGCCCCATGTCCTCCATCCAGGCATCGCCTCTCTTCCAAAATCACTTTCGCTCTCAGTGTTGGGGCGGAGCCCGTGACCCTGAGCTGGGTCCCCACTGTGTATCCGGAGCTTCTTGAGGTGAAAAGGAACCTTCTTTACCAATGTCCCCAGGCTGGGGGAGGGGGTGATGAGGGTAATACACACATGTGAACAGTGGCCATGCTCCCTGAGGGGAGGGTAATGGAGCCCCATGGGGGGGGGATGGAGCCCCGTGGGGGGGATGGAGCCCCATGGGGGGGGGAATGGAGCCCCGTGGGGGGGGGGATGGAGCCCCGTGGGGGGGATGGAGCCCCATAGGGGGAGGCTTTGCTATCATCCCCCCTCAAATGAATACAGAAATGTAATTCAGGAAGTTGCCCCTGGCCGGAGGGGCAGCCCAGGCCTGACCTTGGTGGGGCTGGCTGGCGGCAGTGGGAGGTCTCCCGGCACAGCCGGCGCCCCGGGGCTTTCGGGGATGGGGGCCCCTGCCCGCACCAGGGTCAGAAGGATGCGAGGCTCCGGAAACCCCTGGGCCTGAGCTCTCCTGGGGGCTCGGGGGGAGCTCACATCCTGAGGACTCCTTTGCTTGAGTGAATCAGACTCTCCGGGACTTGGGGATGCGGCGGCTTCCGTTTCCTGCCCATCAGCCCCTTTTTTCTTAGTTCGCTTTTCCGAAGGCCCGGCCCGGCCGCATGAGCTGCACTGGCCAGGAAATGGGGGCAAAGCAGCCGCAAAGTGGCCAGAGAAGGTCTCCAAGGCTCCGCTCGGCGGCCAGAGGGGTCTCTGAGGCTCTGCGGGCGCTTGGCCTCGTCCAGGTGGTGGCCCCGGCCCGGCTCTGGGAGCTGCCCCCGCCCAGGGGCGTCACCACCGGCCACAGCAAAGCAGACTCTCCCCGGTCCCATTCGGCTGACTCTGCTTGAGGCGGGGGGAGGGGAACGTGCTGGTCCCAGGCCTGGGGGGCCTGTGCTCCTTGTGGGGGACCTGGGGGGCAGCATGGGCCCGGTGAGTGCGGCTCGGTGGGAGGCGGCGGAGACCAGAGGCAGGCATCTCTGAGTGGGGGAGGGGGAGAGCCTTGACCCAGGAAGGCTTCCTGGAAGAAGGGGCTTTGAGGGGCCCCCTGTGTGGCTGTGCTGGGTCCCAGCCCAGGTGTCCTGGTCACAAAGCTGCCTCTTCCAGCTTTCTGGAAATGGTCTGATTCACGTTGTCGGGGTGGGGGCCTCTAGGGCGTTCACCTCTGACGGCCGCTGCCTCCCCTTCCCCCGAGTTTTCTCGGCTCTCTCCACGGCTGTGGGATTCACGAGCTCTGGGGGTCCGGAGTTTGGATCTCTCCTCACCAGGGTGGGGTGGCTGTGGGCACATCATGTGACCACAAAGCTCAGTTTTCTCATCTGGAAGATGGGGCTCACTGACGGCAGTAGCCCTTGCAGCTCCAGTGAGGACTTACGTGGGGGCCCTCGGTCAGCCCCGTGCCAGCCGCTTCCTCCTGGCACCTTCCCGAGAGCTGCCAGGCAGGCAGGGCGCTTCTCCTGAAGGACGGAGGGTGAGTCCCCCGACTCTGCTGCTTCCTCACTGCAACCTGGGACCGGACTTTCCAAGCCTCAGTTTCCCTAGTTGTAAATCAAGGCCATGAGGAGTAGCAGAGCCTGGGCAGGGACTTCTTTTTCTATCCCCAGCGTGTAGCACAGGGCCTGGCACACAGTAGGTACTTAATAAATGTTGATCGAACGAGAATCTGAAACCGTCCCAGCAACCTTGTGGCTGACGAATCTCCGCCTTCCACACTTGCGCCTTTTCTTGGCCCCTTTCCAAGGGCGAGGACCAAGGCTGGAGTCCAAGCCAGGGGCCTTTGGGGATGGGGGTGCCCAGCCTCTCTCGGCCCCGCCCTCCTCTGCGAGCTGGCCACGGTGAGCGCTGGGCAACCGGGGCCGAGGTTTCCTCGTCAGCTTCCTGCGTCCTTGGCCATCTTTGACAGTCGCTGGGCAGGGGGCGGGCAAGGAAAGGACGGGGTATTCCTGGGGGGCGGGGAGCAGAGCGACAGGCCCAAGAACCGCGTGGCCCCTGCATTCCAGATGGGCCTGGGGGGTCTCTGGGTGGGCTCCTGGATCTCGGGGTGGGCTCCCCGGTCCCACACGGGATCACCAAGGGCTCCTCGATGGCTCCTGGGCCTTGGTGCCCTGGGCGAGGCCTCCTGCTTCACGGTGGCCCAGTCCCTGGAGACTGGGAGGGGGTGGGGCTCTGTGGCTCTGAGGGCCACAGCTTTCCAACGGGCAGAACTTTGTGGGCCTTGATTTGGGCCGGAAGGTCCCTGCATGGGGCAGCCCCGAAGGGGCTCGGGGTCAGGCGCAGGTTAGACCAGAGGGTCCAGAGAGTCCCCAGCCCCCGCTCTGAGCCTCCTGAGGTGACCTCATCAGCATCTTCCCACTGTGCCTGAGAAAACAGGAGGCGCCCACTGTTTGCTGCCTGAGGTCTCTGCTCAGGGGCCTCGGCTGCCCCAGTAACCTCGGGAGAGCCAGAATGGAGGCAGCTGGGACCTCCAGCCTCAAGCTCTTAGAGCCGCTCTCTTCCCTAGAGGAATCTCAGTGCCTTCATCTGTAAAATGGGATCCCAAAGAGAAGCTGCCCCGAGGAATCGCAGCAATGGAGTGGGACGCCAGGGAACCCTGGCTAAGGTGGGAGCCACGATGGCGGCTGCCCGGGGCCCCAGGTCCAAGACAAAGCTGGCCTGTCCCGACCCAGGCAACAACCGGATTTGGCAGCTGGGGCCCCGGTTCTGCCCGTGTGGACGCGCCTCGATGACACACGTCCACAGCTTCTAGGAGAACAAAGGGGAAGTCTTGCGGAGGGGAGGTGGGCGGCAGCCGCTCCCCCTCTCTGTGGCCTCCCGTACCTCACATACCCCCCTGACTCACTCCCCAGGCAGGCTAAAGGAGTCATTCCTGCCCTGGCTTCCTGCCCCGTCCCGAGCGGGACATCCTCGTCCCAGCCCACGGCACAGATTCTCGGCATACCGGTCCCCACCTAGAGGAGCCGGCTGTTTTGAAAACTGTTTTTGCAGCAAACAAAATGTGTTTTCTCCCCCCTCCCCCTCCAATAGAAGAGGAAAAACAAATTCCTTGCAACAATGGTGGCAATCAGGTAAGGCGGCTCTCTCAGGCGCCGTGTACCTGCCGGCCAGCTTCGAGAGTCCCACGCACCTTCTCAGGGGAGTGGCGCGTTTCTCCCAGAGTCCTCCAGAGCCCTGCTTGGCCACTGGGTTGCTCAGAGCCCATCCATGTTCAAAAATGTCTTTATGTAAATCGTGTTCCTGTCTCTGGTCACCTCACTTGGCCTCGATCCGTGAGTTCCCATCCTTTTGTTATTTCTAGGGGCACGATGGCATTCCGCTCCGTTCATTCGATCCTAATTTGTTCAGCCGTTCTCCAGTGGGTACCAAGCCCCTCGGATTTCGGCTCTTGGCCACTGCCAAGAGAATCACTGAAAATGTGTTTCTTCACACGGGGCCTTTTCCTCTCTCTGGGATCTCTTTTGGACTAAAGGTCAAGGAGGGATATCACGGGGACAGCAGGAAGTTGACTTCTTAGTGAGTTTGGGAAGCAGATACAAATTGCTTTTCAGAGCGGCCGAACCAATACATAACTCCACTAATAGTCATAATAGGAACATCATATCATTATTATGTCTGTTATTATGGCAACAATAACAACAAGTGCATATAGAGCTTGTTAAGGTTTATGGAGCACTTTGCATATTTTATCTCATTCGACCTGTTCTGTCCCATAAATCCTCCGCCATTTGCTGTTTCCTTTTTGGCTACATTACCGATATCATGGTGAGGTGGAACCTTGAAGTAATTTTGATTGACGTTACCCTCTTCATGATCTGGAATGTTTTTTTCATATAGTCATTGAGAACTTAGAATTCTTTCTTTGAAAATAGACTATTCATGTCTGGCCACCTTTGTGCTCGTAAAAGAAGTCCAGTGATACCTTCTAAATGTAAGCCTAAAACTGCTTAGCTTGAGAATATTATTTAGAAAAAATGATGCTTCACTAAAATATTATGAATCCAGTTGAAGGGGCTGGATCACCATCAGATTTGTCTCCCAGATCTCCTAAAACCAGCTTGTCCCAACCAGACCTGAAGGGAAAAATTTCTATAAAGCTGACCTCACTTCATCCCTGTTTCCTCCCAAAAGATAAAAAAATAATCCAACAACCTCCCCCCCAAGCAAACAAGACTATTTGTATCATTTGACCATTTGTCAATTAGGGGATGGCTCTTATTATAAATTTGAATCAGTTCATTATACATCTTGAAAATGAGACCTTTATCGAAGAAATTTCCTGTGAAGACTTTTCCCAATCACTTGTCTCCTTTCTAATTTTAGCTGCATTGGTTTTGTTTGTACAGAAACTTTTGGATCACTATTATCCATTTAACCTTCCATGTTCCTTTTGTTTAGTCAGGTACTTTTTGCTTTTTCCTAAATCAGAAAAGCTATTTCATCCTGGCTCCTTCAATTTGTTTATGATATCATCTTTTCTGCCTAAGCCATATATATCCCTTTTCAGCTTGTCTTGATATATAGTGAGATTTGTTGGTCTAAACTTAAGATTTGGGGGAATAGTGAGTTTTTACTATGTTAACTGAAGTCAAATTCTAGGCTACTTGGTGCATTTGTTTCTGTACCTGATCAATCTCTTAAATTTATTGATTTCTCTATTTTTTAAGAGCACCATATAGTAGTATAGTTTCCAATAAAGATCTTATTGGAAAATTTTCTATTTTATTCCCTAGAGGAAGCTAGGGAACGAACGCTAGGACTGGAGTCAGGTAGACTCGTCTTCCTGAATTCAAATGTGACCTTGGACACTTACATCTATGTGACCATCCTACACAGAATACGAATTTGGAGTCTAGAGGGCTTGAAATCAAATTCGCACCTCAGACCCTGTTTGCCTCAGTTTCCCCATCTGTAAAATAAGCTGGAGAAAGAAATGGGAGACTATTCCAAGATCTCTGCCAAGAAAACCCCAAATGAGGTCACAAAGGATTGGAAATGACTGAAAATGACTAAACGACAAAGTATAGTTTGTGACTGAGTGTGGCTGGACCTCTTTTCTTCCAACTTCTTATTATTTCCCTTGAAATTTTAATTTTTTATTCTTCCTAGTGATCTCTGTGACTCTATTAACTAATCCTTTGGCAGTTTGATAGGTACGGCTCTGAATAAATCAAGAAATGTAGGTAGTGTTGTCATTTTTATTAGACTGGCTCAGTGTACCCATGACCAATTAATTTAGTTCTGTCTTTATGTAAAGAGTATTATAGTTCCTCTGTGTACTTGGTAGATAGACTCCTATGTATTTTATATATTAAATGAGATTTTTTTCTCTAATTCTTTATTCTGGACTGTGTTGGTAATATCAAGGATCAAATAAACTTACTTATAAATTGCTGTACAAACTATAAAACAGTGTATAAATGCTAGCTATTAGCTACAGAAATGCTTATGATCTATGTGGATTTATTTTTATTTTTATATTTTATTTACATATAATATAATACTATTAATGATTATTTATTTATAGTAAAGGTAATTTATTTATTTTATATTTTTATTTTAATTATTTCAATTAAGTTTTTATTGACTTTCTAAAGTTCTCTACGCAAACCATCATATCATCTATAAAAAGTCATAATTTTGCTTCCTCTTTGCCCATACGTATTCTCTCATTTTGGAGATATAGTCTTATTACATATAATATAGTCAAATATAGTCTTATTACTGTAGCTAACATTTTAATAAAATAATAGTGGTGAAAATGAGCATTTTTGCTTTATCCCTAATCTTATTGGAAAGTTTTTTTCTATTTTATTCCCTAGGGGAATTTGGATAGTGCACAGAGTGCTAGGCCTAGAGATCTTTCTGAGTTAAAATATGACCTCAGACACTTACTATGTGACCTTGATTGCCTCAGTTTTCTCATATATAAAATGGAGATAATAACTCTCTTCCAAGATGTTGTGAGGATCAAAATAGATATTTGTGAAGCACTTAGTCAGTACCTTGCCTATAGTAAGAGCTCTATGCTGTCATTCAGTCATGACCCCATTTGGGGTTTTCTTAGTAAAGATACTGGAGCAGTTTGCCATTTTCTTTTTCTGCTCATTTTACAGATGAAGAAAATGAGGCAGATGTAGTTAAAGCAATTGTTCAAGTTACAGAGTAAATGCCCTGAGTTCACATTTGCACTCAGGTCTTCCTGACTCCAGGCCTGGTGCTCTAGAGATGAAGCTTCTTGTTGTGGAACAGCCAAGAGGCCAGGGGCACTGCATCCAAGAGGATGTGGAGGGGAATAAGGAAGGAGGGAGCTGGTGATGGAGGGCTTTGAAGGCTAAACATTTTGTATTTGATCCTGTCAGTGATGGGGAAATGCTGAAGTTTATTGAATAAAGGTTGATGTGGTGGGTGGGATCTGAATTTTGGAAAGAGTACTTTGGAGGCTGAGTGGAGGATGGGCTAACAGACCCTCCAGTATCTGTAGCAATAGTCTGGGCATGAGATGATGAGGGTCTATATCAGGATGGGAATTATGTCAGAGGAGAGAAGGGGGGAGGACTGGAGAGATGCTGCAGAAGTGAAATGGACCAGAGCTACTGCAGAGGTGAAATGGACAAGGAGATGATCAAGAGGTGAAATGGACAGAAAGCTGTTGCAGAGGTGAAATGGATAGAGAAATGTTGCAGAATGAAATTGACCAGAGATACTATAGAGGTGAAATGTTTAGAGAGATGCTGCAGAGGTGAAATGGACAAGGAGGTGAAGTGAAACGAACAGAGATGCTGCAGAGATGAAAAAGACAGAGATACTGCAGGGGTGAAATTGACCAGACATGCTGTAGAAGTGAAATGTTTAGAAAGATGCTGCAGAGGTGAAACAGAAATGTTGCAGAGGTGAAATGGACAGGCCTTGGCACCTTATTGGATCTAGGGAGTGAGAGATAATGAGGAGTCCCGGATGCTTCCAGATTGTGAATCCAAGGGCTTGAGAGGATGATGTTGCCCTTAGTAGAGATAGGGAAGTTGGGAAAATGGGAGGATTTGGTAGGGAATGATAATAAATTCAGTTATAGACAGCTGCAGTCCAAGATTATACTGACCAGCCAATTGGAGATTTCTGAAAGAAATGAGATTGGGGATGAACATAGGGGTTATAACAGTATCCCAAGGTGATGTGGACTGCCTCGGTAGATGGTGGATTCCAGCTCATTAGAGATCTCCAGGCCAATGTTGGATGCATCACTTTTGGGGGTCGGGTTCTTGTAGACGAGAGCAATGGTTCAGGATGATTGGACCAGATGCTGTGAAGTCCTTTCCAGCTGATGTGAGCCGCTGAGATTCTGGGTTACTGAAATCAGAGATGTCTCTTATATATCAGTCAGAAATTGGGTTGAGCAGGAGTCATTTTCATCTCTCCTGGTGCTTTGGAAAGGGGCAGAGAGAATTCTGGGCGAGAGAGATGAGGAGTTGACTGTAGGCTCTCATAATGGGTGGTGGCCCCTGTGTCAGAGCAGGGGGCCTTCTAAGAATAGATCGGGCTATTTTGGGAGCATACTTAGTTGTCAAGGAAGGTAAGGGCCGTGCATTCCTTGATCTGTGGTGGGTCATCTCACTGCTGCCTTCGACAGCACCTTCCAAAATTACGCTCTCAAGAGGTTGCTTATCAGCGAGGGGCAGGGGCGGGAGGGCCGGCATCGAAGCGCCAGCAGGGATGTTATCAGTGTCCCAGTACATGCCAGCCAAGAACCAGGGTCTCCCCAGTTGCTGGGGTGCCTCAGAACAAAGGGAGGGCCCTTGGGCACCTGCTCTTGGCATTGTAGGCGGATGGAAGGTTCATTTTCCTCATCCTGACTCGTGTCTGGGCTCCTCCTCTAAACAAGTCATCCACCATCTGTTCCCTGCTCTGTTCGGGGAATCCGGCAAAAGAAGCTGGATAGGCACAGTCCTGGAAACAGCGAGGCTCGGAGCTGGGCGCCCTCTGGACCTTGTGGCATAGTGGGAATACCAGGGGAGTGTCCACCTTGGGCAGCTCGGACCTGGCGGCTGTCCCTGCCTCTTGCTCCAGGCCTGGCCCGTTCTCTTGGATCCTCACCCGGCCCTCTCCTGACCTGGCACCTTTTCTCTTCTCTCATGAGGCCTGCCTGACTCATGCCCGCTGTCCCCCCTCTCTGATGCCCTTGGGTGATCTCAAAGGTGAATTCTTCAGAAGTCCTGGGATTGCTTGATTGGCAGCCAATGTCCCTGGAAGGATGTCATTTGTTAAATGAAATGGACCTTTGTTTCAGGCAGAGACTTGGGGCTGGTAGAGCTGGGGCCACCAAAGGCGGGTGAAGGGGAGGAGAGGTGTCCCCTGCCTTCAGATGCCCCCGACCCCTCCTTGGGCACTCGGGGAATGAGAGAACACGTATTTCAGCCCCAGGCTGCAGGGAGGGGGGAGCCGGGGCTCCTCCTCAGGGTGGGGCCCACCGGGAGTGGCCGGGCATCTTGGGGGCGATTCCTTGGGGGGCTTCGATACTTATTTACAGCGGTGATTTTTGACGCTGAGCTAAATCCAAAGTACCAGGGAGGTAGAGATCGTGGGGTGGGGGTGGGGAGGGAGGAACAGAGAGCCTCAGAAAGAGCCCGCAGCGTCTGGAAGAGAAGAAAGTGCCGACTGATCTTTGCCCCGCCTCCATACTCTGCCCCCACGAGTTTCAGCCTGCTTGGGTCTATGGGGAGTGGGAGCCTCCCTGGGAAGGGGCTGGTCCGCCGCTGTGACATCATCTGCCACTCCTGGGGGACACCCGGCCCCGTGGACCTGCCTCTCCACCCCCGTCACCCCGATTAAGCTGCTGAATGCGGATGGGGGGACTTTTGGCACGGAAAGTGAGGGCCCAGGAGGTGCTGAGGGCCCCGTCCCAGGAGGTGCTGAGGGAGGAGCTTAGGCTCTGAAGCAGAGGGATTCTCCAAGCCCATCCACTTGGCTTACTGAGGGGGAAACTGAGGCCCACAGAATCACGTGCGGCTCCTAAGGGGCAGGGCTGGGATTGGAAGCATCGTGGAACAGTGGTGAGACCCCTCCGGATACAGGGGAGCATCCTTGCTAAACCTTGCCCTGGGGATTAGGCCTCGGGGGCCTGGATCCACTTGGGGACCCGGGGAGGGGGGGAAGGGGAGGTGGAGTTTGCCAGGGGAGGCCAGGAGCGTGAGGCCAGATTCTGCTCCCGGAGGAGGGGGGCGAGGGTCTGTGGCTTGTGCCCAGAGCTGGGGGGAGGAAGGGGGTGGGGACAGGAGCTTGTTTTGAGCTGGTCAGCTTCTACGGGCCTCCTTGATGCACCTGGCGGCTGTTTACTCAATGCTCATTGGCTGAGCCCGGGCCCTGCGCTTTCCCTGGGGCCGGGACTTCTTTTTGCCGTTCGGCCCGTTTGTCCCTGTTCCGGAGGGTGCCTGAGCTCCGGGGGGGGGGGAGGGGGGAGAGGCGGCTTCCCCCCAGTGGAAGAGAGAGGTGGGGGAGGGGGCTTGGGAGACGTGGGCCCCGGCGCCGGGGCCTGGGGGTGACCTCCCTCCTTGCTCAGCCAGGGAACTATGGGAAGGGTTCTCAGGGCGCTGCCCGCGGGGCTCTGGGCCTGAGCAGTCTAGGCTCCGTCTCATGTCCAACAGCCCGTTATGGGGAGCACGCGCCATGGGGGGGGCTCCAGCTGGGCGTGCGACTGACTCGTGCTGGGCCCTGGGGGGGGAGGAGAAAAGCCCCGGAAGTGCGAGGTGGGGCCGCAGCGGGCCGAGGGTCTCAGGCTCTGGGGTCTGCAGAGATCCGGGAGATCTGGAGGGGCCCCGAAGGCAGAGCCCGAGCTGGAGGCCCAGCCCCAGGTTCAAATGCCCCCTCTGCGCCCCCCCCCAGCTTGGGCGACTTCGCCAAGAGACCGCCCCTCTCCTGGTCTCAGTTTCTTCTTCTGTCAAAGGTGGGGGGGGGGATGGGCTGGATGAGGGTCCCTCCCAGTTCTAGGCTCTGGAGGAGTTGGTGCTTGAGGGAGACGGGATTTGGAGAAGCAAAGGATAATTTCCCCTCCCTTCCTTCCTTCCTTCCTTCCTCCCTCCCTCCCTCCCTCCCTCCCATCATTTCCTCCTTGCTCCCCCTCCTTCCCCCCTCCCCCCTCTCTCCCTTGCCTCTTTCTCTGTCTCACTTTCTGTCCCCTCCCATTTCCATAGAAAGGCTCTTAGGGTCGGCTCCTGTCCCAGCGCCGGCAGCTGCACAGGCTGGTGTGAGGAAGCTGAGACTTGAACAACAGGGAGTCACTGCTGGGGGCGGCCCCAAGGGCTGCTGGGGAATCCTGAGCCGAGGACTTGACACCCCCCCCATGGAGGCCCAGAGTTCTGAGAGTCCAGGGCGAAGCCGGCTGTGTCTGTGGCAAGAGATAGGCCTGCAGGTGGGGGGGGGGGGAGCCTTGAACACTGTGGGAAGGACTTTGGCCTTGAGCCTGCTGGCCCGGGACCACAGCAGGCACCGTAGGAGTTGAGGTTCCGGGGGCTCCCATCCCTCTGGCTGCTGAGTGTGCCGAGCACTGGACCGGGAGTCCGGAGACCTGGATTCAGTCTTTCTCTCGGAGTGACCCTAGACGTGTCACTGGGGCTAACCTGGCTCCCCCCTCTGTAAATAATAACAGCCCCCCCACCCTGAATGGCCGGGAAGGCCAGGAGAGAACGCCTGGTCAGTGGGCGCGTGAGCCATAGCTGCTCCCTGTGTGCGGCGGGCGCAGAGAGGCAACGTCGGGCCCTGGGGAGCACCCCCCGAGGGAGGAAGGACGTGGCTCGGTCACTCCCATACCCTTGCTTGGCCACTTCGACTGGGTCTGGCCGGGGGAAGGATGCGAGACAGGAATCGGAGAGTGGCTTCTCCTGTGGCTCCGAGTCCCACGCTCCTCCCCTGTAAGCAAAGGCTGGTCCTCCCCACCCTCCTCCCCCTGGGCTGCTCAGAGGCTCACTGAGGGAAGGCCGGAGGAGGGACGGGGCCCCTGATGGGCTCCAGGTAGGGCCTCCAAGCCCGTTGTCGAGCCCCTCCCGGCCGCCCACAGGATTTTCCCTTCCTCTGCTCCCGGTTCCTGGCTGGGTTGGGGCTGCTGGCTTACCAGGAGGCCGCCTGCGCAAGGCCTGCCGGGGGTCCACAGGGAGCACTGCGGACGTGGACAGGAGGGCCAGGGGGGCTATTTATAGGCGGCAGGATGTTGTGGAAGCTCGGAGGGTCAGCAAGGGCGGGCTTTGGGAAGGGACCCCATCCCTCCCTGCGAGAGCTTCCTGCCGTAACCGGGGAACGGTGATGGGAACGGCTGCAGTGACGGTGCCGCCACAGCCTGGAGCTGAGAGAAGGGCTTACGGGGCGTCAGGTCCTCCAGGATGGGCCTGGCCCAGGGACAGTCCGAGCTCTGCAAGCTGCTTCGGGGCATCAGCTCCCGTGCCCCCCCAGGAGCCCTGGCAGGGCCTCTTCCCCCCCCCCCCGCTGCATTTCAGGAGGCTGACCTGTCCAGGGAGTCTCTGGGCCTGGGCTTCTCTCCCCCAGAGCCGGCGACCCTGGTGCCCGTGGCTCCCCTCTCCCAGAGGGATTGTGGGAAAAGGTTTTTGGTGGCCTGAAAGGGCTGAAAGAACATGGGGATTCCTTGCTGGGCATCTGTGTGTCTGGGTGTGCTCCGGGGGGGGGGCTCGACGTGAGGGAAGCCCCTCAGTGGGAGCTCCCCAGGCCAGGTTCAGGTGGACAGCAGCTCATGGGGCTTTGCCAGGCTTAAGGTCATAGGTCCAGAGAGCAGGCAGGGGAGGCTTGAGCCCCGGCCCCCTGGTCTCCCTGGCCTCCCTGGGCTCCCCGGCCCCCCCGGCCCTCCCAGCCCCCACTGACCTCACCAGCCCCCCCCGGCCCCCTGGTCTCCCCAGCCCCCCTGACTTCCCCAGCCCCCTCACTCCACTGTTTCTCGGGAAGGAATGGCTGCCCTCGCTTGGGTCCTTGGACACAAATGCTCGGTTTTGTCCACATTTTGCTTATTACAAATAAAACTTGCTGACCCGGGTCCTTCTCATGTCCCCATTTGTTTTTGTGTCTTTCCAAGATCCCCCTGAAGTCCCAGACTCGAGCCTCCCTGTAACAGCCCGGGCCGGGCCACGGCGGCAGCAGTCGGTCTCTGTGGGCCCCCCCCCCCCCCGCCGCCGGGAGGACCGAGGGGAGCCGGGCCGTTCTGCGGGACCAGTCTCGGGCTGTTTGTGTCGCGGCTGCCTCCTGCCCGCCTTCTTCCCGGGGCCGGGGCTGGGCCTGGGCAGGCTAGGGCCTGATCCCGGAGGGCTGGGCCACAGGGCCCTTGCCAGGGGAAACCCGAGAGGGGCCGGCGCCCGGGGGACCAGGAGGCCTCTGGGACGTGTGGGGACTCCCCGTCCCCGGCTCACGTTCCGACTGGCCTCTAGAGGCCTGGGTGCTGCCGCTGTGGGGGCTGGGGGGGCAGAAGGGGCTTAATAACTGACAACTTAAATCCAGGAAAGCTGTGTCTGTGGGGGGCGGGGAGGCTCATGGCCTTTGGTGTGTGTGTGTGTGAGTGTGAGTGTGTGTGAGTGTGTGTGTGAGTGAGTGTGTGTCTGAGTGAGTGTGACTGTGTGTGTGTGACTATGTGTGTGTCTGAGTGTGTGTGACTGTGTGTGTGTGTGACTGTGTGTGTGTCTGAGTGTGTGTGACTGTGTGTGAGTGTGTATGTGTGTGTGTGTGTGTGTGTGTGAGGGTGAGGGTGTTCAGCCCCCCCCCAGGCCTTCACCCACAGGCTGACCCCTCCCCCCCAGGAGCTGCCCAAGGCCTTCGCAGCTTCTCTGACTGACTTTGACATCCGCACCCCCCCCCCCCAGGCCCTTCCTTTAAGAGAGGAGGTCGAGCGCTGTCCCTGCCCCAGGACCCTGGGATGTCTGAGGGGACATGGGAAGTGACCTTGGCCGGAAGCCGGCTGGAGGAGCCCCGGAAGCAGACAGTGGGCCCACCCCTGCTCGGGGCCCCCCTCTGCACCCGGATCGTTGATCCAGGGCCGGGCTGTGGGATGCTGTCCTTGGAGCCCCCAGCAGGCAGAGGCGCCCCCTGCTCACCGAGGCTCCCGAGGGAGGCCGGTCTCCCTGACGCTGATTGTGCCGAGGGGGAAGAGAGCTGAGGACCGGGGGGGGGGGGGGGGGCCGGTCACCGAGTGCGGAGGAGGGGAGGGAAGAAGGGGTTTGGAGCCGGGCCCTGTTCCATGG
The DNA here is from genome assembly GCA_020854095.1 of Dasyurus viverrinus. Classification (NCBI taxonomy): domain Eukaryota; kingdom Metazoa; phylum Chordata; class Mammalia; order Dasyuromorphia; family Dasyuridae; genus Dasyurus; species Dasyurus viverrinus. The sequence continues at coordinate 253,497,653 of CM037002.1, read as the reverse complement.
TCACAGCTCGAGGGGTCGGAGGCTGGCTGGGAAAGGGGGGGCTGTCTCACCATGCTGTTTGCCGGGGCTTAGTACACTGTGGGCGCTTAATAAGTGCTCGTTCATTCATTTGTCTTAGACTTTGTTGTGGCCACTTTGGGGACCCTTTTTGCCCCTGGGATCTGAGACATGAGTGGGAGTGAGTGTCTCTGGAGCGCCCCCCCCCCCATGGCAGCCTCGGGAGCAGGCGGGATGGGGGCAGGGGAGCCGCTTCCGGGAAGGCCCGAGGGTCGGGGGCACCGGTGGGGCGCAGCTCTCCCCGCTCAGCCCCTCGTGCCCGGGGTCACTCTGCTGAGGACGGGGTCGGGCTTGTGCTGCCGGGCCCTTGGGGGGCGGGGCCTGCCCCTGCCGGAGGCTCAGACCCCAGGCTCTCCTGGAAGGCCGACAGGCCATGGGGTCCCGGGCGGCCCAGGGGGAAGGAGCCGCTCTGCCCTCCCCTTCCATGACAGGGGCCGTCAGTACCCACAATCCCGTGCGCCGCGTGTGTCCCTCATTTTCTGCCTGTGTAAAAGGAGGAGGGGTCAGCTCCGATGCCAGGGTTTGGGGGGGCTGCGAGCCCCCCTCACACCCCTCAGTGCCCTGGGCAATCCTGGCTCATCCGCACTTGGTCTCAGGGCTCAGACCCAAGGCCCAGGAGGCCGGAGCGGCCCAAGTACCGGGATCCAGGCTCCCCGGGGCTGAGGGCGGGCAGGGACATTCCCAGGGTCACCTGTGAGCCCCCTGAGCCCGGGTCCCTGCACTCACTCGCCTCAGTCTCTCCATAGGCCCCCAGGCAGCTCGGTCCTTCTCTGGGTCCCCGAGGAAAGCCCCTCCTCTGCCCCCCTTCCTGTGCCCGGGCCTGGCCCCAGATAAACGGGCACTGAGCTGTGCCAGGGGAGGGCGGCGCCCCCTGTCCTTGGAAGGAGCCGTGACCTCCGGGAGGAGGGAAGGTCGCCCTGCCCCCCCACGGCATGTGCTGGGGTCCCTCTGCTGTCGGGGGGGGGCCTTACCCCGGAAGCCCCTCCCCCTCCTCCTGCCGGCGCCCGCCCCGGCCCCCGCGCATGGAGTCCCCCGGCCCCGGATCTGTCGCTCCCCTCCCCGGTGGGTCTGGGGCCTCCTCCCGCTGACAGGGCCTGGAGCCTCCGCGCTCCCTCTGTGGGCCCGGGCTCGGCCCCGAGGCCGGACAGCAGGGCCTGGGACCCGGCCTCGGGCAGCTGGAAGGGCCGGCGGGGGCGGGGGTCACCGAGGGGGGGGGCAGAGGGGTCCGGAGCAGGGGGCGGCAGTGGGGGGAGGGCCCGGAGGGAGGCCCGCAGGTCGTGGTCTGAGGGGGCCGCGCGGTCCTTGGCCACCGCAGATCGAGCCGCTGGCGCCTGCCGACCCCATTAGGCAGAAGGATAAACTGAGGCCCGGCCCTCAGCATGGCGCGGCACACAGGAGGGGCTTGGGACGCCGAGCTGACTGACTGCCCGAGAGCCCGAGCTCCGGCCGAGGCCGCCTCCATTTCCTGGCCAATGCTGCCCTCTTGCTGCGCAGGGGAGAACTTCCCTTCTGCCTGGGAGGAAGGGGCGCGGGAGCCGGGGGGCCCGGAAAGGGCAGCCTGCCTTGGGGGGCTCGGGTCTGGGGGGGTCTGGGGGCTCCCCCCGGGCCTTGGGCTGTCAGTCTGCCCCGGGACAGCCCCGCGCCTCCGTCCTCCCGGGGGTCACTGTCACTGCCCCCCCCATCTGCAGCTCCTTCCCCGGGCCGCACCAGCCCCCCCCCAGCAGCGGGCAGCCTTGATGTGGCTCCTCTGGGCCCCCCCCGGGCCCAGACCTGAGCCTCCCAAGCCCCCCATTTGTGAGTCCTCCCCCACCCTGCCCAGGGGCACCCTCTGCCCGCCAGGCACATGGGGGGCAAACGTGGGCAGCAGCCAGGGCTCCGGGGGGGCAGGTTCTGCCCCCCTCCATCCCCCCCACGCACGGTGGGACCAGCAGAGCTTCAGGAGCCCCCAGAGAGAAGCTGAGTTGTGGGGGGCCCGGCAGGCTGCCCCCCAGGAGTGATTGTGCGGGGTGCAGAGAGGTCTGTTAGCTCACACCCCCCAGTGGCCCCCTCCCCTCCCCCGGCCCCCAGCGCCCCACCATGGCCCCCCTCCCCTCCCCCGCCCGCCCCCAGCCCCCCGTCCCGGCCCATCCCCAGCTCCCCAGACTTGTTGGGCGGGAGGCAGCCTGGGACATAGCCTGGTCTTTGTTGCCACCTAGTGGGCAGACGGGGCGCTCAGCTGCAGGACAGTCAGAGGGCCCAAGGGTAGTGGGCTTAAAGGGAGGGGCAGGGAAGGGCGTGGGGGGGGCGAGGGAGCGCCCTCGTGGGCGGGGCTTCCCAGCCTGGTCTCTCCTGCGCCGTGGACTTTGGCCTCCCGGCAGCCCCTGACCCCCTCCTTCTCTCCTCCGGGATCCCCCCTTTTCTCTGGGCTCTGGGGCCCCCCTTTCTCCCGCTGGGATCCTCGTCAGACTCCCCTTGGGGACAGATGTTCCCCCCCGGGGTTAGGAGGGAGGGGCCAAGAACTGCCCCATCTACAGTTTAGGGTGAGGAATTGGGGGGGTCGTGATTTTGTCTGGGGGGGGCTTTCTTCCCCTGGTGTAAAGTCCAACGTCCAGGCCTTCGGAGAGGGCGTCCCAAGGAGCCCCGGGCAGGCTTTGGGCTCCTGCTGCCCCCCCCAGGGCCAAAGGAGCCCCAGGGCCGCAGCTTGGCGTTCCCGGAAATGCCCCCCATGTGCCCAGAGACTCCCCCATGACTGGAGACGCCCCCCTTGGGGCTGCTCTGAGAAGCTCCCCGGCTGAATGGTGCCCGGGAGTCCCAGTGCCCCCACCAGGGAGCAGCGGGCACCTTGGGGTGCCAGGGCCAGCAGGCCCGGGGGGCACGGGCTCGCACTGACGGGCTCTTTCTCGGGCTGTTTTCCAGCTTCCTCATTGTTCTGATCTGCCTCATCTTCAGCGTGCTCTCCACCATCGAGCAGTACGTGGCCCTGGCCACCGGGACCCTCTTCTGGATGGTACGTACCTGCGAGGGGGGGCTCCCCCTCCCTCCTGGGCCGGTGCCCCCACACACACCCGCAGCCCCTCCCCTTCACATGCATTCCCAGCAACCTCTGGGGCAGCGCTTCCCTCCTGCCGCCCCCCCCCCGTGCCTCCCGGGACTGGCCCCGTGGTGGTCAGCGGGGGTCTCGGCCGGGTCTGTGCCAGGGGGACGGCTGCGGGGGAGCAGAGGCCAGGAGGCTGCCAGCCTTGGGCACAAACCGGGGGCCCCTCCTTAAAGCCGAGGCTCTTGGAGCTCTTGGAGAGAAGGTTCTGGGGCCCCCTGCCCCACTGGCCAGTGCCCCTCCCCCTCTCCTGCCTATGCCAGGGGCAAGTCCCAGCATCACCTCTGCCCAAGCCCACAGGCCCGGGCCAGAAAGCCAGGTCTGGGGGGGGGGGGGCTGAGCCCTCCTGCGGAGGCTGCCCCCTCTGGGCCATTTCCCTGCTTTATGTGTTTTTGGAACTGAGTCTAGGGGGGCTTTCTGGGGAAAGCTGGAGCTTCCAAGGTGGGGCTCTGGGGGGCTGCGGGTGCCGGGACCTCCGAGGTGGGACATGGGAGTGTGGGGGCTGTGGGGGCTGTGGGTGCCGGGACCCCCCTGAGGCAGGCTGAGAGTGCTGGGACCTCCTGAAGTGGGATGTGAGGCTGTGGGGCTGTGGGGCTGTGGGGGCTGTGGGGGACATAGGGCTGTGTGGCCGCGGGTGCTGGGCAGGGATTCCTGCCCGTGTGGCCGGGTCTGCTTCTAAATCGAGGCCGCTCTTGTGCTGGAGATTCGGGGGCTTCTCTATTGCCAAGGGGGTCACACAGCGTGGGCCGGTCCCCACAGTGCCCATAGAGCACAGTGTGTGTGTGACAGACACTCGGAGAGGGAGAGGAAGAGGAGGGAAGGAGGGAGAACATGTTTGGGGGGGGCAATGAGGAAGGGTCTCCTGAGGGGTGGGGACCCGGGGCTGCCCTGAAGGAGCTGGAGGAGAAGAGTGTTCCAGGCCGGCGGCCTGGCTGAGGGGGCGGGGGCTAAAACCCGGTTCCTGAGCTGAACTGTTCCCACCAGCTGGGTGGGTTTCCCAGCACCCTTTGCGGGTGGAAGGTCAGAGCCCGGTCTGGTGAGGGCAGAGGGGGAGTTGGGTGGGGGACAGTCCCGGGAAGGGGGGTGCCTCCAGTACCAAGCAAGGCCGGGCCAGGATGGACGTGGCAGAGTGGGTGGGGGGCTGTGGAAGGGCTGTGCCCCCTGCCCGGCTCCATGCCTGCTCACCCCCTGCTCAGATGAGGGATCTCCCCTGTCCAGGAGCAGGCGGGGGGTGGGGGGGCGTGTGTCGCTGGGTCTGTGAGAGGTCGCTGGGTCTGTGAGAGCTCGCCCGGGCCGGGCTCCCTCAGTTTCCCCGCCTGTCCGCACAGGGGCCCCTCCCCGGCTCTTGGCCGGGCCGGGGGCTCCTCGTGCGAGCGGGAGCGGCTCCCACAGCCCGGGGCCGTTCCCAAGCGGGGTCAGCGGGGCCGTCCGGGCAGGTGGGCCGCTCGCCGAGGCCCAGAGGAAGGGGGGCCGGCCAAGGCCTGGCCCTTCTCAGCGTCGTGGGGAGCGGGGAGCGGGCTGGAGGGCTGCCGGGCCGGGCCGGGCCCCAGATGGGGAATGTGCGACCTGGATGCCGAGAACACGATCTGGAGAGGGCGGAAAAGGCCTCCGAAGATGGATTTTCCCAGAGAGACCATATTTTTCCTTCTTTTCATAAGCGGCTCTTCTGGTGCCAGAAAGCTGCGCTCCCAGCATGATCTCAGCGCTCCGAAGGCAGCGTCCAAGGGGATTAGAGATTCTGCTGAGTGCGCCTGAAAGAATGATTTTCTTGGAGGAATCCTGTTTCAGAGCTGGGCCCGGCCCAGGACCGTTAACGGGCACGTTTTCAGACATGTGCGTCCTCGGGGGCGCCCGCAGCTGCACGGGTGGAAACGTGACTGCCGGCCCGGCCCTGGGGCCGCCGGGCTCCCTGAGAATGCTTCCTGGGCTCCCCAAGAACACTTTCCTGGGCTCCCCAATAGTGCCTTCCCGGGCTCCCCAAGAACACTTTCCTGGGCTCCCCAATAGTGCCTTCCCGGGCTCCCCAAGAACACTTTCCTGGGCTCCCCAATAGTGCCTTCCCGGGCTCCCCAAGAACACTTTCCTGGGCTCCCCAATAGTGCCTTCCTGGGCTCCCCAAGAACACTTTCCTGGGCTCCCCAATAGTGCCTTCCCGGGCTCCCCAAGAGGGCTTCCCCAGACTCCCCAAGAACACTTTCCTGGGCTCCCCAATAGTGCCTTCCCGGGCTCCCCAAGAACACTTTCCTGGGCTCCCTAATAGTGCCTTCCAGGGCTCCCCAAGAGGGCTTCCCCAGACTCCCCAAGAACACTTTCCTGGGCTCCCCAATAGTGCCTTCCTGGGCTCCCTAAGAACACTTTCCTGGGCTCCCCAATAGTGCCTTCCTGGGCTCCCTAAGAACACTTCCCAGGCTCCCCAAGAGGGCTTCCCCAGACTCCCCAAGAACACTTCTTAGGCTCCCCAATAGTGCTTTCTTGGGTTCCCCAATAACACTTTCCCAGGCTCCCCAGTAACGCTTTCCCGGGCAGACCGGACTCGCTGGTGGGCTCGCGTGTTACGGCTGCCCCTGGCCGAGCTTGTGGCTGAGGGGGCCCCTGGCTTTCTGCTCCGCCCGGGCTTCCGGGCTTGTGTTTTAGGGACCCCCAAGACCCTGGAAAATGATGTCCTGACCCCCAGTGGCACCCAAGCCTTTGGGCTCCCGCCAAGGAAGGGCTTGTGACCTGCAGTCTCCTCTCCCTCCCACAGGTGGATGGGGGGGTTCACACGGCAATGTTGGTGGGCGGGCAGCCCTGGTGGGTGTTCCTCGGGCTGCTGGGACAGACCCCCCCCCCACACACACACACACACTCACTCACAAAAGGAGCTTTTCCAACTACAACAGAAATCGGGGGCTTCTTTGTGAGGCTGTGAGGTTTTGCCCCCCGAGTTTGGGGGGCTGCCCCCCCGTGACTCATGGGCCGCTTCCCGGGGCTCCTTCCTAGGCATCCCGGAGATACCATCTTGCACTGAAGCCCGCTGCCTTCCCCGGAGGACGTGTGCTGCTTCTGCAGCCTTGCTTGGGGGAGGGCTTCCCGGGGCGGGGGGTGTTCAGGAGGGGGGGGGCGCATCCCCCGGGCTGGCGGCCTCAGGTTCCCTCCTGGTTGGACAGATCCAACCATGGACTCCTGCCTGTCAGTCTCACAGGGCGGGGCAGGGCCTTCCAGGGGTGGCCACTGGGGGGGGGGGGGAGGAGAGCCCCCCGGGAGGCCGCATCCTCGGGGTGCCCCTGGGGCTCTGGGCAGCTTCGGGGCTCCAAGGCGGGGCCGGGGAGTGTCCCCTCCCAAAGCTCCCCCGGAGACCCCGTGGGGCAGCTGATCCCCCAGGGACTGGCTCCTGCCTCTGAGCTCCAGGGACCGGTGCCCCGCTCAGCCTCCTCCCTCCCTGGGGCTGCTCTTGGAGACCGGGAGGCCTCGAGGGCAGGAGTTGCTCCCCCAGCTGTGCCCGGCTGGTGGCCCGGAGACGCTGGGGATGGTCTGGAAGAGCCTCTGGGTGGAGGAGGAGGGGGCCGCTGGGCCTGAGGGAGGAGGCCCTGGGGACTGGGAGCTCCTGGGGTGGGTAGGAAACCTGTGCCCCTGGATGGTGGGGAGGCCCCTGGGGGTCGCTTGGGAAGCGGGATGGCCCCGAGGTGGGGGAGGGGAGGGCCCCCCTTTCCGAGAGCCCCCGAGCCCCCAGTTCTGTGGGCCGGCTTGAGGGAGCCGGGGTTCCCCCTTCCCTTCTCGGCCTGGAGGGGGCAGCCTCTGCCCTCGGATGTGGTGGCCCAAGGTCCCGGCCGGCAACGGTGCAGGGAGTCCCCGGGCTCCTGAGGGGGGCCGACACCCCAGGGAGCAGCAGGCGGGCGGCCCCCGCGCCGGGAGAAACTGAGGCTCAGGGCTGCCGAGAGGGAGGAAGGGGCTCCCGCAGCCTAGCCCCTCACTGGGAGGTCCCCGGGGCTCCCTGGCCCTTCTAGCTAGAGAATGTGTGTGGGGTCCTGCCCTTCCCAGAAAGGGGGACCTGAGACCCCATAACCAGTGAAAGAAAGCCCCTGGTCTGGCTGCCCTCCCCCTCCCCCAAAGGTGGGAGCCACAGAGAGGGGGTCCAGGAAGGGGGGAGGGAAGGAGCCTGAGGCTGAGGGGCAGCCCAGTGGGTGTCCGGAGGGCCCGAGAGGATGATGTGTGGGGCTCTGGGCAACTCCTGTCTTCTCTCTGACCTCAGTTTTTTTGCCTGTGAAATGGGGTGATAATGGCCCCTCCCCGTAGGGCCGGTGGGAGAATCGCAGGGACAACGTGTCTGGTTCTCGAGCTGTTTCAGTGCCCTTGGTCTGAAAAGTGGTTACTGGGGAGTCTCCCTCGGAGACGCCGCCCGCTCAGAGGCAGGTGGCTCGGGCAGTGCCCAGCTCCTCCGCCCACGGGTTGGCAAAGAACCCGTTTTCGAGGATCTCACAGCAACGTCCAGCCCCGAATCTGGGCAAAGCCGGCAGCTCTGACCCGCCCCAGTGGGGCTCCCTGCCCTTGCGCCATTTCTCTGGGTGGGAAGCGCTCCCCCCACCCGGGAGCCCAAGGGAGGCTCGGACCCAGGTTTCCCAATTCTGAGGAGACCTCCCTCCCCCTAAGCTGACTCTTCTGAGCATGTGAGGCTCTGGGGGTCCCTCAGTGTCCATGGAAAAACTCCCTCTTTCCTGTTCATCCCCACTGCCTCTCCCCCTTCTCCCTTTGTCTTTTTTCTCTCAATCTCTCCTCCTCTCTTTCTTCTCTCTCCCCTCCTCCTCCTCTCTCTATCCCCCTCTTTCCTCTGCTGACCCTTTCTCCTCTTTTTCCCTCTCAATTCCCCTCTTTACTTCTCTCCTCTTTCTCCTTTTTTTCTCATTATTCCCTTTTTTACCTCTTCCCCTTCTCCCCCTCTCCTCTTCTTTCTCTCTGTCTCTGTGGCTTATATCCTCCTTTCTCTCTCTTTCCCCTTTTCCCTTTCTCCTCTTTTTTCTCTGTTTCCTTCTTTACTTATCTCTTTCCTTTTCTCCTCATTTTCTCTTTCTCCTCTTTTTTCTCTTTACTCCTCTCCCTTTTTGTCTCTGTCCCTCTTTATCTGTCTCTCTGTCTCTCTCATGTCTGCCTTTCCCCTTCTCCCCTTCTCTTTTTTCTCTATATTCTCTTTTCTGTCTCTCATTTTCTCCTAGTTTCGCTTTCCCCTTCTTTTCTCCTTTTTCTCTCTCTATTCCCCTCTTTATTTCTGTCTCTCTTTCTCTCACTCTGACTCTCTCTGTCTTTGTCATTTTCTGTCATGTCCTCCTTTCTCTCTTTGCTCTTTCTCTTCTTTCTTTCTACTCTCTTCTTTACTTTTTTCTTTCCCCTTCTTCCTTTCTCCTATTTTTCTCTCTCTATTCCCTTCTTTACTTCTCTCTCTTTGTCTCTCTTTTATGTCTTTTTTAAATTTTCTTTTTCCTTTTATTCCCCTCTTTATTTCTATCTCTCTGTCTCCCTCTCGATTTCTATTTCTCTCCCTTTCTCTCCTCCCCTCTTCAGAGATGGTCCCGGTATGTGGCCTCCCTTCTACCCTCCCCAGCCCGACAGTCTCCGAGCGCTCAGGTCTCAGAGCCCCCAGTAGCTCCCCCCCGCAGAGGCGCCCCCGGCAGCCCCCACAGAAGCCGCCCCCCGGCAGCCCGCGTTGCTCGGGCTCCTGCTTGGCCCTCTCTTCCCGGCCCCAATGAAAGGCCCCCAGTTCCCATTGAAAGGTGTTATTCTCCACCTTGGGAGGCTTGTTTGTTTTTCTCGGCTCACCTGGGCCCCTTCCAAATGTCACACATTCCTCCGGCGTGAATGAATGCCTGGCTCTAATAACAATAATAATAATAACGCGCTCGCTGTATTTACCCAGCACCTTGAGGTTTACAAAGTGGGAACATAAATCTCTAATGGTGCTGAGAGTTTTTCTAGGAAGCCGAGCTCCTCCTAGGATCTGAGGGCTGGAAGGGAAGGACCCTGGAGAGCTCAAGGCCATCTGGTGCTTGGGTGGGGATCTCCCTCAGAGCACCCCCACCTCCGCTCCGAGCCCTCTGGAGAAAGGGGGTCCTCGGCCACGGCCCCATTTGCCGTCGCTTCTCGTGCCTGGGAAGCGCGACCTTACACGGAGCTGATGACTGCTCCCCGTGACACTGGTTCGAGTGGGCAAGAGGCATGTCCCCGCCTCTGGGAAACTCTGCCCTCTCTTTTGGTGCCTGTGTGTCCCACAAAAAAACTGTTGGTATTCCCTCGGTGCCCAGAGGCCCCACGCCATGTGTCAGGGCCATGCCGGGCAGCCCCATCCTGCCGGTACCTGTGTGTCCCACACAAAGTGCTTAGTACACCCTCAGTGCCCAGAGTCTGCACTCTGTTCTGGGGTTGTGCTGGGCAGTTTCATCCCCTGGGGTCCAGATGTCACACAGAAAGTGCTTAGTACATGCTCAGTGCTCAGAGTCTGTGCCCATGCCGGGCAGCTCCATCCCGCCAGTGCCCGTGTGTCCCACAGAAAGTGCTTGGTACACACTCAGTGCCCAGAGTCTGCGCCACGTGCCAGGGCTTCGCCCTCACAAGGAGTTTCATGGGACACTTTCAGCTCCACAAAGCCCCCGCCCAGTCGGGTGCCTGGAGCCCCGGTGTGGGTCCCGGTGTCTCGGCTGCCCCGGCTGGCTCTCCTGGCACAGGTGAGGGTGGGCACCCCTGGCCGGGGCATCTGGAAAGTGGCGGGATATTGTTGGGGCCCCCGAACGCTGGCCTGCCTGAGGAGAACAAAGACGCCTTGTTTGTCCTAATCAGCGCTTCCACTCTCCGAGCATGGGAGAAATCAATAGTTTGGCGTTTGTTTGGTCCAGGGAGCTGGGGCCCAGACAGATGCTGCTTTATCTCACACGTTCCGTGGGGCTCGGTGCCGGCGGGATTAACGTTTCCGAGCCGTGGGTGGACGGGGGCTGCAGCTTGTCAAGCCTCTCCTTGAGCCAGGGCCTCCTCCCTCCTCCCGGATCAGGAGATCGGGGGTGGGGGAGGCGAGTTCCAAAATGACTTCATCCCTGTCACGGAGCCCGCTCTCGGGCAGTTCAGGGCGGCCATCCTCCCACGGAGGAGCGGCCAGAGGCCGGCTGGGCTCCCTGCAAGCCTCGGCCCTTCTCTGCAGCACTGGGGAGGGGGCACGCTTGGGCAGCCCTTCCCTGTCCCTGCCATCACTGGTTGCCCCAAAGTCATGGGGAGCACTGGGGAACCAAGGGGAAGAGGGAGAGGGACCCTCTGTGGGCCTGGCTGCTGGCTTTCCCCTTCCCTGCCTCCCCTTCCTCCTGTAATGGGGTGTGTGCTCTTCCACAGGTCTCCTCCTTCCCCTTTCTTCAGGAGAGCAAGGATCCTTCTCTTCTCTCTTGAGTCCCGTGGCCCCCAGAGTGGCCCCTTGGGCCTTGGGCAAATGATCCAGTTGGTGAGGGTGATAGGGCACGTCTGTGGGCACAGTATGCTCCCTCCTTTGGGCTCCCCAGGCCCCCGGGGTGCTCAGTTGGCACTTGAGAGAAGCAGAAGCCATTGCCCTGGGCTCACCCAGCTAGTAATGGGGGGAGAGAATGGGGGGGAGCCACGGCCAGCTCACCTTGGACTTTATCGAGTGCGGGAAGTGGTGCTATCGGGGCCTCAGAGGTCATCCCAAACCACTCCCTCGGCCTCCAGGGGAGGACCCGGCGACCTCCTTGGTCATGGAGTGAGGGGAGTGGGCCCAGGACCCTGCAGTCACTCCCACTTTGCAGTTTATAACAGCAGCTTCCATCCCTGCAGTGACAGGGAGCTCACTCTCTGCAGCCTGCAGAGTATAAGCCCCCTGAGGGCAGAACAGGCTGCCTTTTGTCTCTTGTTTTCCTGTGCTCTGGAGCCCAGCACAGAGCAGGGCCATAGGGGACTGAGGTAGAAAGAATCCTGCCTGGCCATTGGGCCCACCTGCCTCAGGCCACACTGAGAAGTGGAGTCATGGAAATAGTCACAGAGGTAGGGAGTCAGTGCGGCAGGATTTGAACCTAGAGCTGCTGACCCCAAAGCCACCCAGGGCTCTGTCTACCCACACCCCGCCTTTCAGCTGAGTCACAGCTGGCTCCTGCCCCCCCGGGGCCAGCCCTGGTTCTGTTAGGAAATGAAAGGCTGGAGCCCCAAGCCCGTGCAGGACGGAGCCTCCCCAGAGCCCTTCAACAGCACTGGCCCCATCGGCTCCCAGGTCTCCTGCGCTGTCCCAGCTACGGGCCTGCCGCCCTCCACAGAGCTCCGGCCTCCCACTGGCAGCCACAGCCAGGCCCGAGAGCTGAAGAGTGACCCTCGTTGTCCTCCTCCACGTCCTTCCCCCGCTTTCTCCTCTGTGTCTGTGTCACTCTGGCTCTTCTCTCTCTCTCTCTCTCTCTCTCTCTCTCTCTCTCTCTCTCTCTCTCTCTCTCTGTCTCTGTCTCTGTCTCTGTCTCTCTCTCTCTCTCTCTCTCTCTCTCTCTCTGTCTCTCTCTGTCTCTCTCTGTCTCTCTCTGTCTCTCTCTCTGTCTCTCTCTCTCTCTCCCCTCTATCTCTGTTTTTCTCTCTGTCACTGTTTCTTTCTCTCTTTCTTCCTCCCTTCTTCCCTTCTCTCTTCTATCTCTGTCTCTTTCTGTCTCTCTGTGTCTGTTTCTCTGTGTCACTGTTGCTTTCTCTCTCCCTCCCTCCCTCCTTCTCTTCTCCCTTTTCTCTCTCTTCTCAGTCTGTCTCTCTCTTTGTTTCTCTCTTTGTCAGTTTCTTTCTCTCTCCCTCCCTCCTTCTCTTCTCCCTTTTCTCTCTCTTTCTCTTCTCAGTCTGTCTCTCTCTTTGTTTCTCTCTTTGTCACTGTTTCTTTCTCTCTCCCTCCCTCCTTCCCTTCTCCCTTTTTTCTCTATCTCTGTCTCTCTTTGTGTCTGTTTCTGGAGGATGAGGATGAGAATGGAGGCTGAGGGAGAAGGGCGTTCAGTGACTCTGGAATTCTAATTCACCATCCCTTTCAGGAGAGAGACTTGGTGGGGCAGGGGCTGCTTCACGGTGCCCCTCCCACATTCAGGAAGGGTGCAGGGAGGGGGTGGCAGGGGCTGCTTCATGGTGCCCCCCCACGTTCAGGAAGGGTGCAGGGAGGGGGTGGCAGGGGCTGCTTCACAGCCCCCCCCACGTTCGGGAAGGGTGCAGGGAGGGGGGCGGCAGGGACTGCTTCACAGCCCCCCCCCACGTTCGGGAAGGGTGGGGGGCTGTGTGTGTGCACATCGGCACATGTGCGGGGCCGGGGGGGCCGGCGGGGAGGAATGCTGGAAAGTTCCAGGCCCTCAGCCCCCGGCTCCTATGAAGTGTTCGCTGTCGTGTTATTTCAGTCCGTGTGTGTCTGGGGGGGGGGCGGCTGTTCCCGGAGCCCCCTGGACGCCAGAGGGCTTTTTTCCTCTCGCCGGGCCAGGTACTGCGGCCACAGAGCCTTTGATGTATGAAAGCGGCCTTCTGCTGGGCCGGGCGCTGGGCGGCTGCCTCAGGAAGCGCTCTGCGGTCGGGCCTGCAAACATTCGTGTGCAGAGCTGACTGCCTCGCTGCTATTTGCGTGCACGGGCAGACAGACCCCCCCCCCTTTCCATAGCTCATTTCCCTGGCAGCCAGTCCGACGGGGGAGAGGGGCTCAAGCTGGGGGCCCGGGCCGGGATCAGGCCAGGCAGCCTCAGGGCCTTGTCCTTGGGGGTGAGCAGAGCCCAGGTTCTGGGCCCCGACCCCCCCGTGCCCCCCGACTCCCCGTGTCCTTGTGTTCCCGGCCGGGGGGCGAGGGGACACATCTCTGGGTCACAGAGCCAGGCGTCCGGACCTGTAGAAAGAGCCACTTTTCTCGTGGGTTGCTGGCTCTCCCCCGGGCAGGGATGGGCAGGGAAGAAGGGTCCACGGGGGCTCCCCCAGCCAAGGGGAGCAAGAGTCCTGGTCAGCAGCCCCGGGCCAGCCGTGACAGCCCCCGGGCTCCGGCCCACCCAGCCTGGCCATGCTCCTGCCTCTCTCCTCTTGGCCATCCCCCGCAACGCCTCGGTTTTGCCCCGCTCGGCTCCTCGCAGGGACCTCGCCTCCCCAAACATGGGAGCCGCTTGAGTTGAGAAACGGGAGAATTAACCAGAGCCCAGCATGCTTTGGAGACCTATGAGCCGGGACAGCCTCGAGTCCTGGAGGGAAAGGTCACAAGGCCCTGGTGGGACAAGTCACTTCTCTTTCCTGGGGGGGGGGATATAATCTGAGCCCCACCCCCATCATTGGAAGAAAGGCTTTGTAGTCTCCCTCAAACCGCAGGATCATGGGAGCTCACCCACCTGGACTGCCCCACCCAGATCTAGACCAGGCGGGCAATGTCTGTCATGCTTTTCTGAGGAATAAAGTCTTCATCCACTTGGGCTCCCCTGTATGGATGGTCAGGGTGGCCGAGCTTTCTTCCAGGGAGCTCTGTCCACACCACGGCCTCAGGCCTTCAAGCAATTAGACGGGCTGTGCCCGCCGCTGCATCCGCGGCCATCCCCAGAGGCGTCCTTCCCGACTGGCACCTTTGGACAACAGGAAGTGAGCTGGTTTGTGAAAGGGCTAGGCTTCCCTGCCCACTCTGGGCTTCCCTGCCCACTCTGGCTTCCCTGCCCACCTTGGACTTCCCTGCTTGCCCTGGCTTCTCTGCCCGCTCTGGCTTCTCTGCCCGCTCTGGTTTCCCTGCCCGCCCTGGGTTCCTCATCCAGGCTGCGAAGCATACAATACTGAAGGGGGCGGCTGGACTGGCAGCTAGACCAATGAGAGCCCTTGGAGAATGGGGGGCACAGGGCATCCTGGGGACTCCGGGGTGGGAGGGGCACAGGCTGGCCACATGGTGAGGAGGAGGGCAGAGGACAAGTGGACGACCAAGGCTCTCTCTCAGATCAATTTAGGGGAGGACGTGGACAAGGTCCCTCGGGGATGGCAGGCTCAGAGGGATGGCTATCTGTATCACTGGAGAGTCAATGAGATCACAGTCAGGAAGTTCTCTTAGCCCCGACCCACACTTTCAGAGACGCCCCCCCCCGAGTCTGGCTCCTTTCGGTCTCTCTGCCGACCTCTGGGGCTGCTCCCCCGGGCACAGCTGGTGCTCAGGGAGGACGTGAGGGGGGGACAAGGCCTTGTTACCCAGGCCTTGGGTCTCTGGCCTCCTGGCTTCCTGAGGCTCCTCTGGCCGAGCCTGAGCTTGGAAGGTTCCATTGTGTTTGTTACTGCCAGGATGGGGCCCCAGGATGGCACGAGGCATCTATATCCCCAGGATGGGGCCGGGCGCCCGTGCCCCCAGTGCCCAAAAAGCGGGACGTGGCCGGCCAAAGGGGGGAGTGTCCGTCGGCACTGAAGTAAACTCTGGGCCCGGCCTGTCATAAAAAGCCCTGAGAGAGAATGGGAACGGCAGAGAACGGAGAGCGGGAACCGTCTCGAGCTGGGCTCCTGGGTGATCTCTCCCCTGATCTCTTGCTCCAACCCAGTCCCTCTAGTCTCTCTTGCTCCCCAACCACTGGGGTGTCCTATCTCGATGTCGGGCCAACTTGCCCCAGATGGAATCCCTTGTCCTCCCCATGGACGCTGATGGAGACCTTGACTATCCTTCAGCCTTTGGCAGCGCCCTCCCTGCCGCCTCCTGGGGCCGCCCTCCCTGCCGCCTCCCAGGGCCTCCCGCAGCGCCCTCCCTGCCGCCTCCCAGGGCCTCCCGCAGCGCCCTCCCTTTCGCCTCCAGGTTATTAACTGGGCACCGACCCCTTACTCCCCAGCTCTGGGTCTGTTTTCTCGGGGGTCCCGTGGTGGCCGAGACCCCGGGAAGCTGCCCCCTGCTCAGCGAGCTGTGGGGAGTCAGCCTGGGCTAGGGAAAGGGCAGGGCAGCTTTGTTAGAAGGGATGCTCCTGGGTGGGGGTTGGGGGGTCCCCGGGCTCCGGAGCTCTGGGCCCGGCCCCAGCTCCTGGGGGAGGGGGAGCCCGAGGGCCTACAGCTCTGTCCCTGGAAGAGCTTTGCCCGGCTGGGAGGGGGCGTCTTTGGTCTGGCCCTCACGGCCACCCCTCCGAGCCCTCTGGGCAAAGGGGCCGGGCTCTAGGACCCGGCGATTCGGCGGAGGAGCCGCGAGCGGGCAGGCAGCCCCGGCTGGCACCCATACTGGCACCGGGCTGGCACCCAGGCTGGCACCCAGACTGGCACCCGGGCCGGTCGGCTCTTCTGTGGCACGGTCGATCCGTTGCTTTGTGCCCAGTAGGAACACATGTGGGACTCTGGTCTGGGCCAGTATTTGTGCAGAGGAGGAAACTGAGGCAGTGAAGGAGCTTGCGGTGGCCGCCTGGGCCCCTCCCCCCTCCCCTTCCCCAAGACCCCGAAAGCCCCCCCCCCCCAGTCCCTGCGGCACTGGGCCTTTTTCTGGTGGGAAGGGGGGGGCGCATGAATGGGCCGCTTGTGCTGCACCTGGAGGCGGCGGCTGAGGTGATGGGGCGTGCGCGGAAGGCCCGGGGCCAAGCCCGCGGCGTCTGCGCCGAACAGCCGCCCCTTGTGCCTTTGTTTGTGTTGGAGACGAGGCCCTGGAAACCCGCGGCCGCGAAAACAGGCGGCTTTGTGCGGAGGCTTAACGAGGGCTGTGCTCAGGAAGGCTCGCCCGCGGAAACGGCCGCCCTGGGCCCGCGCCAGCGCTCCGGCGCAACGGCGGGGGCGGGGCCGGGGACGGGGCTCGTTGGCCCGCGAGGATCAGGCCACTGGGAGGGCCGGGGCACTGAGGGGGCTTTGTGCGGCCCCGGCCAGAAGCGCCCCCCCCCCCAGCCGCGGCGGGAAAGTGGAACCCGGGGTCCCGGGAGGAGAGCGCCGGCCCCAGGGTGTTCCAGCCACCGCTCGCGGCCGGGCTGGGGGCGCAGACCCCCGGACCCCCAGACTCCTCCGGGTGGCAGGCCACCCGCAAAAGGATACCGGGAAATTTCCCGGGCTGGCCGAGCTCTCCCAGAGCAGCCCCCGCGGGAGGGGGCCGCCGCGCCCGGGCCCTGGGGGGAAGGAGCGCAGGGCGCTGGTGCCCATTGATGCCAGGGGCAGGGTGCTGGTGCCCAGAAATGCCAGGGACAGGGTACTAGTGCCCAGAAATGCAGGGTAGGAGATGCCAGGGCAGGGCACTGGTGCCCAGAAATGCCAGAGGCAGGGTGCTGGTGCCCAGAAATGCCAGGGACAGGGTACTAGTGCCCAGAAATGCAGGGTAGGAGATGCCAGGGCAGGGCACTGGTGCCCAGAAATGCCAGGGGCAGGGTGGTGGTGCCCAGAAATGCCAGGGACAGGGTACTAGTGCCCAGAAATGCAGGGTAGGAGATGCCAGGGGCAGGGCACTGGTGCCCAGAAATGCCAGGGGCAGGGTGGTGGTGGTGCCCAGAAATGCCAGGGGCAGAGCGCTGGTGCCCAGAAATGCCAGGGGCAGGGCAGTGTTGCCCATTGATGCCAGGGCCCCAGAGTTTGGGATGTTGAGGATGATGGAGTGGGAGGCCCTGCAGCTTTCTCCCATGGCCATGCAGGCCTGCCAAGCCATGGTGCCCAGCGGGCATCCTGTGCCACATGCCAGCTCTGAGGAGGGCACTGAGGTGCAAAGGAAAGAAAGCAACCCGCCTTCCCCCGGGGGGGGCATTCTGGAAAACAGGAGGGAAAGAGGCTGGAGGAGGGTGGACTCCCTCGCCCCAGGAGGAGGAGGTGGGGGGGAGGATGGCAGTCCTACAGGACTCTAGGCAGAGGGGGGGAGAGCGGAGGCCTGGGTAGGAGCGGGCACAGAAGCTGGGGATGCCCCATGGCTCTGCCCCCTCCCATGGGCCACATCTCCGGGTGCCCCCCTCCTTCCCTGGCAGCAATTATGGCCCCGGCTGTCCTGGGCAGGGCAGGATGGTTACTTGCTCCATATCTCAGCCCCTTGGGATGCCCCAAATAAGCCGCTCCCCCCTCCCCGGCCTCCGGCCTCCAGCTGTTCTCCCCACCCATTAGAGCAAAGCTCTCTGAGGGCAGGGACCCTCCCCAGCAGCAGGCACGGGACTGCCCAGCACCTAGCAGGCGCTCGCTGACGGCTGCCCCATCACCCTCCTCCCGGGGGCACCGATCCTGTGCCAGCCCCGGGCAGAGTTTCCCTGGGCGCCCCCGGGCTCAGGCACTCCCCCTGTCCCCCGCAGGAAATCGTGCTCGTGGTGTTCTTTGGGACGGAGTACGTGGTCCGCCTGTGGTCCGCGGGCTGCCGCAGCAAGTACGTGGGCATCTGGGGCCGACTGCGCTTTGCGAGGAAGCCCATCTCAATCATCGGTGAGTGCTGGCCCTCCTGCTCGACCTTGGACGGCCTGTGTCCCCGGGGAGGGGCCTTCCCGTGAGAGGGCTCGGCTCAGGCCGGAGGCTCCAGAACAGCAAAGCTGGCAGGGACCGCCAGGCCGGCTCGGGCAGGAGGGAAATCGAGGCCCCGGGGAGAGCACATGTGCCTTTTCCTCCCGTGTCTGAGGGAAGTCCGGGTCCTCACCCGGCTCCTGGGGGCTCCTCAGACTGAGGGCCCCAGCCCAGCCCACAGGCCGGCCTTGGTTTTCTGTCTCCGGGCCACACTCCCCACCAGCTGCCCAGGACTCGAGGGAGCCCGGTCCCCCCCTCCCCGGCCCCCAGCCTGGGGCAGAAGGGAGGCCGCTGGGGTTTGTGTGGGTGGAAGTGGTTCCCAGGCGCTCCCTGGTGGTTTTCGGGCATGTGCCCGCAGGGGCTGGAGCGGCTCTCACCTTCCCGGGCCTTGGGAATAAAGTAACTCGAGGACTATGGGCCAAAGAAAACCTGGTTTGGGGAGAGAGCCGGCCACGGGCAGTGAGCTCCTCCCCCAGCGGGCAGATGGGGTCAGAGTCAGCCTCCCAAGGGACCTTGAGCCTCATCCTGTCCTAGGCAGGGGAAGGGCCTGGTCCGGGCTCCAGAGGCCCAAGGTCCCAGAGCTGAGGTTCCCACTCCGGCCTCCTGGGCTCACTGCTGAGCCCTACTCAGGCCGCCCCCATGGGGCCCAGAATCCCGGCCCGGGCCGTGGCTGGAGAAACAAGGGCATCTTCAGGCCCGGCCTCCTCCTCATAAGGGCAGGAGCAGGCTCCAGGCCAAAGCCCCCAAGCCGGAGAGCTGGAAGCAGATGGGGGGGAAGTGGAAGTCCTGGGGACCCTGAGTCCAGGGCTTGTCCAAAGGGCCCTTTTCCTTCTGGTGAGGAGGCCCCTGGAGGAGGAGCTCGAGTCTTCCTTGGCCCAGCCGCCCCCTCGGTGCCCGACACAGGGCTCTCCACTGGGCAGCCGTTGGCCCCTCGAGTCCTTCCTGCCCCAAACTCCCCTGGTTTGGGGGTCTCCCCAAAGGGGGTGCTTGGGGCAGCCATGGGCCATAGCCATTGGGGCTGTGGGCGATGTGCGCAGGCGGTCCCGGCCAGGGTGACGCAGGTACCTTTGGGGACCAGGGCGTGACCAGGCCGGGCTTTCAGCCTCCCTGCCTCCCCTTCCCCAGACCTCATTGTGGTGGTGGCCTCCATGATTGTCCTCTGCGTGGGCTCCAAGGGCCAGGTCTTTGCCACTTCTGCCATCAGGTAAGCCGCCCTTGGGCCCCTAGGAGCCACTTGCCTCCCAGCCCCCTCCAGCCCCCTCCCCTGCCTGGGACCCTGAGGCTCGGGCCAATTTCGTTTGGGAGGCTCCTTCCTGGAGGGAAGCGCGTCCTCCCTCAAATCTGAGCCAGGAGAGCCTGGCAGCCCCGAGCGCCCCCCCTGCCCCTGCCCTGCCTGGCAGGCCTCCCTGGGCCCTCCCTGGGCCCTCACCTTCCTGGGCCAGCCTGGAGCCAGCCACGGGCCCACAGGAGCTGCTCTGCTCTGTCCTCAGGGGGATTCGCTTCCTGCAGATTCTCCGGATGCTGCACGTGGACCGTCAGGGTGGGACCTGGCGGCTCCTGGGCTCCGTGGTGTTCATACACCGGCAGGTGAGCGGGGGCCCGGCCTGGGCTCGGGGCGGGGGCCGAGGCCTCCCCAGTGCCCTCAGAAGCACGTGCTCCTTACACTTACACACTCATTCACACTCACACACACACACACACACACACTCACTCCCACACTCCTCCCACCATCTCTGGGCAGCAGTGAGGGGGCCCTCGTCAGGGTGGTGCGAGGGTCTCAGAGCCGCGGGCCCAGGGCCTTCCCGCCCACACGCCTTCTCCGGCGTCCCCAGGAGCTGATCACCACCCTGTACATCGGGTTTCTGGGGCTCATCTTCTCCTCCTATTTCGTGTACCTGGCGGAGAAGGACGCCGTGAACGAGTCCGGCCGCATCGAGTTCGGCAGCTACGCCGATGCCCTGTGGTGGGGTGTGGTGAGTGCGGGGCCCGGGGAGGGTGAGCTGCCCTGGCCAGGGCTGGAGGACGCTCAGGGGGACGGGGCCCCGGAGCTCTGGGCACAGGCTCGGGGCCGTCCAGCCTGACACCCCCCCCCCCAGGCTCCAGTTCAGGCCCCAATATCCAGGCTTCCCTCTCCCCCAGCCGCTGCCGCAGGCCCGGCCTCCCTGCCTCTCTGCCTGCGGAGGCCAAGTGAGCTGTTTGTTGGCAAGTTGGGGGGACGTGGCTGGAGTCCCTGGCGTGCAGCTCAGTGGCCCCGGCTGGCGGGTGCTCGCCCCTGGGGAGGGCCGGGCCAGCTCCTGGTGCACTCAGAGCCAGGGGCCAGGCTCGCTCCGCCTGCCCCAGACCCCACGGCCCCAGGGAAGCCATCTGGGCTGGGCAGGGCCCTTGGCAAGCCAGCTGGGGCTCTCGGGGAGAGGGGGTGCTCCCTGGGAGAGGAGGTGCTCCCCGGGAGAGGGGGTGCTCCTGGAGCCCTTCCCCAGGGCACCCTCCTGCCAGCGCCCTGGGGCAGCAAGAGAAGCCTTCTTCTGTGTGCTGGGGAGGGGCAGAGGGACAATCAGACGGCTCTTTCCCCAGGGGGGACGCGCTGATTCTTAGCGTCATGTGTGAGGAAGGCAAAGTCTCTCGGGGGGCTCAGAAAGCAGGTCCCCCCAAGGCCCCTGGGACCCCCAGCGATGGGTTTGCCCATGTCTGTCTGGCAGGGGTTTGGGGCTGTGGGCACGGAGAGCCAACACTCAGAGCTGGGAGGAGGCTCGGCAGCGCATCCTTCCCTGAGGGGGGTCGGGGGGCGCCGATTACTTCCTGTGGTCTCACAGATGGTGCCCAAGTGCCGGAGAGTGCTTCTGTCTGTCCTCCCCAGAGCCCGGAGCCCTGCCCTACTCCGGACTTCCTGCCGGCTGGTCCTGGGTGTCCCACCACCAGCGTGGGAACCACCGGGCCCTCTCTGCCTCCCCTTCCCCCTTCTCCCTACGCCCTCACTTCTACCACACTGTGAAAGCCCCTCCCCCACTCTCCGGGCCTCGGTTTCCCCCTGGTTCTGCCTGGGCCCGGGGACGTGGAAGGACAGCAGGGAGGGAGATGGCGGCTTTTCTGAAAGGCCGTGGGAAGGGCGAGCTCCCCCGGGCCAGCACTGACTATCAAGTGGGAACATTGGAGAGGGGGATTATTTCTCAGCATCACGTGTCACGTTCCCCAAAAGTGACCTCACGCTGGGACTAAAAGGACTTGTCCCCAAAGGCAATAAGGGGGCATGAAGCACGTCCTCCCCAAGCCCCAAGAGCAGGGCCGTGATCAGTGAGGAAACGGGACAAGAGACGGGACGGGAACGGAGGCAGATGTGGCCGTGATTTCGGGAAAGTTCCGGGATGATCAGCGGTCCCGAGCCCTCGGGGAGGGGGGGCTGCTCCTCCCTCTGGGAACCGGGTGCGGGCCTTCCTGTTCAGGTGTGGAGCGGCCCCTTCTTGGCGCAGGCGGCCGCCGGGAGGCCCGGAGGTCGCTGCAGCTGCGGCTTTCCCACCCCCCCACCCCATCCTCCCCCCCCCAGCGGGAGCTTGCCGGCCGCCCCCACCCCATCCCTGGGAGGTTCCAGTTCTGGGAGCCACAGCTTTCCGTCCTTAACGAGCCTTCCCTGCAGCTGTCCCTCGCAGGCCGCCGGAGGGCGGGGCACCTGGACTCAATCAGGCCATTCATTTCCACCAAATCAGGCCGTTCTCTCACTCCCAGGAGGAGAAAACAAACCTGCCGTCTCAGGCCACGTCGGCATCTTCCCGCGCTGGCCGCCCCGGCCGTTCGCACCCCCCATCTCGGGGTCCCCGGCCGATGAGACGAGGGGCCGTCGGGGCCGAGGAAGGACCTGGGCCTCAGCTCTGGAGCTCCGGCACGGACCAGTCACTTTCTCTCCCCCCCCCCCAGCCTCAGTTTCTCCCTCTTTAAGATGAGGGGGCTGGCTCAGGTGGCCCCCAAAGTCCCTTGTTGGCCTCGGTGTGGCACGAGGAGCTTGACCCAAGACTTTCTAGGACCCCCCAGCTTTGATAGGAGATTGTTCTATGACCCCGGTTCCCATTGCCCTTCAGTAGTTTCTGTGTGTCAGAATTGGGACAAACATCCAGAATCCCCCACCACGTGATGAGGATGGGGCAGGGGTGGGGGAGAAGTTTCCTTAGCATGAGCCTGCACTCTTGGGCTGACCTCCAGAGGTGCCCCCTGGGGGTCTCCCCCAGAACTGAAATGGAAAAAGGGGCATTCAGGACCTGAGGGACAGGGACCCAGTGGCCTAGGGGGCTTCTGGTGCTCCAGTGACCTCCTGATACCCAGGACTGAGCTGAGTGAGCAGCACCCTCTCTTCCTCCATTATTTTTCTTTCAACTCTCTCTGCCCTTTTCCTTTCTTCCTTCTCCCTTTCTCCTCCTCTTTTTGTTCTTCTTCTTTCCTTTCTTCCCTTCCCTTCCCTTTCCTTTCTTTTCCTTCCCTCCCCTTCCCTTTCCTTCCTTCCCTTCCCTTGATTTTCCTTCCTTTCCTTTCCCTTTCTTTTTCTAACCTTCCCTTCTCTTCTTTTCCTTTCCTTTCATTTTCTTTCCTTTCCCTTTCCTTCTCTTCCTTCCCTTCCTTTTGCTTTCCTTCCCTTCCCTTCCTTTTCCTTCCCTTTCCTTTCTTCCCTTCCCTTCTTCCCCTTCCCATTCCTTTCCTTCCTTCCCTTCCCTTTCCTTCCTTTCCTTCCCTTTTCTTTTCTTTTCCTTCCCTTCCCTTCCTCTCCCTTCCTCTCCCTTCCCCTCCCTTCCCCTCTTGTTCCTCTCCTTTCCCTCCCCCTCCCTCCATTCTCTTCATTGACGAATGAATGACAGTTGAGGGAATGAATGAATTTGCTTCCTGGGCTCCTTGGGAGCCGGGGCTTTGGGGCTGATGAAGTAGCTGTGGGCTGACGGCTCCGAGTTTGCCAGTCTTTCCATCAAGCCCCCTATTTCACCACCGTAAAATTAGTATCTTGCTCTTTAGGGGGTTATAAATTGACTGTAAAAAGCCATTCTTCCCCGAAACTTGGCAGCCGCCGCGGGCCCCGCGGCCGAGGTGCCGGAGCCATTAGGTTTTATTTTCCTTTCACCTTGGGAACAAGACGCATTTGTCCATGTCAGAGTTATGAGCAGAGAGAAAATGTTATTTTTATCTGCGTTTTTGCCGACTCGGTGCCTTGTTCCGCTGAAATGGGCGGGAGAGTGACCGTTTCCAGGCCCCGTTTCCAGGAGAAGCCGATGACATGACCTCGGTCTCCGAGGGGCACCTCGGGCCCGGGCCGCCTGCTCTCCCAAGAGGCAAGGGCACCGTCCCTGGGGACGGCGGATCCTGGACCCCGGGGGAGGCTCAGATGGGGAGGGGCCACAGCTGCCCTTTTATCTCAGTCCCCGGGACCTCGGGAGCCCCTGGGGAGGTGTTTGCCAGGTAGCCCCCGGGGCCTGCAGCACTGCCAGGGATGGCGGTCTCTCCTGCATTTGGTTTTATTTTCTGCTGCGGCCTGAGCCGCTTGGCCACTGCCTGCCCGCCCTTTGCCTCCCTGCCTCCTGGGAGCTCCAGCCCCGCGGCCCCCCAGAGAGAGCAGGGGCACAATGGATGCCATGGGAGAAGCTGTGGGTTTTACCCACGTGATACAGTGATGGGTGGGGGCGAACTCCTAGTTCTAGGTGCTGTCCCTTCTGTGAAACCATTAACTTCTAGAAAACAAGGTCGGGGGGAGTCCTGGAGCATCTCTAAGGCCCTTCTCGGCTCTGATATTCTCTGTCCCAGCTCTCATGTTCCATATTCTGTGTTCTAAGGCCTCAGCTCTGATATTCTGTGTCTCATGTTCCATGTCCTATGTTCTAAGTCTTTCTCTGATCTGATATTCTGTGTCCTATATTCTAAGGTCTCTGTGTCCCAGCTCTCATCTTCCGTGTTCTATGTTCTAACACCTTTCTCGGCTTGGATGTTCCAAGTTCTCTGTCTCTCTTGTTGCCTGCAGAGATCCATTGTGTTTCTACTTAATAAAGTATAGGGGGATGTTTCTGACATACTGGGGGGTGGTCCCCTAGATCCCAACTTGGTTACAAAAATATCTACTCTAGTCTCCTGACCCTTCCACAGAGGGGGTGGGGGTGACGTCCTCACCCTCGCTCCGCTCTGAGAGGCCCCCAACCCCTTGGGGTCCTTACCAGGCAGCTGCAGCCCCCACCCCCCATGTCAGAGGGTGTGACCGCCTGGCACCCCAAGCACATCCTCAGACCCCCTCCTCCAGCGGGGGGGCCTTCCTGCTGGCACCTGGGCCCTGGGCATCTTTCCATCCCCGCTGGTTTTCTCAGAACGCAGAATTTGGCCCATTGTCATGGGAAAGAGCTGGAACCGGCCTTCGAGGCTCCCTCCCTCCCTTCCTCCCTCGCACCTGGCACACAAAGCCTCTTCCGGTCTCGCTTGGCCCCAGGCCCAGGGGCACTGCCCAGTGCCCCTGTCCAGACGGCTCCCAGAATGCCCACTTTTCAGGAGGGGGTCTCAGGGCAGAGCTGCCTCGCTTGTCTCTGTATGCCCCAGTACCTGTATGCAGTCTGGCACATAGTAGGTGCTCAATAAATGCTGATTTCCTCGACCCGAAGCCAAATTGTCTAGCTTCCTTCCTTCCTTGGGGATGGAGCCAAACTGCCCCTGCCTTCCTGTGCATGTACAACATACAGATGCTTGTTTATTGGTAAACAAAGAAATGGTTTAGACGTATAGGAGCCAAGCAACATGCATTTAGTAAGCCCCTGGTGTATGCAGGTAGTAAGGATGCCAGCATACAGTGAAGCAGCCCCCGCCCTCTGGGAGCTCACGGTCTGAGACAAATCAGTGACTGGGCCAGGGCACACTGAGGACGGGCAGAGAGAAAGCGGGCTCAGGGCCAGCCTTGGGGAGCTGCCCAGGTTCCGGGCCTCTCTGGGCCTTGGTTTACCCATTTGGGAATGCCAGGGGGCAGAATCCTTGCCCCACCACCCTCAGAGAGAGGAGGGGGCCGGTACCGTCCTCAGAGCCCCCCACATTCAGAGGGGAGGGCCCCCCTCCCCCGTCCTGGACAGTCCGGAGTCTGAGTGTGACCCCGAGCTGGGCCCCCCGGCCACCCCCCTTCCCCTCGCCTGCAGCTGCAGAGAGCAGCAGGATCCGGCCCGTCCCAGAGGAGCCGGCTTCCCAAACGAAGGAGGAAAAATGCAAAAGCAAAGCATTTTCTCAGGGAAAGGGAGGGGGCCGAGGGCCGGGGAAGGGGTAGCTGGCTCCACTCTCCGGGGGCAGGGGGAGAACAATGGCCAGCTGCTGCAGGCAGAGGAGGGCAGGGGCCTGGCCCCCCCAGCCCCTCTTCTTCCCACCTCCCCCCAGCAGCCTTTGATCCCTTTCCCCCCTGTCCCTGTGATGTCTGGGGTGGGGGGCCTGGGGGAGGCTTTGCAAGGGATGAATGTGATGTGCCAGCTTGGATGGAGCTGCTTGGGGGGGTCCTGGCTCTCCGTCCCCAGGAGGCGGGTGTGCTGACCCGCTCTGGACATGGGCATTGGGGGGGCAGGACAGGCGGAGCCTCCCTTTGGGTCTGGGGGCAGGACAGGGCAGAGCCAGGAGCTCTCAGGGGCACTCAGACTCCCGGGGTGCCCTGGGGGCAGGAGCTCTGATCTGTCTCCAGAGCTGGCCCGCTGGGGAGCAAATGGGGGTGTGAGGGCCTCGGGGTGGCGCAGGGTGCTGGGTGTGCTCTCGGCCCTGAGCTGGGGGACAGGGCGCCTCGTGTCACCGGACGGCCCAGAGCTTCCGTCCCAGGAGCCCCAGCCTCACTGCGTGGGCGGCCACGGGAGCCAGCCCAGCTGTCCCCAGGATCCTGGCACGGGTGCCCATAAGCCGGCTGGCTTGGGAGAGGCCGCGGCCCTCCAGCGTCAGAGGCGCCTCCACCCTCGCACCTCCCGGAGCCCCCACAGCCCCCAGACCTGATCCTGCCCTGTTGAGAAAAAGTGTCCCTGGGTCCTTGTCTGGGGAGAGAGAATGAGGTCTGGGGCACACACAGGCGCAGGGCCCTGGCTCCCTTTGTGGTGAGGGAGGCCCCCCTCCCCGCCGGTCTGGGCCACATGAAGGGCCCGCAGTCTGGGTGCGGGAGGGGCTCCCGGGCCCGGGGCTCCCGCAGGAGCTGCCTCCTCCCCCCTCCCCCAGAGCGGCCTTCGGGCCGCCTGAGCCTCCTCTCCCCTCCCCAGGTAACGGTCACCACCATTGGCTACGGGGACAAGGTGCCGCAGACCTGGATCGGGAAGACCATCGCCTCGTGCTTCTCGGTCTTCGCCATCTCGTTCTTCGCCCTTCCTGCGGTAGGAGGCTGACCCGGGGCGGGGAGGACACTGGCCCGGGGCGGGGTGGGGGCTGCTGGGGAGAGCCCGGCCTCTGGGGAGCCTGGAACACCCTGAACAGCCACTTCTCTCCCACAGGGGATTCTGGGCTCTGGCTTTGCCCTGAAGGTCCAGCAGAAACAGAGACAGAAGCACTTCAACCGCCAGATCCCGGCCGCTGCCTCTCTCATTCAGGTAAAGCGTCCTTGCCCCTTCCGCCAGGGCTGGGGCGGGGGTGGGGGGGGGCGGGGAGAGGGCTAGCGGGACTCCGACTGGCAGCACCAAGGGGGGAGGGGCTCTCCCAGAGCCCATGCCCCCCCTCCACACGAGGGCTCCCTCTGAGATGCCCGGGAAACCTCCCCAGCCCCAGGCTTCTCTGGAGCCCGACAGCCGAGGGGATGCTGAGGAAGTGCCCCGAGACCATGGTGGCCAAGGACCCTGAGATCATGTGGCAGATTGTAAACCTTAGCAGTTTTAGGGACCTGATCTGGGGTTTTCCCATCAGCTCGCTTCATGGCACCCTAGGAGATCCATTCAGGGCGCGTCCCCACGGGGGCTCCGGCCCCGCCTCCGCCCCTGAATCCTTCCCCTGGAAGGGGACTTGGCCTGGGGAGCCCCTTTGGTGGAGGAAGCCCCGGAGGGTGACGGAGCACAGAGAAATGCGCGGCCTCCGCCTGCATTTGGGATCTCCAGGTTCCAGGCGTAAAAGTTGGCCCCACCGCTGGGCCCAAGGGCCAGGGAGCACTTCCAGGCTCCTCCCCTCGGCCAGGGCAGCGGACACGTGTCCGGCCCTTGAACTTGAGGCCTTCTGGACACAAATGGGGCGCAGCCCCAAGAGTGGCGGCAGCAAGTCCAGGGTTCCAGCGGGGGCCGAGCTGCCCAACCTGGTCATCCCACACGCAGATGGACAGAAACCCGGCTTGGAGAGAGACTAGAGGACGGCCGGGGGCGGGCGTGGCCGGGGCGGGCGTGGCCAGTGCAGAGCCCCAGTAACCCTAAATCCAGACGCTGCACTCGGCAGACACACCCACACCTGCCCAGCACAGCCACACCCGGACTGCCCTTGTCTGCTCTCAGCCTCACCTGCCTCAGTGCTGCTACCGGCAGAGGATGGTTAGGAAGGAGGCTTTGAGCAGGTGCCGGAGGTGCCTCTCTCCCCCGGGGCCGCCGGAGGGGCGGGGCTGGTTCCAGAGGAGACCAAGGGGAGGCTGAAGGGAGCCTCTCCTAAGGGGGGCCCCCGGCCCAGGCCTTGGAAGACACCTCCACGAGGTGGAGGCCCCGGACACAGGAGCCTGGAGGTTGAGTTCTGGGAAGAGCTGGAGGCTGTGAGGGGGTGAAGGGAATTTGGGAGGCGTGAGCGACTGAGCCCAGAGACCCTTCTCTCCAGTGCCCGGCAGACATTGGGTGGCTTGGGGCGGGGGTATCAGGGACAGTTCCCTTCAACTGTGCTTTAGACTTGGTCTGAGGACCCTTCCCCAGGGAGGAGGGCAGCCAGTCATCGTCTCAGGACCCTTGCCCAGGTCGAGGGGGAAACTGAGTCAGGTCGATGCTCCTGCAACAGGAGGCAACGTTGACCGATGTCCCCGGGCTTTTTTCCAGCACAGACGTAGGTCGCTCAGACGCCATACTGAGCGTCTCCCCCAAAGAACTCTCTGTTCCAAGAACTTCAGGATATTTGTGACTGAAACAACAACAACAACAAAAAGTCCAAAACAAAGGGGAGGCCGCCCAGGCGGCTGACAATGGAGGGATGGCCGAGTCAATTGGCGCATTAATGTCATGGAATATTATAATGTGATTAAGACTAAGTGTGAGAAAGCTAAGAAAATCAAGTGAGACCTTTCTGAAATAAAGGCAGGGCCCAACAGCAGACTTTGGGCGACAAGGTCCACCCTGACTGGGACCACATGAGAGGAAACGTAAATGGGGCTGGAGAAAAAGACAAAGAAGTCTGATGGGAAGGGGCTCCCGGCAGGCGGGCTGAGAAGGCCGGCCCTTTTATGCATTGAGCTTAATTAAGTTAAATGTAAATAGTCACAAGGCAAGTTTAATTAATTCCATTGCTGTTTATTATTAAGTTTCATAATGTCATTAAAAAATTCTCTTCTGTTCTCAAATGGTCACCTTTACACCCATCCGTCTGCCATCTCCCTTCCGGCAGCTCATCAAACTATCCTTCCGTTCATTTGTCCATTCATCGGTGTTTTCTTTATCATTCTGTCCACCCATTCACTCATGTACTCTTCCTTTATCAATCTCACTCATCTATCCTTTGTACATCTATCATTCTATCCATCTATTCACTCCTCTATCCTTCCTTTATCAATCTATCCATCTCTTCCCTCATCCATCCTTCCTTCAGCTATCATTCACTCCTCTACCTTTCATCTATCATTCTATCCATCCCTTCACTGCTCTATCCTTCCTTTATCAGTCTATCCTTCCCTTCACTCTTCTATCACTTCATCTCTTCTTCCACTCTTCCATCTATTCATCCCTACATCCTTATTCACTTCCCTAAGTCACCTATCCATTACAGAGAAAGGAAAGGGCGTCTCTGTGCCCTGAACAAAAGGGAATTTCTAAAGGTGTCAGGATGAGCAGCCTTCTCGTTCTGCTTTCAGACGGCCTGGAGATGCTACGCGGCCGAGAACCCCGATTCTTCCACGTGGAAAATTTACATCAGAAAGCCCGCCCGAAATTATCACCTGTTGTCCCCCAGTCCCAAGCCCAAGAAATCGGTCATGGTAACGAACCTACTCTCCTTTGTCTCTGATGAGGGTGACCTCTCCAAAGTGGGGCAGTTCTCGTTTTGGTTCTAAAACAACAGGTGTTGAAGGGGGGTGAAAATGTGTGTCAGCCTGTGCAGACAGACGCACCCCTGGGGAGTGCATTCAGTGCTTTGGGGCACTTTTGAAAACGCCAGGAGGAGACGAGAATTTGTGGGCACAGTCCCTCACGCAGGAATCAGATTAACCAGCAAGGTTCCTTAGGTGACTCCCAACGTGCCTGGCACTGGACTCAGTACGGGAGACAAAGACAAAATCAAAACGATTTTGTCCCTTGGGGCACGTGATGGAGACGCAACGGGAGGGCCGCGAGCAAGGGTCGTGTGTTGTGGTTCCTCCTTCGTTTTTGGAGAGAACCAGTGACCTCCCGGGGTCATGACTTGACTTGGCATGAATTGAATTTAAGTGAGACAGAGGTGGGCAAAGTCATCGGCCTCATTCACTCTTCCAGGGTCATTGAAAAGACAGAGACAGAGACACAGAGACAGAGATAAAGAGAGATGGAGAGAGAAAGAGACAGAGAGAGACAGAGAGTGAGAGAGAGACAGAGAGAGAGAGACGGAGACAGAGACAGAGAGAGACAGAGAGAGAGAGAGAGACAGAGACAGAGACAGAGACAGAGAGAGAGAGAGACAGAAACAGAATCAAAGACAGAGAGAGAGAGAGATAACTAACAACTACAGTCATCCTGGTGGAGGGGACCAGCAAGGCTTCCTGTAGGAAGTGACATCTCAGCCAATCTAGAGCAAGATGAGGGTTCTACAGGAGGGAAAGGGGGGCAGCGAGTCATGGAGATGGGAGCTGGCCCACATGGGGAGGAGGCTTAAGCTTAAGCCTCCGGAGCCCTTCTCCTGAAGGAGCCAGAGGAGTTTTTGGAGCCGGTTGAGGCCCTGGCCTCGAGGTGCCACAGTTTGGGCGCCAGGCAGGTCAAGTAGAGAGCCCCCTCAGAAGGCTTTTGGAAGGGGGGGAGCATCCAGATGTGACAACTGAGCAACGTCTCAGGAAAAGGGAGAAGCCGGTGGAGGCGGGGCTGCTGTGCTGGGGGAATGGGAGTGACCCAGACAGTGGGGGGTCACCGGTTCCCTTTGGGTCACGCTGAGCATCAGGTGGCCACAAGGTCTTTTCACTTTGAAATATCCAGGGCGCAGGTGGTGAAGGGCAAAGCGCAGGAGGGAAGCCGAGGCCGGCTCCCCGAGCCCCCGGAGGTCGGGCCCCTGAGAGCACGGAGAGGGTCGGGGAGAGGCCGAGAGGAAGGGGACTCGAGCTGCTGGTTGATCTGGGTCTCGTGGCCTCTAGGTAAAGAAGAAAAAGTTCAAACTGGAGAAGGACAATGGGGTCGGCACCGGAGACAAGACGCTGACGGTCCCGCACATCACTTACGACCACATCGCCGAGGACAGAAAGTCAGACCAGTTTGCCATGGACGGCTATGAAAACTCTGGTGAGAATCGCCGGATGAGAGAGGCCAGGAGGTCAGGAAGCTGGGAGGTCAGGAGGCCGGGAGGTCAGGAGGCCGGAGGCCGAGGACCAGGCTCTGAGAGGCTGCCTGGGCTCAGCAGGACCAGCTTCCTCCTGCTGGGCCTCTGCCACAGAACCAGTGGGCACAGAGGGCATAGGGGAGCTTGGGGGGGCACCCAGGGCATGGAGGATGGGAGAAGGGGCTTCTTTATGGAAACCTTTGCTGAGGAGAGTCATTCCTTTAGCTTGTGTGTGCTTAAGGCCTTTAGGAGCAGGGCCCGGAGGGGGAGGCACGTAGTGACTAGGCGCCATGCACTAGGCTCCTTGTCTCGCCACCAGCCTTTGGTCAGGGGACTGCCCCGTCGGGCAGCTGGGAGCTGAACCAAGGAAAGCCTTCCTGGCCGAAGAGCCGCTTGGGCAGCGGGGTCCTGGCCGACGCCCCCTGTTGCTCCCAGAACAAGCCCGAGGCCATTTGCCCCCACACTGGCTCAGGGGCAGGGGGGGGAATAAAGGCCCCCCAGGGGAGACTTTTCTCTGAAGAAAAGGGGGAGGTGCTTGGGGACAGATTCCAATTCCCTGCCACAAGCGCCCGCCTCGAGGGGCTCGGCTGTCAGGCGAGCCTCTGTCCGGGGGAGTGTTTGCGAGGCCTTGGTGGTCGCCAGCTGCCCCGGGCAGCAGCTTGTGGCAACCTCCCCCGCAGCCTCCTCCCCACGCGTCCCAGAGCGACATGTTTTGGAAACACTGGGCGTCCCAGCAGCCCTTAGCTGAAAGGTTTTGTGTGAGTCGCGGCCATTGAGCCATCGGATTCTTCTCGGAAGCCTCTGCTAATGAGCTGCTCAGTGCTTTGGCCTGGGCCTCTGAGGCAGAACAAGGCCCCGCTTGGCAGGAGGAGGCTCTTGGTGATCACGTGGCACAGCTTGGGCTCCCGGTCTCGCCTCCGGCCTTTGCTCCGGGCGCTG
Source organism: Dasyurus viverrinus (assembly GCA_020854095.1). Lineage (NCBI taxonomy): Eukaryota > Metazoa > Chordata > Mammalia > Dasyuromorphia > Dasyuridae > Dasyurus > Dasyurus viverrinus. Next base: position 253,466,605 of record CM037002.1, on the reverse strand, counting down.
CCCCTTGAAGCTGGGGGGAGTGGGACCCGCCGGCGCACTTTGTCTGTGTGTGCCCTCGTAGCTGGCCTGGGCCTGACTCCAGAAGCGCCACTGAGGGCACAGTCCCGGGGCTCCCCCCTTCCCTTCCTCTGTGTGAATCCCCTCCGCCCCGACTCTGCCAAGCCCGCAGGGCCAACAAGCCACATGACAGGCCCGGATGGCAGAAGAGACGCCGGCTCCTGGGCAGGGCGGGTACTTTCACATGTACTTGTGGCCCATGGCCATCTGGGGGTCCCGAGGACTGCATCCTGCGACCTGCTCCCAAGTACGCACTGAGGCCGGGGGCTGCGCTCCCACCGTGCCCCGTGGCCTGGGCCCTGCTGCCTTCCTGCCGGCCCCATGAATCCCATCTGTATTTTAGAGCCAAAACATGGGGAACACTTGTTAACAGGCTCCCAGCATCCTCCCCTAACTGCCACCCCTGCTGCCGGGGGAATGGGAGGAGCCAGACTCAGAAGCTTCCCACCGTCCCCCCATACCTGCCAATCCCTGCTGCTTGGGGGGACCAGACTTGGAGGATGCCATCATCCTCCCTACCCTCTGACCCCATTGCCGGGGGGGGCAGTCTCAGGAGCTCCCAGCATCCCCCCTACCCGCCACCCCCGCTGTTGCAGGGGGCAGACTTGGGGGCTTCCCGATGCCCCCCAGGGGCACTAGTTCCCGCACAAAGGCTGACTGTCTGGACAGATGCCCAAAGCACCCATGTCCGGCATTCATGAGCCCAGCCATTCTCTGCATGCAAATGAGAGGGCTTTGAAAATGCTAATGGGTGGATGGTGGGCACAAAGCCAGCGGCCTTCTGGGAGGGCAGCGAGCTCAGCTCATTGGTGGAAGAACGGGCGCAGTGGCCGCTGTTGGACAGGAGAAAGCCCACTCGCCCCATGCTCCTGGGCCCCCAGGCCAGGCGCTGGGCCCTGCATTTGGGCCGCGGGTGCCGGGGCTCTGGTCTTGTTTGTGCGGTGCCGGACACGTCCTCACTCCTCTCTGGAACTTGTCCCCCAGCCTGTGGAGGCCTAGGACTGGGTCGGTGAGCCCCCCTGTCCCTTTCCGGTTCCCTGTCCTTGGGCCATGAGTAAGGACCGGAGCCGGCTCTGTGGTTCACTGTGGGGATGGAGGGACGGAGGGCTGGGCCGACCAATGCTTGTTGCCCCCCCAGGCCTCCCACCCCCCGAGCCTGGTTGGGAGCAGGGGGATGGCTGTGCCGGTCCTCAGAAGCTGTCCAGGGCCTTCGCCAGGGCTGTGACATAGACCACATGCCCCTGGGCTCCGGGGAGGGGGAGGCCTGTTCTTAGGGACTCTGGGGGGGGGAGGCCAGTTATTGGGGGGTCTCTGAGGAGAGGCCTGTTCTTGGGGGGCCTCCAGCCTTACCGTTTTTTTTTAATTATAAAATTTTAATGACAGTATGCCTGGGTAATTTTTTTAATTATAGCTTTTTATTTACAAGTTCTATGCATGGGTAATTTTACAGCATTGACAATTGCAAGACCTTTTGTTCCCACTTTTCCCCTCCTCCCTCCCACCCCCTCTCCCAGATAGCAGGTGGACCAATACATGTTAAATATGTTAAAGTATAAATTAAATACAATATAAGCATACACGTCCTAACAGTTATTTTCTGTACAAAATGAATCAGACTCTGAAATAGTGTACAATTAGCCTGTGAAGGAAATAAAAAATGCAGGCGGACAAACATAAAGGGATCAGGAATTCTATGTAGTGGTTCCTAGTCATCTCCCAGAGTTCTTTCCCTGGGTGTCACTGGTTCAATTCATTCCTGCTCTATTGGAACTGATTTAGTTCATCTCATTGCTGAGGATGGCCACGTCCATCAGGATTGGTCATCTTATAGTATTGTTGTTGAAGCATATAATGATCTCCTGGTCCTGCTCATTTCACTCAGCATCAGTTCCTGTGAGTCTCTCCAGGCCTGACATCCTCCTGCTGGTCATTTCTTACAGAACAATAATATTCCATAACATTCATATACCATAGTTTACCCAACCATTCTCCAATTGATGGGCATCCCCTCAGTTTCCAGCTTCTGGCCACTACAAAGAGGGCTGCCACAGACATTTTTGACCATACAGGTCCCTTTCCCTTCTTTAGTATCTCTTTGGGATATAAGCCCAGTAGTAACACTGAGTATGCACCCAAAGGGTATGCACAGCTTGGTAACTTTTTGAGCATCGTTCCAAATCACTCTCCAGAAGGGCTGGATGTATTTACAACTCCACCAACAAGGCATCAGTGTCCCAGTTTTCCCACATCCCTCCAACATTCTACATTATCTTTCCCTGTCATTCTAGCCAGTCTGACAGGTGTGTAGTAGTGTCTCAGAGTTGTCTTAATTTGCATTTCTCTGATTAATAATGACTTGGAGCATCTTTTCATATGACTCGAAATAGTTTCAATTTCATCATCTGAGAATTATCTGTTCATATCCTTTGACCATTTATCAATTGGAGAATGGCTTGATTTCTTATAAATTAGAGTCAATTATCTATATATTTTGGAAATGAGGCCTTTGTCAGAACCTTTGACTAAAAATGTTTCCCAGTTTATTGCTTCCCTTCTACTCTTGTCTGCATTAGTTTTGTTTGTACAAAAACTTTTCAGTTAGATATAATCGAAATTTTCTATTTTGTGATCAATAGTGCTCTCTAGTTCTTCTTGGTCATAAATTCCTTCCTTTTCCACAGGTCTGAGAGGTAAACTATCCTATGCTCTTCCAATTTATTTATGATCTGGTTCTTTATGCCTAAATCATGGACCCATTTTGACCTTATATTGGTTAAGTGTGGGTCAGTGCCTAGTTTCTGGCATATTAATTTCCAGTTTTCCAGGGAGTTTTGATCAAACAGTGCATTCTCATCCCAAAAGCTGGGGTTTGGGGTTTGTCAAACACTAGATTATTAAAGTATTGGCTATTCTGTCTTGTGACCCTAACCTATTCCACTGATGAACTAGTCTATTTCTTAGCCGATACCAATTGGTTTTGGTGACTGCTGCTTTATCATATAGTTTTAGGTCAGGTACAGCCAGGCGCCTTCATTTGCTTTTTTTTCATTAGTTCCCTTGAAAGTCTCGACCTTTTGTTCTTCCAGATGAATTTTGCTGTTCTTTTTTCTAGGTCAGTAAGAGAGTTTCTTGGGAGGCTGATTGGAATGGCACAAAATAAATAGATTAGTTTAGGGAGTATCTTTGTCTTTATTATATTCACTCTGGCCTCACTGTTTAGACGTTTCCCCCACTGATTGGTAATTCCCATGGGGTCAGCCTGGCTTTGAGTGTCAGTCTCAGGTAGAAGCTGTCAGGATGAGCCTGACCGTGTGGCCAGAGCCCAGATGGGGCCCCTCCCAACACCAAGGGACCCCTTTCCCAGAGGAGCTTCCGGCCACCTTTCTCCCTCATTAGGTCTGAGGGGAGGACGAAGGCCAGCCTCGTGGAGGCAGCGGCCTGCCGATTCTCAGACTCGCCCGGACCTGTCTTTATTACTTGTGACATCCACAATTAAAGTCACTTTGACATTAAGCTTTTCCTCAGCTCCGGCTCTGCTTCCACTCTTGACATGAAAGCCCTGGGGCAGGGGTCGCCGATCCAGAGGCTGCCTGGACTGAGGACCCCCGTTATGGGCTCCCTGCCGGCCCGAGGACCCCCGTTACAGGCTCCCTGCCGGCCCCCCGCTCTCCCAAGCAGAAGCAGAGGCTGGTTCCCCTGGCACAGCGGGGCTGCGGCCAGGCCCCCGGTGCCAGTGTTCAGGCCTTTCCCAGCCCCGCTCCCAGGCCCCCTTTCCCAGGCTCCCACAGTGTGACTTCATGCCTAAGCCCCGTTGCCTGGAAAGGGCCACGTTTTCCAGGAGAGCCTTCCTTGGGGAGGGGGAGCAAGGCTGTGTGCGTGGGAGCGGGGCCTGAGGCAGATGTGGGGCTTAGGGAGCGGCCCCTGGGGCCGGCTTCTCAAGGCTGACGCATGTAACTCATTTCCTCATTAAGAGTTCTGAGAACATCTGGAGCTGTTTGGCAGCCTCCTCCCTGGCTAATCGCTTTGATGCTTGTGTGAGGTGGGGAGCTGGACCGTGTTCTCCCTGGTGAGCAGACAGCGGAGGAGGCAGGGCCCTAATTAGGCTGGAGCTTTTGTTTGTTTGTCCCAGAATCCAGGGGCCTTCATCCTTCCCCCTTGTCTGGGGGGCTCTGAGAACATCCTCGTGGCTGCTCTGGGGGCGGCTGGGAGCGGCGTTCTCAGACATCCTGCACCCTGGCTGCCGTGCCAGCTCTGGGACGTGGGGCACGGGCCTTTCTGGACTTCTCAGGGTATCTTAGCAGGTCCACAACCACCTTCCCATCCGCCCTGCTTTGTCCAAGGTCCATGATCTTCTTCCCACCCTCTTTACATTGTCTGTGCTCCATGATCCCTTTCCCATTCTCCCTGCTTTGTCCAATGTCCATGATCACCTTCCCATCCTTGCTTCTTTATGCATCACCCATAATCCCCTTCCCATCCTGTCTCCATTGTCTGTGCTCCATGATCCCTTTCCCATTCTCCCTGCTTTGTCCAATGTCCATGATCTTCCCATTCTCCCTGTTTTGTCCATCACCCATGATCCTCTTCCTATCCTCCTGGTTTTGTCCAACATCCACGATCATCTTCCCATTCTCTCTCCTTTGTCTAAGGTTCATGATCTCCTTCCCATTCTCCCTATTTTGTCCAAGATCCATGATCACCTTCCCATTCTCCCTGCTTTGTCCAATGTCCATGATCACCTTCCCATCTTGTCTCCATTGTCTGTGCTGCCTGATCACCTTCCCATCCTTGCTTCTTTATGCATCACCCATAATCCCCTTCCCATCCTGTCTCCATTGTCTGTGCTCCATGATCCCTTTCCCATCCACTCTCCTTTGATTCCCCCCTTTCCCCACTTTTGTGGTGCATGTGTAGTCCCAGCTGCCTTCCTCCCTCTCACCTTGGTCCTGAGCCCCTCGGGGCAGGGACCTCGGCTTCTCCTCCCCCCGGGGCCAGCACAGTGCTCCATAGAGAATGAGAACAGGACCAGGGAGCTTTAGAAGGGAGTGATGAACAAGTGACCAGTAGGGTTGGGCTGGGTCAGGCAAACCCGGGCATGGGCATTGCAGGAGGGCACAGGGGAGCTGGGGAGCGTCCGGGGAGGGATGCAAGGGCCAAGACCCAAGACTGGGACGTCCCAGAACTGGCAGTCGCCCATGTGGAGGAGCCCCTGTATGGGAAGAGTAGCTTTGATCTGCTTGGCCCCTGAAGGTAGAGCCGGGAGCCCCAGACGCTCTCCAGAAGGGAAGGCCCATCCTGGGCGTGAGTCCGGGAGACCCTTTGGGTTTGTGGCCAAGGGCATCCTCCACACCGGCTCCGTGCCTATGGGGTCCCTTCCTTCCAGCTCTGAGCTTCTGGGAGGTGAGAGGAAACCAGGGCCATTTGGAGGAGGGGTCCTAGGCGCATAGATTAAGAACTGGAAAGAAGCTTCAGGGCCATCCACGGCAGACAGCCCCCCCATTTTGCAGAGGGGAACCTCGAGGCCCAGAGAGAGCTTAAAGGATGTCGTTCTCAGAGCCCCAATACAGAGCTTGTCCACACCCCAGGCTGCCTCCCAGTGACTTAGCACTGAGAGCGTACAGGGGACTGTTGGGGAGGGGGCAGGAGTCAGGCAGACCCAGGCCCGGCCCCCCACTGTCTGTGAGACCTCCCCAGTCAGCTCCTCGTCAATGGCTCGGGCCCCGGGAGCCAGGGAGAGGCACTGTGGGGCTTCCCCACCGTCTCCTGCCCCCCAAGCCCACACTATCATTGATGGAAGCCGTTTTGGGGGAGCTGTTGTGAGCGGGTCCAGGATGGACCCGAGAACAGAGTCCCGGTGGGATGTTGGGGAGCCCGGGCCTGGGGACCCTCTGGCCAGGGGGGCTTGGGAGAAGGAAGAGGTTCTGAGCGTGGGATTCGGGGTGCCTCGGACGGAGGACAGAGTGTGTCGGGAGGGCGGGGGAGGATGAGCTCAGCCTGGAACGCTCCCCGCCAGATGAGGTCTTGGATTTCCTGGGGAGGGGGTGGATGAAATCCAGAGCCGAGGCTGAGCCCGCCAGTGACAGCTTCCCATCAGCCTCGGTGCAGGTCCTGCGTTCTGTCAGGGAGCCCCAGGCGTCCTGTGTCTCGTCTGGAGGTGGGCTGTTCTGTGTCTGAGGTGCGCGGATAGCCAGCTGCCTTTCACTTGGGATTGCAGGGGCCGCTTCCCGCCAGCCTCCGCTCTGCTCTTAATCTCAGCTCTCCGGTCAAGCATGCCTTTCCCGGGCTTTGGAAGCCCGCCAGCTTTGCCTCCATCCACGGCCCCTCTTTCCTCCTCAGGTCTCCCACATTCCCCGTTGGAAGCCTCCCTCCCTCCTTGTGGGGTCCCCCAGTTCTATACCCCAGTGCTGGACATGGGGCCCAAAGATGGCCCCTGTTGGAAGCCTCCCTCCTTCCTCTCAGGGTCCCCCAGTTCTTTCAGGGCAGCAGGAAGGCTGTATCCCAGTGCTGGACACGGGGCCCAAAGATGGCTCCTGTTGGAAGCCTCCCTCCTTCCTTGTGGGGTCCCCCAGTTCTATACCCCAGTGCTGGACACGGGGCCCAAAGATGGCTCCTGTTGGAAGCCTCCCTCCTTCCTTGTGGGGTCCCCCAGTTCTATACCCCATTGCTGGACACGGGGCCCAAAGATGGCCCCCGTTGGAAGCCTCCCTCCTTCCTCACAGACCCCCCCATTTTTATACCCCAGTGCTGGCCCAAAGAGGCCCCTGTTAGAAGCCTCCCTCCTTCCTTGTGGGGTCCCCCAGTTCTATACCCCATTGCTGGACACGGGGCCCAAAGATGGCCCCTGTTGGAAGCCTCCCTCCTTTCTCGCAGACCCCCCCACTTTTATACCCCAGTGCTGGCCCAAAGAGGCCCCTGTTAGAAGCCTCCCTCCTTCCTTGTGGGGTCCCCCAGTTCTATACCCCAGTGCTGGACACGGGGCCCAAAGATGGCTCCTGTTAGAAGCCTCCCTCCTTCCTTGTGGGGTCCCCCAGTTCTATACCCCAGTGCTGGACATGGGGCCCAAAGATGGCCCCTGTTGGAAGCCTCCCTCCTTCCTCTCAGGGTCCCCCAGTTCTTTCAGGGCAGCAGGAAGGCTGTATCCCAGTGCTGGACACGGGGCCCAAAGATGGCCCCCGTTGGAAGCCTCCCTCCTTCCTCACAGACCCCCCCACTTTTATACCCCAGTGCTGGCCCAAAGAGGCCCCTGTTAGAAGCCTCCCTCCTTCCTTGTGGGGTCCCCCAGTTCTATACCCCAGTGCTGGACACGGGGCCCAAAGATGGCTCCTGTTGGAAGCCTTCCTCCTTCCTTGTGGGGTCCCCCAGTTCTATACCCCAGTGCTGGACACGGGGCCCAAAGATGGCTCCCGTTGGAAGCCTCCCTCCTTCCTCACAGGCCCCCCCACTTTTATACCCCAGTGCTGGCCCAAAGATGGCCCCTGTTGGAAGCCTCCCTCCTTCCTTGTGGGGTCCCCCAGTTCTATACCCCAGTGCTGGACACGGGGCCCAAAGATGGTCCCAACCATCCTTGATTCTTGAGACCCATTGGGGGCCAATGGACCATGACCTTCTTAGGGTTGGGCTTGTGACAGTGTCCCTGTGTCGGGGAGCCCTCTGGGCCCCCTAACTACCAGCCCCCTTGTCTCCTGCCGGCAAAGCCGGTGTGTGAATGCCCCGCACCGGGCGGCCGCGGGAGAGACCCTCGAGGGCCTGGGGGAGGGCTGCCCTGGCCGCTCTCTGTGGGCGGTGGCCGTCCCTCCTGCCTCCACACGCTCCTGAGCTGCTTGAGTGACAGGGCCCCCACAAGTGCCCTGTAAAGGGGCAGCAGATGGGCCAGGGGAGGGGGCTCTGCCCCCCCAGGGTGAGAGGGACCCACTTTTGTCCCCATTCTAAACGCAGACAGACACACGCTTACAACATGCACACACGCACACGCACAGACACACACTTCTCCCCTGAATCTCCACGTCACTCACTGTCCAATCCCTGTCGTCCTTGACCTCCTCCACGGGGGCCTCACGGTCTCTCTCACTGCCCCCCAGGTTGGTGGAAGGTCCCCACGGGGGCCCCACTCGCCCGCGGCCTCTCCCGCCTCGGCCCCTCGGCCGGGTCCCCCTCCATGATGCCCTCTGACCCCCCCGGAAAGACTCAGCTCCCAGGACTCTGTCCCTGCCACCTCTCTGGCCCCGCCCGGCTGCTCCCCTCTGTGGTCCCTGACAGGGGCCTTCGGGGTTCTTGGAAAGGGACGTTTGCTCTACACCATTTAGTGTCTCCCCGGTTCTGAAGTGAGCTTCTGGGGGCCGGGGCTGCGCATGGGGCCGGGCTTTGCTGGGGTTTCATTTGTTGACTTTAGTGGGAAAACAATGAGAGTGTGTGTGTGTGATTGTGTGAGTGTGTGTGTGTGTATAAGTGTGAGTGTTTGTGTGAATGTGTGATTGTATATGTGAGTGTGTATATGAGTGTGGGTAAGTGTGTATATATGTGTGAGTGTGACTGACTGTGAGTGAATGAGTGAATATACGTGTGTGTGTGTATGTGAGTGTGCAAGTGTAAGTGTCTGTGGGGGAGGGCATGGGGAGGTTGCAGGGCTGCGGGCAGGGGTGTGTAGGTTGGGGACGTACCTGCAGTGCCTAACGGCCCCCCCTTCTTTGTGTCCAGTGAAGAAGAGCCCTTCCTCCCTGGAGGTGAACCCCGGCCACTTCCTGAGGACCAACAGTTTTGCGGAGGACCTGGACCTGGAGGGGGAGACTCTGCTGGCCCCGATCACCCACATCTCCCAGTGAGTGCCCAGTTTTGGTGTCGTGGGAGTTGGGGGAGGGGGGAAGGCCGTGTGCCAGTGCCCACGTATGGGGGGGGTTCCTGGGGGAGCCTCGTCTCAGGGCCGCTCACAGACGCTGGAAGGAAGGGAATTTGCCCCTTCTGAGCCCTGGGGGGAGGTGACGACCCCGCCTCACCCCCAGCTCTGGGGAGGTTGGAGGCTGAGCCAGTGGAGGCCCCAGGGGGGCTGCTTCCTGCTGCCCCTCTGCTTCCCTGGTTCTCCTCCCATTCATTGGGCACCGGCAGGAAAACACCCATGTTGGGGGCAGGTGATGTTGGGGGCAGGTGATGTTGGGGGGCAGGTGTTTCCTGCTCTCCTCTGGGGGTCCGGGCCTGACATAGGGTCACCCGGTCAGTGTTGTTGCAAGCTTCAGCCACGTCCCACAGGGAGACGAGCGGCTCCTTCTTGGGAACGGCCCCAAGGAAGCAGCCCTGACTTGGGGGAGCTCGCCGGGCACTGTCCCCTCGCCAGCCTCCTCACCTGGGGCACCCCAGCGTGGTGGCCGGACTTGGGGCAGAACCTGGCTGGGGGGGCCGGGCTCGGGGTCCCGGCACGGAGCTGGCGGCCAGGGGGCGCTGTTCCTGCTGCCTCCCCCTCCTGCTCCTGGCCCCTTCCTTACCCGCCCTGGGCTGCTGGCTAGGAGTCCCTGCCGGGAAAGGCCGTCCCCCGCACGTCCCCCGCACGTCCCCAGCCGCCATTGCTCAGTTCTCAGCCTGGGCTCATGAGCCTCCAGAGAGGAAAACCCCCCGACCCCGACCCCAGCAGCCCTCCCTTCCCCTCGGGCGGCCCCTGCACCCGAACCTTGACCCTTCCCACTCAGTGCTGAGGTCCCAAGACCCTCCCCAGACTCAGCTTGACCTCCCCGGATAAAGCAAGTTTGCGCAGGAGCCTTGGGACAAGTCCTCCCAGCGGGGAGCTCCCCTCCCCACGCTGGCCTGGGCTGCCCCGGTTTATAGGAGACGATAAAGATCTAGATGGTCGGGAAGGAGGGAGCTGTGGGGTCCCTGTGGGGGAGGGGGAGCGCCGTGTGTGATGGGGGTGGGGGGACTGCCCGAGGGGAGGACCCGCGGGGGGGGGGGGACGCGCTGGGGGCCCGGAGCCGTCCTGATCTAGGGGAAGATGGCGGCTTGGGGTTGGGTCACCGGCAAACTTCCCCTGCCAAAGCGACCCGACTCCTGTGTGGCCGCCGACTCGTCTGGGGCTCCGGGGTCTTCTCGGTGGAGCCCCTCCCCCACCCCACCCCCATTGTGCTAGAGAGAGGGAGACCAAAGCCCCTGTCCCAGCGACTGTGAGAGGTCTGGCAGGAGCAGCCCCGCCCTGCCCCCCAGTGGGAGGCTGGAGAAGTGTCCGGGCTGTCTGAGGAACCTGGCCCCTGAGCATGAGTGGGTACGCCCTGCAGGAGAAGGGGCCCGAGAGGAAGGGCCCCCCAGAACTGCTCTGCCCCCCAGCCCTGAAGGCCCCAGGAGGGGCTCCAGGGCTCCCAGCCTGGGACTTCTCCGACTCCTTCAGGCTTGTCTGGCAGCCTTTGCCCACTGGAAAAAGCCTGGGGGGCACAGGGGGGAGCCGGCTTCCCCCCCAACCTCAGCCCCTGCCCACAGCCTGGGACGGGACAGCCGGGTGCCCCTGGGGCCCTGAGCTCCGTGCTGGGACGAGCCTGCCCTGGGGGGGGCTCCCCCCATACGTCCACGGCCGGATGTAAGTCCATCTGCCCACAAAACAGCCTCCTGGCTGGAGGCTCCAGGCCAGGCTGGACAGAGGCCGAGAGCCGGGGAGTCAGGGCAGGAGACATCAGGGACCGGCTCTCCTCCCTCTGGGGCGTCTGGGGGGGGAGAAGAGAGGTTGGCCGGAGGATGGTGGCCCAGTGGGCAGAGGATGGCGGCCCTGAGAGCGGAGGTGGCGACCTTTGGGACACACCGGCCCACTCCACACTTACGGAGGGGGGCCACAGCCGCCACGCCCGTTTCCTGCCCCAGCCCTTTGACCCCTGCCTAGTTGCTGGTGTTTCCTTGGCCCCCTCCCGGCCGCTCCTCCCGTTTTAGAAAGCCGGTTCCCTTTTTTAAAATTTCGCCCTTTTATTCCCAACGCCCTCACCAAGCCTGAGAAAACATTGCCTTTTGGTCTCTTGCTTCCAAGCGGTGAGGGCCGAGGCCGAGTCCTGCCGTCCCTGGGGTTGCCGGGAGAAGCCGGGCCTGGGCTCCGGCCCGGCCGCAGGAGGGCCGTAAGCCTCAGAGTCAGCGTGCCGAGTCGCCCTTCGTCGTCGCTCCAAACGGCGGCGCGTGTGCCTCCGCTGTCCCCCACCCAGGAAGCGCCCGGCCCCGGCCTTTTCCTCTGGCCCAGCTGAGAATCCACAGGGGCCTCCTCTGGGTGGGAGGGTGAGGCTGGAGTTCGAATCCCAGCTGATCCCCGGCCTGTGGGACCCTGGGAAAGCTGGTCTCATCTCCAGGGCTCGGTTTCTGGCTTTGTAAAACGGCTCGGCCGGACTGGAAGTCTCGGAGCGCTCACGGCATCCATCGGCTCCGCCGCCACCCTGGGCGTGGACTGTGGCTGGACCTCGGGTGGGCTCACCGTCGCCCCCACCCTGCGTTCCCTCGATTTGGGCAGTGCAAGGTCCACATTTGGGACACTTGCTGAGGCTGGTGGAGCTCCTGGATCAGGAAGTCACTGGGAGTCGCTCTCCCCAGGCCTGTGTCTCACCCCCAGCCTCTCCTCCGGAGCCTCACCCTGGGCTCTCCTTCGGAGGCCATGGAGGAAACGGCTTTCTGGAGGCCTCCAGGGGCTTTGCTGACCCAGGAAGTGTCAGACGTGGCCCTTCCCTGAGGAGGCTCCGCCCCAGTGGAAAGAATCCCTCCCTCAGACATAGGCTAGACGTGCCCTCCCGGACCTTCTGGGAGCGGGAGGCCAGTCCGAGGCCGTCCAGGGCCATCCCTGTACTTTATGCTTAAGGAAACTGGCCCGACCCCGCCCTCGCAGATGGCAGAGGTCCAGCCTTCGCTTCTGGCCATCGTGGGCCTGGCAGGGGTGAGGTCTGGGGGGCAGGGACAGCTTGAGGACCCACCATGGCCTTGCCCTGAAAGGCTGAGGATGCCCATTGGTTCTGGCCGAGGGCGCCAGTTGCGGCCTCTGGGAGGGCAGAGCCCGGGAGCTTCCTTGAGGTCCCTTGGGAAACCAGGGCCCGGCTGGCAGGGACAGTTCTTGTGGACCTCCCCTCCCTAGTGTCCAGCAGAGAGCTGAGCCACCAGAGGCGCCCAGGAAGTGCTGCTGGAAGGGTTCAGGGGGCAAGGGGGGACGGATCTAAGCAGGAGAGGAGGAAACCAGTGAGTGCCGAGGGCCTGGGAAGACATAATTTTACATGGCTGTTGGGAAAGCTGGTTCCCACAAAGGAGCCCGAGCCGGCGGGCCCTGGAAGATGGGCAGGAGAGGCAGAGGCCGGGGCCTCTTGGGCAGGTTGGGATGGCACTGCTGAAGAGCCCAGAACTGAGAGAGAGGCCGGGGCCCCCTTGGAGGGAGAAGAGACAGAAGGTGGCTCCTGCCGGCCGCCCCCAGACCCTACGGGGGGACCTGAAGACCATCCCGGTCAGCGAGGGCCGCTTTTGCCCGCGCTTTCACCTTTTGGGCGGAGGGGCCAGTGAGGGGGAACGGCCTCGGGGCCGCCGTTGCGCTCACCACGGCCGGCACATTCCTGCATCTCTCGTGGGGAGCTGCTCTGTCTCATGATTGATGTCCAGTAATTAAACTTGAATCCAGCTGCTGCGGATGGCCAACAGCGCCGAGCCCGCGGGACGGAGCAACACTGAGCAGGTCCCCGGCCCGGGCTCTTGGAGCCCAGGTTGCTCTGGAAACGGTGTCTGGCACGGCCGCGTGCACGTTTCGGGGGGAGGCTGGGGGGCGGCTGGAATTGGGGAGGGGCGGCAGCGGAGCACCCCTCTTTCCTTCCTCCCTCCCCCCCAGTTGTGTTTTTCTTCAGGGTTTCACTGATGTGAGATGTATTATCATCCTGGTTGCAGTCCAGAATCAAAATTAAAAACATAAATAAAGCGACATTTTGTTTCTATTAGGGGGCTCTCCCGCCCCCCGAACATGGGGAGAGTGAGATAATTGCATTGTTTAGAGCTTCGAGTGTCTCCGGGGGCGGGCTGAGCCCCTGTTGTTCTGGGGTGTGTTCAAAATGAGGGATTTGAGGCAGAGGAGAGAAGGCCGGGGAACACAGCTGTGAATTACTCCCTGACATCTCGAGGGTCCTGGTAACATGATTGCAGGATGACATCGACAGCAACTGCAGCTGGGGGCTGTTCGGGGCCAGGTTCCTCTCCTCCCGGCCCACCGGATGAGAAAATCCCCGGCCTGACCTCTGTTCTCCCCCACCCCAAGTTTTCTTGTAGCCCGCGCTCCCCCCCCAACCTGTGCCTTCCCAATGAACCCTCGGCTTTTGGGGGCTTCTGGATATCACTGCTCTCATCAGGGGGTCCCGGGGACTCGGGACCCCGCTTCCCTCTGCCTCCCTGAGCCATCCCCTGTCCATACCGCAATTTGGGGGCACCGGGTCTTCCCTGCCTTCTCACATCCCAGCATCCTTTGTCTCTACTTTGTGTCCGCAACTCAATTCTAAGCCCTGCAAGGTGAGGGCGCCTTCACCTCCACACCCCGTGTTGTCCCAGCTCAGGGTCCTCCCTCAGGGTTTCCAGATGTGTGGGTTGAGTGAGCAGAAGGCTGAGGACCGGGGTCCTGGGTCAGGGGTCACGGCCCCAACCTAGCCGTCCTCGCCACCCAGCGCGTCTGTCACCGTGAGGGACTCGGCAAAGGGTCCTTGACCTGAGTTCCGAGAAAGATGACGTGTGCAGAGTTCAGATCTGTCAGATCTGTGCCCTTGCCTCAGAAGGCTAAGGCGTCATCCTAGAATGGGACAGCTGGGAGGGGTCCTAGAGCAGCAGAATGTACCGTGTTGGAGGGTAGCTGAGCTCTTGGAACATAGTCTAGAGCATGGAATGCCAGGCTTGGAGTGAGCTTAAAGTACTTAACCTGGAATATCACAGTCTTCCTTACAATGCAGACTGCCCTAGCTAGAACACATGTCAGACCCTGGAACACTCCTCTGGACCATCAGAACTGGGAGAACCCCTGCAACCTGGAAAGCCAAATTTGGATAGACCTTGGAACAGAGAGCATGGAATGACAGCTGGGAAAGACCTTAGAAAGTGATATTTGGGAGTTAAGAGAGACCCGAGAACACAGAACATGGATTGTTAGAGCTATAGAGGTCTTTCCAACACACAACAAGGAACATCGTGCTGAGAAGGACTTTAGAACATAGAAGATGGAATGTCAGAACTGTTGAAAAGCTTACAAAATAGCATGTCTGGGCTAAAAAAAAAAGAATCTAGAACATGTGACAGTGTCAGACCTAGAACATGACATCTTAGAGCTGGGAGAGAACTTAGAACAAAGAATCTTGAATGTGAAAGCTGGGAGACAGCTTAGAATTTAGAATGTAGAAAACCAGCCTCGGGAGAGACTTTATAACATGAAATGTCAGAGCTAGAAGGAAATTAGAAGACAGAACAAAGAATTTCAGATCTAGAAGGGACCTTAGAACACAGATCGTGGAATATAGGATTTGGATAGACCTTAGAACCTAAAGCAGACTCTTAGAGCGAGGAAAAACGTCAGAACTGGGAACGGACCTTAGAACATGGAACATAGGAAGCCAGAGCTTATCTCATAGAGAACAGAGAGCGCTAGAGCTGGGAGAGGCCTTTGAATATTGAATGTAGAAGGTCCAAAGTGAAAAAGGGCTCACAAACCTTAGAACATAGACCAGAGACTATGTGATCTGGAAGGAACCTTAGAACATGGGATGTCAGAAATATTAGAACATAGAAACAAAATCTCAGAGCTGAGAAGAGCCTTAGAATGAAAAATGTCAAAATGGGAGTGAGCTTATGACATGAAATTTCAAAGCCAAGGGAGATATTAGAATATAGAACATGGAATGGCAGAACTGGGAGATTTGGGAATGTAGACCCTAGAATGTCAGATGTGAGGAGAGGCTTAGAACACAGAACACAGAAAGAGAACAGAGAAGGACACATCTAGGAGGGACCTTAGAATATAGAACATGGAACGGCAGAACTGGGAGACCTTAGAACCGAGACTAGAATGTCAGAGGTGAGGAGAGCTTAGAACACAGAAAATGGAAAGGCAGAGTAGAGAGGGGCCTTAGAATCTGAAAATACAGAAAGTACAGAGCAGAGGGGAATTCAAACAGAGAATGTAAAATATCAGAACAGAGAGAGAGGCTGGAATGTCAGAGATAAGGAGAGTCTTAGAACACAACTTAAAAGATAGAGCAAGACTTTGGAATATGAAATTTCATCTCTAGAAGGGACCTTAGAACATAGAACATGTGAGATCAGAACTGGCAGGGCTCTCAAAACATAGAACATGGAATGGCAGAGCTAGGGGGACCTTGAGACATAGACTCTAGAATGTCATTTCTGGGGAAGAGCTTAGAACATGGAATATCAGAGCTGGGGGGACCTTGGGACAAAGACTATAGAATACCAATGCTGGAGAAAAACTTAGAACATGGAATATTAGAGCTGAGGGGACCTTGGGACATAGATTCTAGAATGTCAATGCTGGGGAAGAGCTTAGAACATGGAATGGCAGAGTTGGGGGGGACCTTGAGACATAGATTCTAGAATGTCAATGCTGGGGAAGAGCTTAGAACATGGAATATCAGAGTTGGGGGGACCTTGGGACATAGATTCTAGAATGTCAATGCTGGAGAAGAACTTAGAACGTGGAATATCAGAGTTGGGGGGACCTTGGGACATAGATTCTAGAATGTCAATGCTGGGAAAGAGCTTAGAACATGGAATATCAAAGTTGGGGGGACCTTGGGACATAGATTCTAGAATGTCAATGCTGGGGAAGAGCTTAGAACGTGGAATATCAAAGTTGGGGGGACCTTGGGACATAGATTCTAGAATGTCAGTGCTGGAGAAGAGCTTAGAACGTGGAATATTAGAGTTGGGGGGACCTTGGGACATAGATTCTAGAATGTCAATGCTGGGAAAGAGCTTAGAACATGGAATGGCAGAGCTGGGGGGACCTTGGGACATAGATTCTAGAATGTCAATGCTGGGGAAGAGCTTAGAACATGGAATGGCAGAGTTGGGGGGACCTTGGGACATAGATTCTAGAATGTCAATGCTGGGGAAGAGCTTAGAACGTGGAATATCAAAGTTGGGGGGACCCTGGGACATAGATTCTAGAATGTCAGTGCTGGAGAAGAGCTTAGAACGTGGAATATCAGAGTTGGGGGGACCTTGGGACATAGATTCTAGAATGTCAATGCTGGGAAAGAGCTTAGAACATGGAATGGCAGAGCTGGGGGGACCTTGGGACATAGATTCTAGAATGTCAATGCTGGGGAAGAGCTTAGAACATGGAATATCAGAGTTGGGGGGACCTTGGGACATAGATTCTAGAATGTCAATGCTGGGGAAGAGCTTAGAACGTGGAATATCAGAGTTGGGGGGACCTTGGGACATAGATTCTAGAATGTCAATGCTGGGGAAGAGCTTAGAACGTGGAATATCAGAGTTGGGGGGACCTTGGGACATAGATTCTAGAATGTCAATGCTGGGGAAGAGCTTAGAACATGGAATGGCAGAGTTGGGGGGACCTTGGGACATAGATTCTAGAATGTCAATGCTGGGGAAGAGCTTAGAACGTGGAATATCAAAGTTGGGGGGACCCTGGGACATAGATTCTAGAATGTCAGTGCTGGAGAAGAGCTTAGAACGTGGAATATCAGAGTTGGGGGGACCTTGGGACATAGATTCTAGAATGTCAATGCTGGGAAAGAGCTTAGAACATGGAATGGCAGAGCTGGGGGGACCTTGGGACATAGATTCTAGAATGTCAATGCTGGGGAAGAGCTTAGAACATGGAATATCAGAGTTGGGGGGACCTTGGGACATAGATTCTAGAATGTCAATGCTGGGGAAGAGCTTAGAACGTGGAATATCAGAGTTGGGGGGACCTTGGGACATAGATTCTAGAATGTCAATGCTGGGGAAGAGCTTAGAACATGGAATGGCAGAGTTGGGGGGACCTTGGGACAAAGATTCTGGAGTGTGAGGTGAGGGAGAGCCAGGTCTGGGGATCGGGGGGCAGCTGAGGGCGTGGCCAGCAGCAGGGAAGGGGCCTTCCTCTTTTCTGGGAGGTGGCCAGCATGGGTAGGTGGCCTGGTACTGTGGGGAGAGAGCTAGGAGGCTCTCCGGACGTGGAGCCCAGTGGTACCTTTGCCCTGGGCAGAGCCGGAGTCCACCCTCCGAGCTTCAGCCTCCACGTCGGCCGGATCTTGCCAGGCACGACTTCTCGAATGAAGCCGGGGTTGGTTCTGGGTTTGGGGGACCTCGCCCCCACCCTAAGACACTGACCCGAGAAGCCACGGCTATTGTTTCCCCAAATCGAGGCGAGGATGTCTCCCCCCCTTCCTTTGCTCTGTTCCTTGACCCCAGTCAGGACAGCTGTTAGACCTTGATGGGGAGTTGCGCCCCCTCCCCAGCCCCCTCTGGGATCCTCACTTTTCTGGCCCATCCAGAGATGGAACATTTTTTCCCATCTTCTTTGCTCATGTTTTCCTTAGGTTGGTGTCTGGATTTGTTAAATTAAATTGAATCCTTTCCAGTTTGAAACACTTGAGCGATTTTTCCCCCTTTAAATCACCGGGCTGGCTGGAAGCCGCCCCCAGAGCCTATGGATGGGGGCCGGGGAGCTGGCGCTCGTCCGGGGGCAGGGATGGGGCTGCCAGAGAGGCCTCAGGATGCTGGGGAAGTGGCTGAGGTTCTGAGGACTCGGCTGGTCCTTTAGGTGGAGTTGAGGGTTTTGCCTGGCTGGAAAATCTCCCCCAAATATGAAATTTTGCTCCAGCAGGCAGAGTTCGAGGTCTTTGGGGTGTTTGAACCGGGTCCAGGAACAATGAGCTTCCAGCCTCCCAGGGCAGGGCTCCAGCCTTCCTTGATCTCCCCCTTGGCGCTCTCTCCCGCTGTCCTCTGGTAGCCCCCCACCTTTGACCTCTCCTCGCCGGCGTCCTGGGTGACCGTGGAGGCGCTCTGGGTCCCCTTGGGCGCCAACCCCACCGAAGCAGACGACCCGTTTGTGTCTCCTTCCTGGTGAAGGAGTTGGTGAGGCTCCGTCCCTTGCCCCAGTTCTCCATCATGGAGGGAGGCCATCCCATCCCGAGAGCCCCTTAAGCATCCACAGTAGAACAGCTGCTCTGGAGGACAGAGGACCCGGGTTTGCCCCAGGTTCTGTGACCCGAGACGTGTCCCACTGTCCCTTTGGCCCCAGTTTCCTCATCTTTAAAATCATATGATTAAATGAGATGAAACTTTCTAGCTCTGACGCTGTTAGGGAAGGCTTCCGTGTCTTGCCATGAGTGGGACAAGTGAAAGACTAGGAGCGCCGAGCCTTGGGGAGGGGACAGGGGAGCGTGTGCCGGTCTGGGAGGCGGATTCTCCTTGGCCCCGTGGCAGAGCCGGGAACACCGCTGGGGGAAGGCTGCCCGGAGGCTAGCTGTCCCAGGGCGGAAGGGGCGGCTGCAAAGGCGTGGGCCCCTCCTCAGGAGCACGATCCCTTGATGGAGGGGCTCTTGTTCATGGTTGCACGCCTCAAAGACCACCTCCGGTGTGCGATACTAGGCCCCGGGGTCCTAGTGACATCGAATGAATGGATGAATGAACATATACACTAGGAATAGGATCTGAAATTAGACTTAAGTATGGAACTTTGTGCTGTTTCTGGTGAGAAAGAGGAGAAAATGGGCCAGGAAATGAAGAGAAAGGGAGCTGCTCGGCTCCCTGTCCCCTCTCCCTTAGTCATGAGCTTCCAGTGTGACCTTTGGGCACTTACCCTGGTCTCCAAGGCCCCAGCCAGCTCTCCAGGGCTAAGGGCTCTGCTTTGAGGAGAAAAATCCTTCTGGAAAGTCCCCAAATCATAAGCTTACAACTGAGAGAGAGAGACCACGTGGGCAGGAAGGGCTCCTCCATGCAGAAGACCCTCTGACAGACTGACCGGTAGGACTTCTTGGCCAGGAAGCCTTTTTCAGGCTCTTCCAGAAAGTTGTTCAACTTTTGTTTTCAAAGGACCAATGATATCACAGGATACAGCTAGAAGTCATGTACAGACTCTAGGGAGGACAAAGCCCCTGCCCTCAAGAAGCTCCCGGTCTAGGAGACACCAACACAGAGAATTGTAACCAGGGAATTGTGACACGGGGAACTGTAACGCAGGGAATTGTAACAGAGAATTGTAATAGAATTGTAAGACAGAGAATAGTAACAGAGGGAATTGTAACACAGGAAAATGTAATATAGAGAATAGTAACACAGAGAATTGTAAGACAGAGAATTGTAACAGGGAATTAACACAGAGAATTATAACACAGGGAATAGTAACATAGGGAACTAACAGAGAATTGTAACAGAGGGAACTAATACAGAGCATTGTAACAGCAAACAGTAATACAAGAGAGTTGTAACACAGGGAACTCATACAGAGAACTGTAACACAGAGAATTGTAATGCCGGGAATTGTAACACAGAGAATAGTAACAGAGGGAATTGTAACACAGGGAAATGTATCAGAGAATTGTAAGACAGACAATTATAATAGGGAACGAACACAGAGAATTATAACACAGGGAATTGTAGCACAGAGAATAGTAACATAGGGAACTAACACGGAATTGTCACATAGGGAATTGTAACACAGGGAACTCATACAGAGAATTGTAACAATACAGTAACAGAATTGTCAGGGAATTAACACAGAGAATTGTAATACCAGGAATTGTAACACAGAGAATAGTAACACAGGGAATTAACAGAGAATTGGGTTTTTTTCTAAATTATAACTTTTTATTGACTTAACATTTGTCTGGGTAAATTTTTACAACATTATCCCTTGCACTCACTTCTGTTCTGACTTTTCCCTTCCCTCCCTCCACCCCCTCTCCTAGATGGCAGGCTGTCTTATACATGCTAAGTATATTATAGTATATCCTAGATACAATATTTGTGTGGAGAACCGGACAGTTCTCTTGTTGCACAAGAAGTATTGGATTCAGAAGGTAGAAATAATCCAAGAAGAAAAACAAAAATGCAAACAGTTTACATTTATTTCCCCGTGTTCCTTCTCTGGGTGTAGCTAATTCTGTCCATCATTGATCAATTGGAACGGACTTAGATCTTCTATTACTAACAGAGAATTGTAACACAGGGAACTAACACAGAGAATTGCAATACAGGGAATAGTCACAGAGAATAGCAACACAGAGAATTGTAACAGAGGGAATTTTAACAGAGAATATAGTAACAGAATTGTAAAAGAATACAGTAACAGAGAAGTGTAACACAGGGAATTATAACACAGAAAATTGTAACACAGGGAATTGTAACACAGAAAATTGTAACACAGGGAATTGTAACACAGAAAATTGTAACACAGGGAATTGTAACACAGGGAAATATAACACAGGGAATTGTAATACAGGGAATAGTAACAGAACTGTAAGACAGAATAAAGTAACAGAGAATTGTAACACAGGGGAAAATATAGAATTGTAAGACAGAGAATTATAACACAGGGAACTAACATAGAATTGTAAGACAGAATTGTAACACAGGGAATAGTAACAGAGAATTGTAAGACAGAGAATAGTAACACAGAGAATTGTAACACAGAAGATAGTAACAGAGAATTGTAGCACAGAATTGTAACACAGAGAATAGTACACAGGGAACTAACATTGTAACAGAGGAAACTAATACAGAGAATTGTAACACAGGGATTTGTAATATGGAGAATTGTATCACAGGGAACTAACAGAGAATAGTAACAAGGGAACTAATAGAGAATTGTAACAGAAGACAGTAACAAAAAATTGTGACACAGAGAACTGTAACACAGGGAACTAACATAGAAAATTGTAACACAGGGAATAGTCACAGAGAATAGTAACACAGGGGTTTGTAACAGGGAATTTTAACAGAGAATACAGTAACAGAGAATTGTAACACAGAATAGTCACAAAGAATTGTAACAGAAAATTGTAACATAGGGAATTGTAACAGAACTGTAAGACAGAATAAAGTAACAGAGAATTGTAACACAGAGTAGTAACACAGGGAACTAACAGAATTGTAACACAGGGAAAAATATAGAATTATAAGAGAATTATAACACAGGGAATTGTAACAGGGAATAATAACAGAGAATAGTAACACAGAGAATTGCAACACAGAGAATATAACACAGGGAAGTAACCCAGAGAATTGTAACAAAGAGAATAGTAACACAGGGAGCTAACATTGAATTGTAACAGAGGAAACTAATACAGAGAATTGTAACACAGGGATTTGTAATACAGAGAATTGTATCACAGGGAACTAACACAGAGAATAGTAACACAGGAAACTAATAGAGAATTGTAACAGAATACAGTAACAAAAAATTGTGACACAGAGAACTGTAACACAGGGAATTATAACAGAGAGAATTATAACAGGGAACTAACACAGAGAATTGTAACACAGGATACAGTAACAGAATTATAACAGAGAACTGTAACATGGAGAACTAACACAAAGAATTGTAGCACAGGGAATCAAAACAGGGAACTAACAGAGAATTGTAACACAAAAAATAGTAACAGATAATTGTAACACAGAAGTGTAACACGGGGAACTAACAGAGAATTGTAAGACAGAAAACAGTTACAAAGAATTGTAACACAGGGAGCTAATTCAGAGAATTGTAACAGAATACAGTAACACAATTGTAACACAGAGAACTGTAACATGGGGAACTAACACAGGGAACTAGCAGAAAGAATTGTAACACAGGGAACTAATACAGAGAATTATAACACAAGGAATAGTAACACAGGGAACACACAGAGAGAATAGTAACACAGAATTATAACACAGGGAATTGTAACATAGGGAAATGTAAAACAGAGAATAGTAACAAAGAATTGTAACAGAGAGAACTGTAACACAGGCAATAGTTACAGAGAATAGTAACACAGGGAACTAACTCAGAGAATTGTAACACAGAATACAGTATCAGAGAATTGTAACACAGGGAACACACACAGAGAATAGTAACATAGAATTGGAACACAGGGAATTGTAATACAGAGAATAGTAACACAAGGAACTAACACAGAGAATAGTAACACAGGAAACTAATACAGAGAATTATAACACAGGGAATTGTAACACAGAGAATTGTAACATAGGAAAATGTAAAACAGAGAATAGTAACAAAGAATTGTAACAGAGAGAACTGTACACAGCGAAGTGTAACACAAAGAATTATAAGAGAATTGTAACACAGAGAACTGTAATGCAGGGTACTGTCGCACACAAGGTTACAGGACAAGCGGATTGTGCCAACTCGGTGCAGGAGGAGATCTGAGGCCAGACAAGTGCTTGTTGGGTGTGTGTGAGGGAGAAGGTTTGGGGTCAGAAATAGCATAACAAAGGAGGGAACATTCAAACTGGACCTTCAAGGATGAGTCAGGACTTGAGAGGGAGGCAAAGGAGACCCTCTGGATGTGGGGCCCGGGAAGCAAAGGCATGAAGTTAAGTCCCCAAGGTCTGACAGACTGGAGGCCTTGAATGATGAACCAAGAATGAGACTCTTGTTCAGCAAAGGGAGCCATTGCAAACTCATTAAAGAAAGGAGGGATGGGGTCAGAGCAGGGCAGTGTGTCTATTGATGAGGGTGGAGGCTCAAGGAGGAGGCCAGCACACAGCCAGAAGGCCTTGAGATGGCCAGAGCCCCAGGAGAGGGTGAGGCCCTGGAGCCACTCTGGGCGTGGCCATCGCCTTCTCTAAGGAGGACAGGAGCGTGTCTCGCCTCGGGGGCAGGTGGGCACAGTCCCATGATGTTCTGCCCTTTGTCAGGGGGATGGGCCCATTTTCCCAAGACTCCCTGTGGAGTCCCGACACTCGCCGCCCTGGGCTCGGCCTCGGACCCCACGAAGCTCACGGGGGAATGGGGCACAGACGGGCCTTTGGGAGGCGCCTCCCGTGTCCCCGCTCGGGGGCCATCGCCTGGGGCCCGTGACCGGGGGAGGAGAGGAGATGAGGGCCCCAGACCCTCCCGGAATGGGCCCCGAGCTCGGGGCCAGCCGTGGAAGCGAATTCCATTCACTCTTGGCAGAGCGCGCTTCCCGCCCTGCCGAGGGGCCGGGGGCGGAGGCCGGGGGAGGCTCCCCCAGGTTCCTCCGAGGCCTCCAAGGCCATCACTGGCTCGCGCTCCCAAACCCCATCCTGCTGGGCCTGAGAAAGCTGCCGCCTCAGCAGATCGGCCGGGGCTGTGGGTGGGTGGGGGCGCCTGACTCGGGGAATGCGTGCTCGCTTCCAGGGCTCGGGGAGAGCTTGGCCGCCGGGCTGGGAGCGGGAGCTCTGGAGAAGTAATGGGAAAAGCGGTTGGGAAGAAGCCTGTCCCTCTGGCTCAAGCCTTCCAGCTTAACCCTTTGCTGCCTCGGCCTAGAGAGGCCCCGGGCCGCAGCCCACCTGCTGGAGGCGCTGGGAGCCCCGCACCGGGAGCCCCGCACCGATCCTTTCTCAGCTTGGGCCACCAGGGGGCGTGGGCACGCCTCACCTTTCTGTATGGCAGCAAGGGCTGAGCCGCGCCCACACCCCCCCAGGCAGATCTGAACGCTGGCACAGTCCCAGCACCCACTGGGTGCTTCTGGCCCTTCTGCCCCCCCCCGCCCCAGTCAGATGGGACTGCCCGTCTACACTGGCGCCTCCCCCGGGCACGCTGAGGGGTGGCTTTGTAAGCACGGGAAGGCAGCTTTCCGGTGGCTGTGATTGGGAGTCCGGCAGACTGGGAGACCGGGCGAGTTCTATCGGAGCTGTCTCTGTCCTCACCTGGAAGAGCCCCGGCCCGGGAAGTCCCGCCCCGCCCCCTCCCCAGGGCTGCCATCATGGATCTGGTCCTGTCCCCTCCGGGGCCCTGGGCCTGTCCCTGCTCCAGCTGCTCCTGAGCTCGCTTCCCCTGCTCGGAAACCGGGGACAGAGGGGCAGCCCCCTCCCAGCTCGGTGCCGGCCTCCATGAAGCCGGGCCGCTGTTCCTGCCGGCCTCCTCGCCCCTGTGGCTCCCTGGGAAGGGCCTGGGCGGGCAGGGCCTCGCCTTGTGTCCAGGTCACGTGGGCGGCAGCGGCTGAGGGGCCGAGGGGCCGAGCCCACGCTCGCCACCGGGGGGTGAGGGCAGGAGACGCCCACAAAGCCTTGTGGGAGCCCGGCCCCACCCCCATCCAGCCACCCCCAGCGCCGCTACCCCGGGGAGAGAGCCCGGCCAAACACAGCAGCAGGAGCAAACTGACCCTCAGGCTGAAGGGGGCGTCTTGCACTGAACAAGGAGACCTCCCCCCACGCTGGGACGGCCCTCCCCCTTGGGATGCTCTTCCTGACATTCTGAGCCTCTGACTCCCCCCAGCTCCTGGGCCTGCCTCTGGGGTCACCCCCCGCCCCACATGCCGGCCAGCCCTCTAAATACGCAGGTAAACTGAGTCTAGAGAAGGCACCGACTGCAAAGTGTCTGAGGCCGAATCCAAACCCAGGCCTTCCTGACCCCAGGCTGGCCCCCTGCCGGGCTGGTTCCACTCTGCAGCCTCTCCCTCCACACGCTGCGGCCCCCTCCCCAGCGGGGCTGAGGGAAGCCCCTGACAATCAGGACTCTGGCTTTTGGTTTGGGCACAAGTGGAGCCTCATGTGCTTGAGCTTCCGGACTCTGGCTGCAGATGGCGCCGTGCACAAGGAGCCTTTGGCCCTTAGCCCCAGACTGGTCGGCAGAGGCCCCGTCCTCCATGGGAGGGGGGGACGGGATCCCTGGGGGGGAGACCTCCCACGAGGGGCATTTGGACATGGCCCCCCCGGCTTCACCCTCTGCCATTTGCACGGCCCGGAGCACGGAACTTTATAAAATGAGAGGAAGCCTGCCCCCCACCTCACAACCTGTGACAGGGTCCGGTGATGAAGGACCCTGGGAGGTGGAGCTGGAAGGAGCTGTAGCCCTTTTTACAGATGGGGAAATTGAGGCAAGCAGAGTAAGCGACTTGCCTAGGAAGTGTCTGAGGCTGGAGCGAGTTCCAGCACTCTGTCCCTGGGTTGCCACCCAGCTGCCCAGCAGGGAAGGCCCAAGATCATTCCAGGGGGAGGAGGCTCCCAAGGAGTGAGTGAGAGGCCGGCCCAGTCTCTCAGGACATTTCTTTTCCTTCTGCCTGGGCCCCAAGGCCTTCTGGGATCCCTCTCTCCTGCCTGGGCCCCAAGGCCTTCTGGGATCCCTCTCTCCTGCCTGGGCCCCAAGGCCTTCTGGGATCCCTCTCTCCTGCCTGGGCCCCAAGGCCTTCTGGGATCCCTCTCTCCTGCCTGGGCCCCAAGGCCTTCTGGGATCCCTCTCTCCTGCCTGGGCCCCAAGGCCTTCTGGGATCCCTCTCTCCTGCCTGGGCCCCGAGGCTTTCTGGGCTCCCCTCCTCCCTCCTGGGACTTCCCATAGCCTCTCTTGCCTCCACAAAGGGGGTCTTGCCTCTCCTGCTCCTCAGGCTGAGTCCCAGTTCTGGTGCCATGCCCAGCTTAGGGAAGGGGGCGCCTCCTCCTGCCACCTCCTCCACCCTCACTCCAGCCCTCACACAGGCTTTGCTCCCAGCTGTCTGGCCCAGCCTGAGGGCCTCGGCTTTTGTGCCCCCCATGCCCCAGCCCGGCCTCCCCCCCCCCCCGCTGCCCCGAGTTTTGTCCGAGCTGCCGGAGCGCAGCCACACTCGAGCCCTGCCTGTGACCCGCGGCTTGCTGCCCAATGGTCAGCGCCCAGGGCCTCTCCCCACAGCAGCATCCAGTAGGGCCGTCAAGGAAGCCCTGAGTTTCTGCCTCTGATTCATCATGTGACCAGAGCCTCAGTCTCGAGCCTTGGGAGGAAGGGCTGAGCCCTTTACTAGGCGGCCTGGTGGAGAGTCTGCTCCAGTCAGGAAGACCTGAATTCAAATTCTGCCTGTGACACTATGGCCACCCTGGGCAAGTGACCCACCTCCCTGTGCCTCAGTTTCCCGAGAATGACAACTCATTGCCAACGCCATGGAGCATCAGCTGGTCATTGTGGTCAAGCCTGTGGGGTAAACCGAGGCAGCGTTTCTCAGAAAGGAGCTGAGTAGGGGCTTCTCTGGAGAGACCGTGTCTCCGGTCGGCCCCCTCCCCCCCAGAAAGGGAAACAGAGTTAGAGTGGCCGTGTGAAAGGGGGGCGGGAATAACTGTAGCCGCGAGGAGTCGGAGCTAAAAGGGAAAAGGAGGCCGGGGGGGTCAGAGAGCAGCCCCGGGGTCAGAGGGGCCCACCAGGCCACCCTGGGCGGGGCTGCTCGCCTGCCATTGGCCAGGAGATGCAATCCATGCAAGCAAAGAGTCCCCTGCACCGATAGAAAATCACGGGCGGGCCCCAGGACAGGAGCTGAGGAAAGTTGGGGGTCAAGGTCCTCCGCATGGACGCCTGCGCCTGCCCCCCTCCGCCCCCCCCCCCCCCAACATCCAGGGTGAGAGACAAGCAGCTGCTGGTGGAAGTGACAGGGCGATGCCGTCGTGGCCACTGGGGGGCAGCACGGCACAGTGGGCAGAGGCCAGTGCCCTCCTGCCGGGAAAAGGTCTGGGGCTGTTTCCAGCCCCCAGGAAAGTCCGAGCCGATGCCCCTGCGCCCCGTGGGATCCCTCCGCGCTCTCTAGTGGCCACGGGTCTGGCCTCCGTGTGCCCAGGCTGGCCCGCAGCCCCCCGGCCCCGAGGGGGGCCCCTGAGCATCCAGCTAGCTTAGGCCAGGTTCTTCCCAAGCTCCCCCCCTCCTCCTGTCCTCCGCTTTCCCCCCCTTCTCTTTCTCCTTCTCATCTTCCTCCTCCCTCTCCTCCTCCTCCTCCTTCTTCCCCTTTCTCCTCCTCCTCCCCTCCTTCCCTCTCCTCCTTCTCTTCCAGAAGCGGCTCAGTGGAGCCCTTTGGACAGCAGGGGGCAGGCGCGCTCTTCCACAGTCCCGAGCGCAGAGCCCAGCCAGACAAGGAAGCCGGTTCCCTTTCTGTCTTTGCCAACCCGGGCCCACCCTGACCAACCCGAGCCCACCCTGACCAACCCGGGCCCACCCTGACCAACCCGGGCCCACCCTGACCAACCCGAGCCCACCCTGACCAACCCGGGCCCACCCTGACCAACCCGGGCCCACCCTGATCAATCCGAGCCCACCCTGACCAACCCGGGCCCACCCTGACCAACCCGGGCCCACCCTGACCAACCCGAGCCCACCCTGACCAACCCGGGGCCACCCTGACCAACCCGAGCCCACCCTGACCAACCCGGGGCCACCCTGACCAACCCGAGCCCACCCTGACCAACCCGGGCCCACCCTGACCAACCCGAGCCCACCCTGACCAACCCGGGCCCACCCTGACCAACCCGAGCCCACCCTGACCAACCCGGGGCCACCCTGACCAACCCGAGCCCACCCTGACCAACCCGGGGCCACCCTGACCAACCCGGGCCCACCCTGACCAACCCGAGCCCACCCTGACCAATCCGGGCCCACCCTGACCAACCCGGGCCCACCCTGACCAACCCGGGCCCACCCTGACCAACCCGGGCCCACCCTGACCAACCCGGGCCACAATATACACCACATACACTCAACACGCACGGGCGCTTACGTGACACGCCCACTCCTTCGCACACACGCATGTACGCGCGCACACACACTCACACTTGCATCCTCATTCACACACAGACACTTGAGCACACACATATACATCCACACGCACCGTACATGTCTACACACACATGCAAACTCACACTCAGCCACAGGAAGTGATGGGACCGAGGCTCCACCTCGGCCTCCTGCGGTCCCAGGGCTTTGCTGCCCCCCGCCCCCCCCCCCCGCCGCCTCAGTGTCCCCCTCGGAGGGTCCTGAGAGTGAGGAGCTGCAGCCCCGGGGCTGCCTCTCTCTGACCTCCGTGTGCCACCCGGGGGGTTTGGGGGCCGGAAGCTCTGCTGGGCCGGTGCTGCTTCGTTCACCAGAGGGCAGGTGGGGACGCAAAGTGCCCTGGTCGGGCGCTCAAGGATCTGTGTTGCAGGCGCCGGGACCTCTCCCGCATTCCGTGTCCGAGCCCTCCCAGCTGGGACCCGCCGCCTTCTGTGTTCCGGGGTTCTCGTCAGCTGTGCTATAAGGTGCTAAGGTTCCTGTGAGCTCTTAGCTCTTATGTTCTAAGCTCTAAGCCCCCCCCCCCCCCCAGCTCTCACATTCACCAGCGTTCTTTCTGCCGTTGTCCCCTCACCTGCCCCAGACGGACCCCGGGCTTCCCGGGCAGCTGCGGGGGCCGGAGGCTCCACTCTCCCCGCTCACTTTGGGGTTGGGGGCTCTTGCCTTGGCACGCCCAGAACAGGAGATGGGGGATGGGCTTGGTTGCTTGGAGCGCCTCTGGGTGCCTGCTTCTGAGGGGTCCCGGGGCCCAAGGCTAACCCGAGCCCAGACTTTCCTAGAAGGGGCATGTGCTCTGCTGGGTGGGCAGGAGGCTCTGCTCTGCCTTGGTTTCCCCAGCTTTCTTCTCCAGAGGAAACTTTTAGCCCCCATGTTGTGCCCCAGGAAGGAACCTTGTCCCGGCTCCCCTAACTCAGAGCTCTGAGGTCCTGAAGGAAAGGCCCTGGGATTCTGAGCCTGCTCTCTCCCTGGTCCGCCCGGACACCACCATTGGCACTGCCACCCCCGTGTTATGTCCCAACATTGGCCAAATGTTGCATGAACTGATGCTAGACCCGGCTTAGAAGTCAGCCCTGGGGGGTGGCAGCGGCCCACGAGGCTTACGGACCAACATCAGGGCCAGATGGCTCACCTTCTCACTCCAGACACTACCTTTCCTCCTCCCTTTTTTCCCTCCTCCTTCCCTCCCTTTCCTCCCTCCCTCCTTCCCTCCCTCCCTTCCTTCCTCCCTCCCTCCCTCCCTCCCTCCCTCCCTTCCTTCCTTCCTTCCTCCCTCCCTTTCTCCCTCCTTCTCTTCCTTCCTTCCTTCCTCCCTCCCTCCTTCCTTTCCCTTCCCTTTCCTTCCTTCCTTCCTTCCTTCCTTCCTTCCTTCCTCCCGTCCTTCCTTCCTCCCTTCCTCTCTCCCTCCCTCCCTTCCTTCCCTTCCTCCCTTCCTCCCTTCCTTCTTCCTCCCTTCCTCTCTCCCTCCCTCCCTTCCTTCCCTTCCTCTCTCCCTCCCTCCCTTCCTTCCTCCCTCCCTCCCTCTCTTTCTTCCTTCCTCCCTCCCTTCCTTCCTTCCTCCCTCCCTCCCTTTCTTCCTTCCTCACTCCCTTCCTTCCTTCCTTCCTTTCCCCATCAGACACAGGAGCAGGGGCCTGTCACTTGCTGCTCCAGCCCTCCCAAAGTCTAGCCGGGCACTGGTCTGGGCACACAACCACAAGTCTTTCCAAGTGCTGCCGTCTGGGAGCTCCGTATGTATTGTGTGGGTGCCCGGCAGTGGGCTCTGTGTAAGTGTGAGTGCAGGTATATCAGCCACTTGATGTACATAATTCCATACTTTCCGGAACAGAACACTACTCTTACAACTCCACCGACCATGTAGGAGTGCGCCTCTTTTGCTCACGTATTCCATTATCTTGACCAATTTGTTGAATGTGAATTAAAAGCTCAGGGACATTTTGAGCGGCGTTTTCACTATTAGGGGTTTGGATTTGGGGATGGGGATTCCACAGGGCTGGCGATCGTTGGCTGTTCTTCATCCGAGAGCTGTTTGCTCCCATCCCCTCCACCACTGTCCTTCTCTGACCCTTGACCTTGAAGAAAAGACCAGAGTCTGGGGAAATCCTGCGAGAAGGGGGAGCCTTGAGGAGGACGGGCCGGCTCCAGATGGAGACCGAGCCTGGCTTCTGCCTCTGGCCCCTGGAGCTGTCTCGGTGCTGAACGGGCTTTCTGAATCACTGGAGAAAGAGACCTTTGGGGCACCGGAAGGTTTTCTTCTCATAGTGGGGGATGGGGGGCCTTTGACCGAAGCCCTGCCCACTTCCTGGCCAGTCTGCCGCCGCCATAAGGCGCTGGCCGTGCCAGCCACTGGGCAGAGTTGGGCAGGGCCCCCAGGCAGAGCTGCAGCGGAGGTTTTGAGACCAGGGAGAAGAGTGAGCTCAGAAACTGTGATGCTTGAAGGGGTTGGAAGGGATTAATCAGAAAGATGATGGAGATGTAAGGAAAGACCTGTGGCCCTCAGCCTGACCGGGGAGCCCGCTGTGTGGGA
The DNA here is from genome assembly GCA_020854095.1 of Dasyurus viverrinus. Taxonomy (NCBI): domain Eukaryota; kingdom Metazoa; phylum Chordata; class Mammalia; order Dasyuromorphia; family Dasyuridae; genus Dasyurus; species Dasyurus viverrinus. Next base: position 253,436,369 of record CM037002.1, on the reverse strand, counting down.
GCCATGGAGGCAGGAAGCCAGAATCTGCTCACTGACTCCCGCTTCTCAGATGCGCCCAGTGTCCCCGGTGGGGCCTGCACTCTCTGCCCCTGTGCGATTCCTCAGCCAGCTGTGCTCCCTGTGCCCTGGCCAAACCTGGCCCTGGAGAGCCGGACAGGGCCCTCGCACCCAGGCCTTGCACCTCAAACCCTTGCTCTCGCATTGGAGCTAAAGGGTCAGAGAGGGCGGTGAAATGTGGGGCTGATGGGGAACTTGTATGACCTATGGCCCATGGCTTCTGCTGAGCCCCCTGAGGAAGGGAGGTGGGGAGAAAGGAAGGGGCTAAGGGAAGGAAGGAAGGAAGGAAGGAAGGAAGGAAGGAAGGAAGGAAGGAAGGAAGGAAGGAAGAAGGGAGGGAAGAAAGAAGGGAGGAGAGAAGAGAAGAGAAGAGAAGAGAAGAGAAGAGAAGAGAAGAGAAGAGAAGAGAAGAGAAGAGAAGAGAAGAGAAGAGAAGAGAAGAGAAGAGAAGAGAAGAGAAGAGAAGAGAGGACGGGAGAGAGGGAGGGAGGGAGGGCATGCATTGAGCACCAAGCAGTGGGCTGCGCTCGGGGGCTCCAGGGGACCGTGGGGCAGTCCCTGCTCCGAGGTCCCGGGCAGGGATCTCGGAGGGGAGTGAGGCGGGGCCCTCCTCCTGCCTCCCTCGGCGCCGGGCACCGGCCGCTGTTTGTTTCCCGGCTCTTAATTCTGGCAATTAGCCGGGAGGCGGCCCATTAGATCGCTTTCTGGGGCCGGGACTTTCAGAGGGAGAAGGGGCCCATCTCCGGCCGCCGCCATATTTACATTGCAAATGAGGCCTGCGGCGGGGAAGAAAACCGGCCCTTTTTTTTTCCGCTTTGGGGTAAACAGAGACGAACCCAGGTGTGTTTGCGCTGGCGGGGCTGGCGGGGGAGGGCAGCCGCTGGCTTGGCCGTCCTTCGCCCCTCCCCCATCTCAGCCGGGAGTGGGCGAGGGCCGACGGAAAAGGAGGCGGGGGTCGCACAGGCAGCGGCGCGAGCGGAGACGCCCGCCCCGTGTCCCAGGGCCCTGCCTTTGCCCCGGCCCGCGGCGCTCAGGGGTCGTGGTGTAAGGACGGGGGGAGTCGGTTTGGGGGCCAGTGTGGACCAGCTCCTCCCCCGTGCAGGCTCCCATTAAGTGCCTACTGTACACTCGCAGAGCCCGGGTACGAGGCTGCAGCCGTCGGTTCGGAATCGCGCCTCCCGTGTCCCGCCTCCCCCCCCCCCCGCACCTTCCCCTCCCTCCCACCCTCCGGCTGGGCTCCCAGCGCCTTCCTCGGGCCCCGCCCCGCCCCCTTTGTGCCTCGTTTTGCGTTTCCTCCCCGGGTACGTCCGTTTGCCTTTTGCGATGCCTTCGGGATGCTCGGGCCCCCGTGGCCGAGGGGGTGCGCGGGCAAGGACGGGGCCCCAGAGCGAGGGGAGCAGGGCCCCGCCCAGCCCGCGCCGGCTCTTGCTGTGAGCGCTGTTTTCTAGTCCGGGGGCCCCATCGGCCCCTGCTCCGGCGGGCGAGCGCTCCGCTGGGCCCGGCGGTCCCTTCTCGGGAAGGCCGCAGCCCCTCCTGAGGGTCATCGCTGCAGTTCCGGGGATTGACCAGCAGATGGCGGGGTGGGAAATGCTGGCTTTGGCCGGCTCCTGGGGCTCTTTGGGAGAAGAGCTGAGTGGGTTTGGAAACGGCTTTTTGGGCCGGGTTAGGGCGGTGTAGACGCGTCCGAACTCTGCATTAGGATGCCGGATGGCAGGCTGCAGCTCCCTCCTGTGCCATGGGCCCTCGGCCCCCTCGGCCCCTCCTTCCCCTTCCCTGTTGGAGTGGGCAGCCGCCAGGGCCCTGACCGGGGGCAGATGGAGGAGGGGAGGGGATGCCGAGTGGGAGCCCCGTCCCTTTCCACGCCCATGGGCAAAGCTGCTCCGTCTCCGGGGCCAAGAGCCCTGCAGAGCACGCGGAATCCCATGGAACAGCCCCCAAAGCTCTGCCAGGAGAGGAGAAACAGTGGAACTGAGAGAACATGCACCAGAAGCCAAGGTTCCAGGCTTCTCCTCTGCACCCCAGCATCTTAGAGGGTCTCGGGCCCCTGAGAGCTTACCGAGCACACGGCCAGTATGGGGAAGGAGCTGGATTTGAACCCGGGCCTTCCTGGCCATGCTCCCTGTAAATAAAGAGAAGCCAGGGGGAAAGCAGCCAAATTACAAAGGGGGTGGGGGACGGTTTCAGTCAGCCTGGGGAGGCTGGTTTACCATAAGGCCCATGGGGAGTGACGGAAGGTTCTCAGAGCCAGGGATCACAATCAGACTTTAGGAAGGCTCAGCTGGTTTCTCCATTCTGCTCCCCTCTCAGCTTGCTTTAAGCTCACCTGGCTAGGACCCTGGGTATCTCTCAGGTAAACAAGTGGGTTCTGGTGGTCTTGGGGGCAGGGAGGACCCATTTATGGTGTCTGCTCTGGGCCCTGCTCTCTAAGTGCTGCTTAGGTAGATACCGTCTAGAGTTAAAGGAGCAAACAGGGAGACAGGTTAAAGCCTCGGCTGGCCCCCGGCATTGGGAATCACCCAGGCAAACTGGCTGACAAACTAGAGGATCGATGAGAACGCAGCAGGAAGCGTGTTCAGCTTGGTCTCGGGAACAACTTGCTCACCAGAGAGCCGTCCTGGTGTGGACTCGTGTGCGAGGGGCTCTGTTGGACGAGGGGCTCCCCATCTTGGGGTGAACATGGCAGCTGTGTCATGGAGGGGATTCTTTTTTCTGCATGGGTGGGTCAAGATGGCTCTGAAGTTAGTCACTCGGTCAACAAGTGTTAATTGTGGGTTTAGTTCCTATCCTACCACTTTGCTAAAGTTGTTCATTATTTCAGTCAGTTTGTAGGAAGCCGTCATATAATCTGCAAGAAAAATGATTATTTTCTTTCCCTCAGTTTCTTTTCTTGTCTTATTGTTAAAGCGAGCATTTCGAGCACCATCTGGAATAGGGATGCGGATAATGGACATCTTTATTTTACCCCTGATCATACTAAAAAGACCTTTAGCTTATCCTCATTACAGCTCGTGCTGCCTCCTGCTTTTAAGTAGCTACTATTTACCATGTTAAGGAAAACTCTATCCATTCCTGTTCTTTAAACAGGAATTAGTTAGTTATGTATATTGTCAACAGCTTTTTCTGCAGGGATTGCTAAAAGCAGATGCTTAGGCAGCAGCCTTTGTTCTATATTGCCTTTATTATAACTGTAGTCAATTGTGTTAACAGTTTTTCTTTAATAGTAATAAGCCAGCTCTGCATCCTTGGTATGAATCCAGCCTGATCATAGCATATAATCTTAGTGATATGTCTCCTCGCGAGCATTTTATTTTAGTGTTCATTAGGGATATTGTTTTGTAGGGGTTTTTTCTCTTTCTGGTTCAAGTATCAAAATCATATTTGTGTCATAGAAGGAATTGGGGAGAATCTCTTCTCTTTGTTCCAAAACAGTCTATATAGTATTGAATTTAATTGATAGTATTCACCTATAAATAATAATTACTATTCATATGATGCTTACTATAGACCAAGCGCTGGGCTAAATACTTTACAATTATTTCATTTGATTCTCACAACCACCTTGCAAGACAGGGCTATTATAATTCTCTTATTACAGATGAAGACAATGAGGCAGGCAGAGGTTAAATTACTTGGCCAGAGTCACACAGCTGGTGACTGAGGCTGGATTTGAATTCTGCTCTACCAAACTACAGCTTTCTTATCTACTCTACTACCAAGCTGCTTCTAAACCTGAGATTTTCTGAATTCATCTTTTTCATTTTTGATATTGGTAATTTGATTTTCTTTGGTTTTTTTTTTAGTGAGACAGTGACTAGATTATTTGAAAAAAAACAGCTCTTCATTTTATTTCTTCATTCAGTCTATTCTGTTACTTTTTTGTTTTGTTTTCAGAGAGAGAAGAATTAAGGCCCCCCCAATATTATAATTTTACAATTTTTCTTGGTAATGCATTAACTTTTTAGAAGTTACATGCCCTGCCATTTGGTGCCTATGTGTTTAGCACTGTCTATAGCACCTTTCAGAAATGAAGTTTCCTTGTTTATCTCTTTTCTTTGGATCTGATTTTGCTTTTGCTTTATCTGCGATCATGACTGCCACCCCTGCCTTTTTTTTATTTCATGTGAAGCCCATAGATTCTGGGACAGTCCCTTGTTTTAAATCCGTATGTATCTTTCAATTTCTTGTAAACATTTTGTTCAGTTCTGGTTTCTAAGCCATTCTACTGTCATCTTCTGTTTTATGGGTGAAGTTCATCCCATTCACATTCAGTGTTATGATTGCTAAGTCTATAATTCTCTCCATCCAAGTTTTCTGCCCCTTATCCTCCCCACCTTTCCTTTAACTTCTTTCCTTCTTGTTATTGTGTCAGAGGAAATGTATTTCTGTACCCAGCCCTGTGCGTCTGTATATTCTCTTCTCCATCTCTCCTTTGACCAGTGTAGATGAGTAACATGCAAGTACTGCCTGCTCCCTCCAACTTTCTCCTCCTTGTCTAGACTTTCTATTGTGCATTCCATTTCTGGGAGACCATTTCCCCCATTCTTCCTCCCTTTTTTTCTTCCCTCCTCTTCCCCAGCCTTTCCATTTTTCTGTTAAGATCATCAAATCATAACAGAATCTCTCTCAGGTCCTCCAATCAGGATTCCTTTTGACTCTGATGGAGTCATGTATCATCTCTTCTTACAAGAAAATAACCAGTTTAGTCCCTTATATTTGCCCCCTTGTGTTTGCCTTTTATAACTTCTCTTGACTCCTGTGTTTGTAGATCAGATTTTCTTCTCAGCTCTGGTCTTTTCATCAGGAATACAAGAAGGTTTTATTAACCGTTTAGTCTGTGCTCATTTCCCTTGTCTTGCTTTCCAAGCACCAACAAAATCTAGAAAATGGATCCATTTCAGACTTTTACGATGAGCTGAGACACCATATGTGCCCCTCACCTTTCCCCTTGTGGGTCCTAGGGAGCCCATTCACCTCCCCATCCTGGAGGAGTCATCTTTCTTTTGGAAACGCTTCTGGAAAATGTGACTCTTTGGCGGCACATCAGCTGTTGGGAATCAAAGAAACATCTGGTACAAGAGCCGAGGGCTCCTGGGAAACCCCGCATGCGAATTCCCGTTGGAAGTGCCCTTTCTGCAGCTGGGCTGATGGGACAGATGCAGCATTAGGAATTCATCCCATGGCCCTGTACCGGCCCCCAGGGGTGCACGGCTGCTGCCAGACCCGGGGATGGGTGAGCACCGCCGGCCTGTGCCTGGAGGTCATGGCCCCTACCAAGCCAAGCCCCCACCCCTCTCTCCCTAAAGGGCCGGTCTCAGCTCCAGCTCTGAGAAAACCGGGCAGGTTGATCATCCTACCCGATGGAAACAACTTTAGGGGACCTTTGGAGCTGTCCAGTACAGCAAGGTTAAACCCTGCCTCGGTACCCCCGCCTAAGTGCCCACTTATGAATGGACTTGGCCCTTGATTTGGGGGCAGGGCATGGTTTTAAGGGGTTCTTTGTTTTCGTGGTGCTAAAGGAGGAGCACGGTTGTCCCAAAAGACACGACTGGCACGGCCGCGATCCCGGACTGGCGAGCTCCCATCCATTCTAGGCACTTTGGGTGCCACTTGTTCAAGGAACATGTTGGAGATTACACTCTCGTTCTGGCTCTTGAGGAGGAAATGCCCCAGTGCCTGGCCTGGGAGGTTTCCTCCTCCTTTCCCAGCTGTGGGGGAAGCAGAGGGTGATGGGAAATGAGGATTTGCCCCAAAGGCATCCAAGCTGCTGAGCCGGCAACATAAGCACCATATGTGGGCCCATGGATACAGACGGGAGGGTGGCTGCAAGCCCCTGGCCCAGGGGGGGCAGCGATGGGGCCTCCCCACCAGCAGCCTGGCCCAGTCCGGGCTCTCACCTCTCCTGGGCTGCAGGCTCCTTGAAATGAAGGTGGGAGGGAGTCAAGGACCCGAGTTCTAATTTCAACTCTGCCACTGACTTTCCATGAGCCCTTGGACGCATCCCCTTTCTCTGGGAACTGGAACCTCCGTTTCCATGAAAACAGAACCTGCTCCCAAATTGCCTCAACCTCAGGGCTCCTGCGGCTTTTGTTCTGTTCTTCGCTGGTCTGATCAACCTCGAGTCAGCTGTCCTGGGAGAGGCTGTACAGGGTTCAAATCCTGTCTCTGTCCTGTGCCAGTGACTTCGAACAAGTTCCCCACCCCCACCCCGGCCTCAGTGTCCTCATTATAAAGGAAGGGATTGGACAACATGCCTCTAAGGCCCACTTCCCTTCCTAAATCTCTGAGCCTCTGACCCAGGTGCAGAACACAAAAGACTCAGACTTCCTGAGACAGGTGTACTGTACCCTGAGCAAAGGCCGGGCTGGGATGGAGGCCCCCTGCCGTGCTCCCAGCTGGTCCTCGGGACACAGGGAGACCCCCTCCCGCTGTGCTCCCAGCTGGTCCTCGGGACACAGAAAGGCCCCCCACAGTGCTCCTCACTGGTCCTTGGCATATAGGGAGTACCCCCTCTGTGCTCCCCCACCTTGGGACACAGGGAGACCCCCCCCCCCCACCGTGCTCCCAGCTGGTCCTCGGGACACCGTCCCCTGGCTGGCGGGGAGGTGTAAGTCAGGAGCTCAGGCCGTTCCCTCACCCCTCCCCCCCCATCCCCGGCACTCACCTCCTTAGGATCAGGCAGCTGGCCGGGCTGCGGCCCAGAGGAGGCATCGGCTCCGCTCAGGGGAGCTCCAAGGGTCCATAGCCAGGGCCCCGGCCCCCCTCATTCTACTCCTTTGAGGCCTAGGCCAAGCGGATGGGGAATGGGGAGAGGGATGGGGGTGGGAGAGCAGGGCCTGCAGCAGGGGGCAGAGGCTGAAGGGGCAGAGGCCAAGGCGGGCAGGGCCCACAGCAGCCCCTGCAGCAGTCCTGGGGTGAGGGCGGGGGAGGGACTGTGACAATGATAATCGGCCGGGTGGGGAGCCAGGGGATACCGGGGTTCAAAACTCCCCTGAAGCTCACTTGCCCAGCCTCGTGCAGAGGTCCTGGTGTCCCCGGGATCACCCCCAGGGCCCCTCAGCGGATGTCAGAGCATTCCCGGCCCGCTGCTGTCACTGCTGCCCGCCCTGGCCCATGTGGCTGCCGGGCGTGCTGCGAGGCCCCAGGAGGCTTTTAGGGACTGGGAAGATAATCCATTAAATCCATATTCTTAGCTCGGGAGAGCTCGTGGAGTTATTTAAAGAATAAAACACATTTCAACCAGATTACGTTAGCCCAGGATTGTTTCCAGATGGCCGAGGGGGCCACGCTCCGACTCCGGGCTCTGCGCTGGAGACCCGAAGTTGCCCCCGGCCGGGTCCTTTCCCCATTGGCACTTAGTCCCCAGGTTCAAGGGCACCGGCTCCCGCCGTGGGCTGGCTCCTGACCCGTGGGCCTCGCTGCTTCCTCCTCTGGGGCCGGCTGCCCGCTCCCAACCCCTCTGCCCTTTTTGGGGGGAGCCCAGGACCCCTAGAGTCTGTCTCAGGGTTCTGGGATCAAAGCCGGCTCATCGTGGGGGGCGGCAGCAGGGACCGGCTGGGCCAGTCCACGAGAGGGCCTGGGACTCAGTGGCGGCGTGAGGTGAGGAGAGGCCCACTGCGTGCAGACCCCGGGGCCGGCTGTGGATGGGCGCAGGACCGGTTTTCAGGGAGACCCCCAGGCCAGGCCCGAGCCCCAGCTCCCCGTGGCGGCTCTCACGGCCAGTACCCACAGCCGCCACCACCCTGCCGTGGCCCATGTGGGCAATGGGGACCCCAGGGCGTCGGCCCGGGCTGCCCAGAAGCACCACGGAAATGCTGTTCCTTTACTACTTGAGACAAAACAAGGCTTCCCAGTTCTCGCCAGGCCTGGGAGGATTTTCCCCCACCCACCAGGCTGAGCCCTGCAAGGGAGCCTCCTAGCTTGGGCTCACGAATCCTGTCCTCGGGGGGCTCAGGGCCCAGAGCGAGCCTCCGAGTGGTGCCCGGGGCACAAGCAGCCCCTTGGAGAGGCTGCCCTTCACAGCCAGAGGCAAAAGCCCCGACTGCCCTCTAGACTGGCTTTGGGGGCCTTCCCTTAGGAAAGGGAGGGCAGGAAGGTCAGCCCGGGTTCTCCCACAAAGGCCCCACCCCCTGCTGTTTCCCACCATGGGCATCCACGCTGCCGCTCACTGGGCTGAGAGGCTGGCACAGTTCCGGGCACGGGGTCAGTGCAGCGGGAGGACGGAGCAGGGAGCTCTGGTGCCAGTCTCTGTGCCCCTGCTGGCCAGGGCCACGTGACCCAGGGCTGGGTCCAACCCAAGCCACCGTGTGGTCGGCCATCCCAAGGCTTCTGTGCCCTCGGGACATCCCTCTCAGACCCCACCCGTGTCACGTGTGGCCAGCGTGACCCTTGGCTCAGGGGGCATAGTTAGGAAAGGAGGCCACCTCTGGAGCAGCTCTGGTCTCCCCCTGGGTAGAAAAGGAGGAGTTCTGGGCTCTCTGGGGGCCCGACGTGGTACCTGCTAGAAGGTCTCCCTGCCCCCACCCAGTGAGGGGCCTCCGCCGGGTCAGAGGCGGCGCCCACAAGTGACTCTCTTCAGCAGATTGGCTCCTGGGGCGCGGAGACCCCCAGACTCAGCCCGGCTCCCCAGAGCATCGGGGGCTTTGGGAAAAGAGTGGCAAGGAGTCCTGAGCCCCAAGAAGGGCCCCGGCCTCCCGTTATCTGAAGGGGATAAAGGGGGACGTCCTCCAGCTGCGGGGCCGCCGGCCTCTTGTTCCTTTTTAAAAAATCTAGCGCCATTGTTTTTTTGCAACAAAAAAAATTACCTCTGATTCCCAGGGCAGGCCTCCCCCTCCCCCAGGGAGCCAGCTCGTATATCAAAGGGGAGAAGGAGAGCAGCCCCTCCGAGGGCAGCCATGGCGACGGGCCGCTCTGATCCCCTTCCAGCCCGGGCCCCCTCTGAGACGAAGGCGGGGCCCTTGGGTCCCGGCCCAGTCCCGCTCTCCTGGCCGCCCGTGGCCCCCCGCCCCTTGCACGGCTGACCCTGGGCTCACCTTCTGTGTTTTGTCCCACCCACGGGAAGGCTCCTAAGCCACTTGCCCGGATTCCTGGCTGTTTCCATGCCTCAGTTTCTCCTTCCACTGCAGAGTGACCTTGCAGCTCCGTGAGCCCGCCCCATTTGTCCAACCGCCTCACTCCCCGCCTGGGGTCCCCCCAGAGAGTGACCGGGCCTCTCTGCAGCCCTCCACAGACCCCCCCCAAGGCCGTGGAAGGACAGCTGGGCTTTGGCCTTGGCAAGTGATCCGGCTTGGGCAGCGGCAGCTGGTGGTGCCCAAAGAGAGCCCTGGGTAGTCAGTGTGTGTCTGGCTGCAAAAGGGGCTGAGGGTCGTCTCCCCGGCTTCTTCTCGGGAGGATTCAGCGAGATGGGATTTGTGAAGTGATTGGCACCGTGCCTGGCACACCGGTGGTGCCATATAAATGCTTACTCTGGCCTCAGTTTCCCTCCGGGCCGCGACAAAGCCAGACTGCCGGATCCGTGGGTGTGAGAACGTTGGCGTGTGTCCCAGGAGAGCGGCTCCCAGCAGGGCCTGGACGCCGTCGGGTCCCAGGGGGGCCAGGAGAGGCGTCTGTCTCTTGTGAGGATCTTTTGCCGAGGCCGCGTGCAGCCGAGTTACGCCTCTGGTTTTCATAAAGCAGAATTTTTTCCCCTCCCCAACCACCCAGAGCAAGGAGGGTGTGGGCCCCTCCCGGGCTTCCCAAAGATCCCGGGCTGAGATCGGGACCCACCGAGGGGCAGAACAGGGACTCGGAGCCGGGGCCCCGACAGCGTGGGGACTTGGACAAGACCAAGCTGCCAGTTGCTCTTCCCAGCCCCTCACTGTGGGGCCATGTCCTTCTATGGAAAACAAAGACATGACAAGGCTGGGGACCTGCCCACTGTCCTTTGGGAACCCCCATGGCAAAGCCCCTGGGGGGGGGGCTGGCCCTTTCCTGCTCAGCTCAGACTCCTTCCTGCCCCGAAGCTGCTGCCCAGACAGTGTTGTTTTGTGGCTCTTTGAGGCTCTCTATGGATGATGTGTTTTACACTTTTAAGCCGGTGGTTTGGGGCGGGCTCCCTCCTGTGACGGCCCCGGGAGTCTGGGACACGGACAAGGAGAAGGGCCCCCGGCTCCGAGCTCAGGGCTCCCGTTCTTGGAAGACGCCGATGCAGGAGCCCAGACTTCTTAGCGGCCCAGTGGGGGGTGGAGAGTGAGGACGGCCGGCTCCTGTTAGAGAAGGGCTCGTCCGCCATAGGGAGGGGGCCCTGTAATAAACAGGGACTCTCCAGTGGTTCTGTGGTGCTTAGCACGTTTACTGACCCGAACAGGGCTGCGATGCCCAGTGGTCTCCCTGGCCTCGCCGGGGCCTGGGATCCCAGGACTGTTGGAGGTCTGCGGAAGGAGGCTTCCTTTGAAGCTTTGGGGACCAGAGAAAACAGGATGCCAGGAGTCTGTCTGGCTTTCTCGAGGGAGGGCCGACCAAGGAAACAAGAGCAGCCTTTTGGCGTGCAGGGGCCGCCCCAGCGAGCTGGGGCTCCTCGGCCAGCCCTTCTGGCCCCCCGGCCCTTCCAGCCCCCCCCCCAGCCCTTCCAGCCCCGCCTTACCTGTGTCCGGGGTAACGTTACACTCTTTTGGTAGTCGTGGCGTTGCCAGGCCAGGATGGAAGGCCATCCCCGCTGTACCTAAGGCCTGTGGTTGTCCGTCTGTACCCACTTGTCCAGTCACGGGGGGAGAGCCCAACGGCTCCTCGTGGTCTGAGCAAAGCTGCTGCTAAGAGTGGCTAGAGATGGGGCAAGTCCAGCCTCTGGCTGCCAAAGGGAAGGGCGCTCACTCTGAGGAGGGCTCGGCGTGTGTGTGTGGGGGGGGGCTCAGCCGGGGAGGGAGGGGCCCAGCAGAACTCCAGGTGCCTTTCCAGGTGCCAGGTTGGGCCAGTGGCATGTTCGGGGCTCTCAGCTGGGGCAGCTGGAAGACTAGGCAGAGATCTGGGATGGATTGTAATGAGCTCTGGGAAAACCCCCAAATGAGAGGAAGTTCAGCCCAGTGGGCAGAGAGGCAGCCTTGCAGTGGGAAAGACCTCATTTTGACATAGATTCCATATGAATGATCATGGGCAAGTCCTTTAAATTCAGAAGCCTCAGTTTCCCTATCTGGGTTGATGACAGTCTCTCTTGTCACGGCTGTGAGGATCCAGCTACCTAAAGTACTAGCTACGTGTGCCTTGTTATTGCCCCTATTACCTCCCCCCCCCCCCGTTTTATTTTAAGGAAGGAAACAAAGGAAGGGGGCTGAGAGGCCAGGCGCGTGCCGGTCCCCCAGAGGGAGGCCGGGACCATCCTGGGGCTGAGGGAGGGGGCTCCGAGGCCTTCCTCTTCCTCCAACAGCCGGTGTGCACCCGCCTGCTCAGAGCCAAGCTAGAACATCTGGTTTCTTCGTGTCCCCGGCTTGCTTTGTCCTAGTTCCTCCAGACACCTCAGGCTCAGAGAGAGGAGAAGGGGCTGCTGGCATTTCCCAGGAGTCCCTCTGCCTGCGGCCGGCGTGTGGGAGCCAGTGCACCTGCAGCCCCAGGTTGTGGTCCCAGTTTGGGGGAAGGGAAGGCAGCAGCTCCTCGGGCTGGGACTCATTAAGCTCGCATTGACCAATTTGCCTTGTCCACTGAGCCCCCCTCCTGGCTCTGGTGAGCCAGACCCCGACCTTTCCTCCAATCCCTCCCTTCTGTGGGAACCCTGAGGAAGAGAAGCCTCTTATTTGAAGGGTGCTGCAAAGGCAGCCCCATCACTGCAAATCCCCGCACCCTGTGCCTCCCGCTTTGGTCTCTGGGACTCAACACGGCCGTTCTTTGCTTTGCTTTTTATAATTTATCCATTTTAGTACATACTGCTTTGTGAATCATGTTGGGAGAGAAAATCAGAGCAAAAGGAAAAACCGCAGGGGAAAGGGGGAAAAGAAAAGAAAAAAGTGACTGTAGCACATGTTGAGCGCCATGTCATGGCTTCCCAGGCTGCCCTAATCTATAAGTGCCCAGGTAGCAGAGCAATCATTGTTTTTCCGGCTCCTTGGCTACAAAGTAGCTACAAAGTCTTGCTACAAAGTAGCTATGAGTAGTTCCAGGTCACTTTGTTTCCAGTGTTTTGCTTGCCCCCAAAGCTGCTGTAAACATTCCCTTTGTGTGGGTGGGTCGCTCCTTGGGGGCCGGACGTCTCAGTCCTTTGCTTAGTAAAATTCTAAAGTTCTTCTCAAATAGAGGCTCCGGCCAAGCTCTCCCCCAGCGCCTTCCGGTGCCTTGCTTGCCACAGCCCTTCCAGCATCGACTAGCCCATCATTTGTCTTCTCTGCCCATCGGCTGGGAGTTGGCGGCAGGGACCCCCCAGTGGTTCTCCTGGGCATTGCCTTTGTTATTGATAGTTGGCAACCGGCTCTTATTTAGCGATTAGTTGAATTTGTGTTTTGAGAAGTGTTTGTAGAGACGGGCCGGGCTGCTGAGCCATTGGACGCCGCCGTATTTTGTCTTCTTGCTCCCAGGAAGGCCCAAAAGTGACCAGATCCTCACTCTGAGAAACGTTATCGGGCCATCGCCCCACAACAGACGCTCGGGAGCACTGGGGGTCCGTAAAGCCCTGGGCTGAGCCCCTGGGTGGAAGGAGGGGGCCATCCAAAGGGAAAACTTTCCTCCTGTCTCTCCCCTGGGGAGGGGTTGTGTGCTTAACATGCCCCCTGAGAAGGGAAAGATCGTTGGGGACAACCAGGGTGAGGATGGGTTGTAGGAAGGGGGTGTGCGGAGGTTGGAAAAGAGATTGTGTGTGACAGACACAGAGACAGAGAGACAGAGAGACAGAGCGCATGCATCCGCCTGGGTACATAAGCGAACGTTGTGAATGTGTGTGGCACTGGGCAGGCGTTGGGGGGCATAAGTGAGCTCACAGAGCGAGCTCAGGCTGCCAGCCTGCCCACATGTCGCACTGCCAAGTATTGTTCAGCAAGTCCCCGTTTCTGGCTGTTCTCTGGCCTCAGTTTCTCTCTTTGGCAAGGCAGGTGCCCGTGGGAGTGCTCTGGGCCCTTCTAGATGGCAGGGGCAGTTTCCAGGATGATCTTCCACATGAAATGAGTGGGACGGCGCCATCATTGACGTGTTACAGCTCTCTGACTGCTTGGGAGGATCAGTTGTGTCGCCACAGCCCTGGTGCCCATTAGCTCTGCTTGGGGCTGCTTGGCCAGGATGGGGAAAGATTCCAATCTTTGATTCCCAACCCCCCCAGTTAATGTAAATTACCCTTTGACTCACAAATCCTGGTCCCTTTGATTTCCAATAGAAGATCCGGACCTGTCCCAGCCCCGCCCGGATCTGAGCCAACTTTGGGGCTACACCCACAGGCCCCTCGAGCCAAGTCTCCCATTATAAAAGGACAGGCTGGGAACCCCTCTTGGCAGAGATTCCAAACATGGTCGCCATGGAGGACCCTCTGTCCACTGGCCCCTCTGTCCGGCGCCCTCCTTGTCTCTCCCTTCACCATCTCCTACTTCCAAACTCAATAATAAACCTTTTACCAATCTAGCTCTCGGGCTAATAAATGCTTTTATTGGGGACTCGCTAGACCTCATTTACCGCCGTATCCTTGCGCCGAATCCAAGGGGGTTGTGGGGGAGCTTTGCTCGACTTCCTGTACCCCAAACCTGCCACTAGACCTTAACTAAACCCTAATTTCATCTAGGTCCCCAAATCTAGACCTCAACATTCCATCCACACCTCAACAGCCACACTGATGCCCTTGAGCCTTTCACCCCCCTCCCCCATGGAATAGGTATCCCCTAGGCCTTTCTTTCCCAGATGGGGGGGGGCCTTTCTAGTGGCTGCCCTCGGGAAGAAGGCCTTCCTGCCCTCAGGAGGAGTCCAGCCGAGACAGGCGGGAGCCTGAGAAGTTAGATGGCAGAGAGGTGTCACTAAGGGGTCCCTGGGCAGTCCCAAGAACCACAGTTCACAAGTCTCTGCCAGCCCCTCCCCCACAACTGGGAGGACTTGGAAGCCAGGGTCATCTCACAGGGTCCTCCTGAGAGGTCTAAAGATGGCGTGGGCGGTGAGCTGGGGAGGGCAGTGAGCTGGGGAGGGCAGTGAGCTGGGGAGGGCAGTGAGCTGGGGAGGGCAGTGAGCTGGGGAGGGCAGAGGCAGCTGAGTGTGGGAGGCTTCCTCGGGTTCTAGGTGGAGCTTGGCCTGGACCCTCGAGGTGGGTGGGAGCGGGCTTCCGGAAGCTCCGTTGGGCATGGGCAGCCCCTTCAGGGTCCTCCTCCCTCTTGAGTTTCCACCGGCTCTCCCTCATTTCAAGAACGGGAGATGTTGGCATCCCCCACCCCCACCCCACGGCCTCCGCGTTCGGGGTGGAAGCCCTGGTTCCAATGGTTTTTCTTCTCTGTCACCCCCCCCCCCCCCCCTTTCTTTGTACAAAGCCTCCAGGAAAGTAAATGCTAATGAGAGCTGGGGCGAGAGCCGGGGCGAGAGCCGGCGAGCCCGGCGGGGCAGAAGTTGAGCGGGGCGGGTCCGGGCTGCCGGAGGGGCGGCCGGGCCAAGATGGCGGCGGGCATCTGGAGGCGTTTGCAGGCATTCGTTACCGGCGGACAAAACCCCCGGGAATGTTCCCCGCGGGCAGCAGCAATTAGCGCGGCCCGTGAATCAGGGCTCTGTTTATTTTGCCTTTGTGCCGGATAATCGGCGGTCAGGCCCCGTCAGCCCCCGGGCGCTGATTTACAGGTGTCCGCAATAAAAGCCCTGGGCCCGAGGCCTCGAGGCCCCAAAGAGAAAGGCAAAAAAAAGGCCTCTTGCGGAATCGGTGTTTTGTGGGGGGCGAGGGGGGGGGGGGAGGCTTTAGCCCCTTCCTGTAATTTACGAACGGCCGAACCTCTCTCTGCGGCCGGGAAGCGGCGGTGTCGGGGGCGAAGCCCAGGGTGAGGAGGCGGCCGGACCCGCTCGGGCTTCTGGGAGCGCTTGGGGAGCAAGTAAGCGGGAGCTGGGGAAAGTCTGGGCGGGAGGACGCCCTCGCCCCGTCTCGGATTAACAGCCGCTAACGGGGCTGTGCCTCTGATCCCCGGCTGGGGGGGGGGGGGGGAGGGAGGGGGAGTGGGCGGGGCTGGGGAGGGTGGAGGAAGCTCTTCCCGGCAGTCCGGGCCTGGGGCGCTTTGGCTTTCTCTGGCCCGGGCTCCAGCGCGGGAGGGGAGGGGAGGGGAGGGGAGAGGAGGGGAGGGGAGGGGAGGGGAGGGGAGGGGAGGGGAGGGGAGGGAGGCTCTTCTGGGGGGGAGGGGGGGGAAGGCAAGGGAAGCTGCCTGGGGAGAAAGGCAGGGGAGGCCGCGTTGGGGAGAAGGGCAGGGGAGGCTGCCCAGAGTTTCTCCCCCTCCCCGGGGCTGTCCTTCTGGGGCTCCGCATCAGTTGCCCAAAGCCCCCCTCCCCCGCACAGCCCCCCATGGGTGGCGCCCTCTTGGTTTCGGACTTGCCCCTGTGCCGGGACCCTGCGAGCTGAGGCCGGGACCTGGCGTCCAGGGCGGGGCGGTTTTACTGCAGGGGACGGTCGAGCACAAAATGGTTTTCAGGGTGACCCGGCGGTGGGTTCCTTGTCCTGGGACCTCCTCCTACTTCCCTTGGAGTCTCTGGGAGACTCATCTCCAGAATCTTCAGTTAGCCACTCTACTAATCTCTGAAAGGAGATGGAATTGAATTTATCAGCCTCTCAATCTTGGGGGAGAGGGAAAGGAATAAATAAGCATTTATGTACTGCCTACTGTGTACATTAAGTGCATTAAGCATTAAGCTGAGCGTTTTACACATTCTCTCCATGGGTCCTCACAACAAGTCCATGACGTAGATGCTACGATTGTCCCCATTTGCTGGTTGAGGAAACTGAGGCCAGGGGAAGTAAAGCCATTTGCAGACGGTCCCACCCCTGGGCTGTCTAAATTCAGGCCTTCCTGACTGCAGGGCCCGGGGCTCTGTCCGCTGACCACCTGCTACCTAACAAGCACTTCCTGTGGGCCTGCTCTGAGCCCGCAAGCCTGGGAATCATAAACCCAGGAGAGGGGGGGGAAATCCGAGTCCCATCCCCCTCTGCCTCAGTTTGGGGGGGGGAGAAATCCAAGTACCATCCCCCTCTGCCTCAGTTTCGGGGGGGGGGGAAATCCGAGTCCCATCCCCCTCTGCCTCAGTTTGGGGGGGGGAGAAATCCAAGTACCATCCCCCTCTGCCTCAGTTTCGGGGGGGGGGGGGGAAATCCGAGTCCCATCCCCCTCTGCCTCAGTTTCTGGTCTGTAAAATACGGAGCTTGAACGAAAGAGTCTCCAAGTTTCTGACTGGATGCTAACCAGAGCCTCAGAGCAGGAAGCTGAAAAGGCGGGTGTGTTTGTATGTGTGCATGTGTGCGCAAATGTGTGTGCACGTCTGGGTGTCCAACCCAGTCTCCCAGACCCCAGACCCTCCTGCCCAGACTGAGAGTTCCCTCCAGCCTCGGTGTGAGAAGCCTGGGCCCCTCCTGGCGCCCGCTCTGGCGCTTCCCTGCCCCCCTCCCTCGAGGCCCCCTGGCCGGGTCTCCACATCCGCCCCATTCACAGCCCCACAGGCAGGCCCTCCATCGCCCCCCCCTTGTATCCCCCTGCTCAGCTCCCCAGGACCCGCAGTCCCCTTAACGAATGCTGGAGGAGGGTTTGAGTGACTTGGGACCCGAGGTTCCCACCGGGCGGGGGTCCAGAGGCTCCAAGAAGGGCAAGTTCTAGTCCAGAGCACCTGGCGGCTCAAGGCCGGAGGCGGAAGCTGCACTCGGAACCAAAGCCTGCCCTGGGAACCCCAGTTCCCTCTCTTCCTGAGCGCATCCAATCAGATCCCGCCCACCTTGGAGGCGAAGTCCTTGTACTGGGTGGGGATTGGGCGGCTTCTGGAGTCCCTGGGATCTTTGGGGCTGGTACCAAGGGGGCAGGAGGGGCCCGGCCCGGAGACCCAGCTCAGGGGTGCGAAGCCGGCTTCGGTCCCGGGGAGGCAACCGTTTCCTCGGCCTGGGTCACAGACACCCCAGGGTCTCCCCAGGGTCAGCGGGGCGCTCGGGCCCAAGGGGTCTGGCCGGGGCTCTTGCTCTGTGGCAAAGGCCGCCTGGCAATCCTGCCCCGAGAAGGGAGGCCGTTGGGCTCTGGGGTGGGGTAAAGGGTTAAGCTTGGCACATTTGGGGCAGAACCGCACACTTGGGGGAGGCCGTGTGAGGTTATCCCGCTGAATGTCAAAAGGCTAAATCCACTGCTGCCAGGCCCACATCAGCAACGCCGGGGAGACCCAAGCATCCCATGGCCTCCAAGACTAATTTCCTTTCCCTGTTTGTCCTACTGTGGAGGGAACATTAAAAGGCAACTCTCAGGGGGCTGAAGGAGGCACAAAGGGCCCTCTCTGCGCCAAGGGGGCCCCCCCCATGGCCTTTGTGCCGGGTGGCTCAGAAAGCGGCTCCCACCGGGAGCCTTTGTGGAGCCGCTGAATTCAGCCCCAGCCCAGGCATCCACCAGTGCAGGCCCTCCTGCCTGAGCTTCTAGAAAGCTCTCCCTGGGCCCGAGCCCCCGGCCCCTCCTGGACCCCCGGCCAGTCCCCAAGTGCTGGCTCCCCCTCCCCCTTCAGTGCTTCAAGGCCGCCTTGGGAGGGGCACGGGGTCCAGAAAGCTGGAGAGAGAAAGGTCCCCCAGGATGGGGGCGGGGGGCACTGCCATGGGGGGGGGAGCAGGTAGGGAGTGAGGGGCCCCAGAAGGTCCCGGCCCACTGGCCCTCCTAGGAGAGAATTTTTATAGACCTTTGAACTTGAGAGGCGAGGAGCAAGAACTTAATCCCCCCCAGCCCCCGACCCCCAACACTCCACTGCTCCCCAAGGGCAGCTGGGCCGGCTGGGAAAACAGTAAAGGACAGAAGGGAAGGGAAAGACACAAGCAGGAATTAAGCACCTACTGTGTGCGGGGCACAGGGTCAAGTGCTCTACAGATATCACCTGATTTGATTTGAGGCAGGCAGAGGGTACTCTGGGATGCAGCTCAGCCCAGAGCAGAGGCAGGGCGGGGGGGGTGGGGGGGGGACCCACGCCCCTCCCCCACGAGGCTCCTTCCTGCCCACCCCCTGGAGAAACCCCGGGTTCTCCTCAGGCTTCCCAGATGGGAATCTGGGTGCAGGGAAATGGGTCTGTTCCCGAGTACAAAGACGTTCCCACCCCTTTTTCGGATTTAAAATGCAGCCGCAGACACCACTCGCCTGTAAACTGAGACCCAACATGGGGGGCAGAAACTCGGGCTCAGGGCAGGGGAGCCCTTCCCGGCTGCAGGGCGGGATGGGGCTGTGGAGACAAGCCTGGGGGATGCAGAGCCTGGCTTCGGGTGGGGAGCGCAGTCAGTCAGGAAGCAGCTGTAAAGCACCTACTATGTGCCGGGCACTGGGTAAGTGCCGAGGATACAAAAAGAGGCAAAATGGTCCCTGCCTTGAAGGAGCTCCCACCTCTGGGGGTGACAGACACATATATAAAGAAGGAGCTCGGGAGCCCGGATTGTGAAGGAGGGTGCAAGGGGGCTGGGGAAGGGGGGCTCCAGCTGGGAAGGTCAGGGGTCAGAGGAAGGGGGGCGGCCAGAAAGTGGCCGGCGGGGAGGGCAGCCCGGGGCTGGGTGACTCACAGAGTAGCCATCCGGAAGAACATGGCAGGGGCCGGGTTACCCGCGCCTTTAATGCCCAACAGAAGCTCCTCTATGTCGCCCCGAGGGAATGGGGCGCAGGAAACAAAGGAGTGTCTTGGCAGCTAATGGAGGATGGATTGGAGGGGGAGACTGAGGCAGCGGCGCCTCCAGGAGCCATCTCAGCACCAGATGGGGAGGGTCTGCATGGGGGGGGGGCACTGGAGGCATTCAGAGGAGGAGAAGCTGCTTCTTTGCACCATCGTGAATGTGGGGAGCGGAGTCCGGGATGACTCCTGGGTCAGGAGTCGGGGGAAGAGAGGATGGAGGTGCCCTCTACAAGCCCAGGGAAGGTGGGGGTCGGGAGGTTTGGGGGAGAGCATGGACTCTGCCTTGACCTGTTGTTTCAACTGTCTGGTGGACACCCGTGTGACTCCCTGACTCCCCATCCTTTGGCTGTGCCCCAGGGGGAGAACCTTGGGGGGAGGGGTGGTCCAGGGAGATCTGGGAAAGGCTGATTTCCATCTGACATCAGGGACGAGGAGGAGTGGGCTGCTGGGAGGGAGGAGCATCTTCTTCAGTGGAAGTCTTGGAGCAGAGGCTGACGGGAACTTGTTGGGGGGCAGGGGGGTTGGAGAAGGGCATGTGGCCAGTTATGGGCTGGCCTCAATAGCTTTATGGTCATATTTGCTTGGGTGAGTCCCCTCCCCTGCCTCAGTTTCCTCCTCTGTAAAACATGGAAGTCAGATGGAGTGAGCATGGAGCTTGTCTCCTCTTTGGGTGCCTAGTGGTGGGGGAGCTCTGGTAAAATGCCCCCACAGCTTTCCTGCCAAACGTCCCCGTGGCTCCCCCCCCCCCGAGCGCCCCCACGGCTCCCCCGCCGAAGGTCCCTGTGGCTTCCCCCCTGAACGTCCCCACAGCTTCCCCCCCAAGCATCCCCATGGCTCCCGTGCCGAATTCCCCGTACCCCTCCCCCCCAGTGCCCCCGTGGCTCCCCTGCCGAGCCCGCGCAGAGCCGGGGAGAGCCAGTGCCCGGTCAGCATCCCTCGCCACTCCCTGGACAACAGGCCGCTGCCCCACAGGTGGTGAGGGTGAGAGTGTGGCTCGGTTGGCCAACCAGAGAGGCGACTGCGAATGGAAGAATGACCCACGGTCACTGACAAGGTGACCGGGATCCCGTCTGGGGCCCGGGAGGGAGGAGGCTCGTTCCAGCACACGTGGCGGTGTTTGCCAGGAAACTGGGGGAGCAGAGCCAGTGCTTGCCCAGAGCCGTAAGAAGCATGACCCCGAAGCAGGCTCCAACTGCTGGCCCACTTGGCGTGGAGGGACCGGTTTCCCCTGGACTCTCCATCTCCAGGGGGCCCTTGGAACATAGAGCACTGAATGTTACAGCCAAGGGGGCTCATAGCCCCCCAGGGGCCTCCTGGCGGAGAGGAGAGTGTGGCTGGGATGGCAGGGAGCTCCCCTGCGACAACGAAGGGGAGGCCAGGACAGGCCCGGGCCCGGGACAGCCTGGCACCTGGCTCCTCACTCAAGGGCCCGGGGTAGCTGTGTGTCATTCGGGGGGGCCCCGTGGTGTGGAGGTGCCCCTGAGGGCCCCTCCCACCTTGGCCCCACCCCCAGCCTCCTTTCAGACCGACTTACCCGGAGCCTGTGAATGCGAGGAAGCCGCGCTTCCCAACCTGCGGCCCCTGGGCTGGCTGGCAGCGGCTGCCAAGGAGAATCAAAAGAGACTTCATTCTCAGAATGGAAAGAGTCAGGGCGGGATGAGGGAGGGGCCTGAGAAGTGCCCGGTGGGAGCCCCACAATGCCGCCCTCCCGTGGCCTCCGGGGCCAAGCCATGCGGAAAGCTGCCCGCCGAGGCCAAGGGTGGCAGCCGGGCCGGTGCCCCGCAGCCCCGGGCCCGGCCGCCCAGCTGTGGGTGCTCCTGCGGAAGGGCCGGGCCGGGGGGTGGTGGCTGATCCCAACCATCAGTCCCCTCCTCCTCCCCAGAGGGAAGGGGCTGAGGGGATAAAAATGAGCTGAGCTGCCAATGCCCAGGGTGGGCGAGGGGCTTTCAGGCCCACACAATGCTTGTTCCCAGCGGGCGGGCTTTGTGTGGGGGCTCTGCTTTGGCTCTCTTGCCAGCGCCCACCCTCCCACAGAGCCCACCCGGCCCGGTTGCCAGGCCCCCTCCCCCTCCCCCGACACATGGTCTCGCTGCCTCTGCCAGCTCCCCCCGTCCCCCGCCTAGCTGCCGCGGCCTCTTTTTTGGCATCTTTCTCTGGCTGCCAAGGAGAGCGAGGGCCCAGAGCCCCGGCCCCACACAATGCCCGGCAGCTGGGAAGGGAGGGCAGGGAGGCGGTGGCCCCCTCCCCGGCCAAGGGAAAAGTCAAGACCAGACTGGTCACCCCAGCCACCAGAGGGTGTGGAGGAGGGAGGCAGGACTCCCTGGGGCTGAGCTCTGGTCTGCCCACAGGCCGCCCGGCCTCTGGAACCCTCTTGGGCCTCCTCCTCTCCTAGACTCTGGCTTCTTCCTCCCTCGGTCAGAGGCTGAGGGTGGCTCTGGGACAGCCGACAGTGCCGGGAGTGAGGGGAGGGCCCGCTTTGGACTTTGCCTCCGGTATTCGCCGTGACCCTGAGCAAGTCCCATGGCCCCCGGAATCCTGGGCCCGTCACGGGCCCCGCTCCGGATCCTTGCTGTTTGTCTCTTCCGGCCAAATCACGTAGCTTGGCGAGGTCTCAGCAGCAGCAGCAGCAGCTTCCTGGGCTCTCTCCCCTGGGAGCAGGAGGCCGGGGATGTGCCCAGCAGTGTCCATCCATGACTTGGATAAGGGAGGAGGTGTGTGCCCCGGGCGACCAGCGAGCGCTCTGGGAGCAATCAGATGAAGTAGCAACTGAGAGAAAACAGAAAGCTGTGCCTCGGGCCCAAAAATCGGCTCCTCGGCCCCAAGCCCTCTTTCTTCACTCCTGGATTTGCGCTTCAGATTTCCTCTGCATCTCCGATTTCTCTTTAGGAAGGCTTGGAAGGCCTCTGTTTCTCCCCGGTAGCATTATAATCAGTTTTTCTTGGCACACACACACACTCAAACTCACACAATGCACACACACACTCATACACACACTCACACACTCACACAATGCACACGCGCACACACACTCATACACACATTCACACGCACACACTCTCACACACTCACACAATGCACACGCGCACACACACATGCACACACTTACTCTCACACACTCACACAATGCACACGCATGCACACACTCATACACTCACACACTTACATACTCTCACATACACACTCACACACATACACATTCACACACACACGCACACATATACATACACACACTCACACACGCACACACACAATACACACATACACACGCACACACTCATACACAGACACTCACACTTACATACTCTCACATACACACTCACACACATACACACACACTCACACCACACTTCCTCATTCTCTCCCTCCCTCCCTGGTTGCTCTTTCTCTGTCTCCTTTGTGGAATCCTCCTGCAATCACATAAGCATAGGCACCCATTGGGAGGCCTGGCCTGGGTCTTCCTCATTTATTCTTTTACATTGTGTGGGAATTAAAACTGTCCCACCTACAATAAGCAATAAGGCAGGAGACTGAGCCAGTGGCACTTCATCCATGGTCCCTTCTAACGAAGTGGAGCTCAGACGCCTCCTGACCCGAGACGCCCTCTCGTTCCCGGCCCCTATTTGGGTAAGGCCAGATGCCCAGTCGTTCTGGACCAACGACACCAAATGTAAAATAATTCCACAAAGAAGCTAAATGACATGTCAGTAGTCACCAGGCGGATGACGCGAGGAATCTCTCCTCACAGGCTGGGCAGGCTTCCCAAATTAGGCAGGAAGAAATGGTACAAACTGTCAGTCAGTGTCCTAAGTGGTGGCAAGGTGGGCGTCTGCTCCTGCTGGCCGGCTGATTGGTCCGGAGGCACAAAAATATCGTGGGGACTTTCCATGTCATCTCTGCCACAATGGGCTTGGCCACCATCACAAACAAGGGTGGAGAACCTTTACTTAACTTCCTAGAGTTAAGCAAGTGAACTTAAAAGCTGCTGCTCACAGCTGTGGGACCTTATATACAGAATTTGGCTACAATTCTATCACATTAATTACCACTGGCGGATCACAGCAGGGCTCCAAAAGGAGTGACTTCTTTCAGCTGTCTCACTGAATGATCAGCTCCCATGGATTTAAAGATTATCTTCCTCTATGCTAATGACTCTCAAATCTGCCTTTCCTGAGGGTCCTCGGACCTCCACTCTCCCATCTCTAGCTGCCTTTCAGACATCTCAGACTGTGCATCCACAAGAAATCTTATTCCCAGTATCCAAAACAGAATTCATTATCTTTCCCCCTAAACTACCCTCCGCTTCCTTATTACTATGTAGGGAGGGCGCCCCAATCCTTCCATCCCTCAGCCTCCCAATCCAGGAACCACGCTGGCCTTCTCGCTCTCTCGCACCCCTTCCCGCATGCAGCAGGGTTCCACGGCTTGTCGATTTCACCTCGGCAGCATCTCTTCAGTTTGTCCCTTCCTCCCCTCTGAGCCCCCCCCACCCACTCTGTTTCAGGCCTTTGTCCTCTCACACCTAAACCATTTCCATGGCTATCAGGGCGGCAAAGGGGAGGTCTCCGTCCTTAGTCTCTCCCCCCTCCAAGTCATCCTCCATTCAGTTCATGATTTTCCTAAAGCACAAATCTGAGTGTGTGTATGTGTGTGCGTGTGTGTGTAAGTGTGTCAGTGTGTGTGTAAGTGTGTCAGTGTGTGTGAGTGTATCAGTGTGTGTATATGTGTGTGAGTATGAAAGTGTGTCAGTGTTTGTATATGTATGTGTGTGTCAGTGTGTATGCGTGTGCATAAGTGTATCAGTGTGTGTCAGTGTCTGTGTGAGTGTATCAGTGTGTGTGTGTGTCAGTGTGAGTGTGTCAGTGTGTGTGAGTGTGTCAGTGTATGCGTGTGTGTATGTGTGTGTGTGTGTGTGTGTGTGTGTGTTGGGAGGTTGGGGAGCTGTTTTTCTGACCATTTGATGAGTTCGAGTCCTGCCTCTGCTGAGCTCTGCCTGGGACCTTGAGCAGGGTCACGTGAAGTCTGTGAGGGCTCAGTGATGTCCTGGGCCCTTCTGGCCCTAAGTCTGTTCCCCGGCCCCTCCCCAGCTCCCGGCCTGGGCTCGGAGCAGGATTTCCCATCCTCTCTCCTCCGCAGGGAGTCTCCTCTAGTCCAGGTGAGGGAGCTGGGCCCTGGCCTCCTCGTCGTTCTGGCCGCAGCCTCGGTCTCGGGAGATCAGCAGCCGGGCAGGGGGGCAGGGTGCGAACGGAGCAGGCCCAGACCGGCCTCGGGGCCCGCGGCTTAGGGGTCTGAGGGCCCCCTTTTCTCCTGCTTGACACTCCTTCACATGTATCTGATCCAAGGGTGCGAGTGAGGAGGGGCTGGGTCAGCGCGATGGGACTGGACTAGCACAGGTGCACTCCCGGCCGGCTGCTCTCCCCCGTCTTTAAGATCACGGGCAGGTTGCGCTCACACTCGCACTTACACACTCACACACACACATACATTCACACACACACACTCACACACACTCACACACATATACACACACTGACACACACACTGACACACTCACACACACACTCTCTCTTACACACACACACACACACAGCTAAAGGAGTCAGGACCAGGGACAGGATAAACAGTGCAGTTGGGCTCTTTCCAGGAAGCTTTTCAGACAGCAAAGGATTAAATCTCCTGCCCCTCATCCCCCCCCACCCCCTTGCCCCTCCCGACAAAAACCCTTGGTTTGCATTCGGGCTGGAGATGGGTCACCCCAGGAGCAAACCGGGCCGGGACCAGGACCGAGGTTAAGGTGGGAGGGGAAGGTGGGTGGAGCAGCCTGGGGGGGCCCTCCCTTCACCCCCCCACCCCAACAGAGAGGAGAATTCTCTGGCTTGGGACAGGCGGGAGTGCTGTGGCCAAACCCGAGTGTTTATTATGCAAAAAGCTTCTTGGTGCCTTGGCTTGATGCGAAGGTGGGGGACCTGCGGGCCCCTGCTGTCGAGTCCTGGGGACCTGTGGGATCCTGCTGTCGAGGGATCTGTGGGGGATCTGTGGGACATCCGGGCAGCTCCCCTGATGGCCCCGGGACTTTCCGGCAGAGCACACAAGGGTACAGGGATCCTTGGGAAAATTGGGGGGAAGCTTTAGGCCTGGGGGAGCCCCCCCCGTTCCCTCTCCAGAATTCATTCTCCTCCTTCTGGCCCCAAGGTCATTGTCTTCAGAAACCCCCGAGGGGGCCCAGGCCAGCCTTTGCACTGGGCTCTGGCCACTGACCAGAGGGCTTTGTCCCCGGCCTTGGGGCGTCCCAGACTCTGTGCCGAGACCTTTTAGAGCTGGGCCCCTCCTAGCATTGGGCCCGGGCTCCCCACCCCCCGCTCCCCCCGTGCCAGCCCCAACCCCGGAAGGAGGCTTCCCAGACCCCAGGGCTGCTTCTCCTGGCACCTGCCGCTCTGGAACCCCCGGGCAAGGACGGGGGCCGGGGGAGGAGGGACAAGCCGGCTTCCCCAGCCCTGCCTGGAGCTTACCTCCCCCCTCCCCCAGCCCGAACTGCTGCAGGGAGGGAGAAGGGGCAGGGAGGGAGAAGAGGCCCAGGAGCCCGGCCCGTGATAGTCACAGTGGCCCGGGGCTTCCCCCTCCAGCCCCCTGCACCCGGCCCTGGCACCTGGGGGGCGCTTCCTGGCTGACAGAGGGGGGGGGCAGGGGCTGGCAGAGATGCCCCTTGTCTGATTAGTGCCCAGATTTTCCATTCCTTCTGTCTCCTGGATCTACCGGCCCTGCTCTTCCTCCTTCCCGGCCCCATCCAGCCCTCCCCCGGCCCCGGCCCTTCCGCTGCGACAGCTGCCGCCCCCCTTGGCCCGCTCACCTGCTGCTGGGCTGACCAGCTGTTGGCAGAGGCCGGAGGGCCCAGCTGTCACCAAGCGAGGGCAGGCGGATCCTGAGGCTGGACAGACCACCAGTGTCCGGCCCGTGGGACAGGCCCCGCAGCAGCCTTCCTGCCCCCAGAGCCCCAGCCTGCCTCCTGTCGGCCATTGGGTGCCTCCGGACTGCCCCCCGGACTCCTGCCCCCCCGGACCCCCCCAGACTGCCCCCCGCACCCCCCAAGCCCTCAGCTCCCCCACACTGCCTCCGCACCCCCCACAGGAAGGGCCATCCTGGCTCGGAGAGCCCCGCGGGCTCAGAACAGGCTCTTAGAAAGGGGGGGCAGCCCCCCAGGGCTTGACTTGGCCTCCAGTGCTTCCCGCAGGTGCTCCAGACTGTTCACAAAGGGCCCAGCTGCGGCTTAGAGAATGCTAATGGGCAGCCCCAGAGCCTTTGGATGCCGCTCTCCCACCTGCCCAGGCCCTTTCTGAGCCCAGGCTTAGCTCAGGCTTTTCTCCAGCCGGGCCGGCCCTGCAGGGCGAGAGGCTCCTGGCGAGAGGCTCCTGGCGGGAGGCTGAAGGCCGGCCCAAAACCGACCTTGCCCCCACTCCCCCCTCTGCACCTCCTGGGATGGCAGCCCCTGGTCCAAGAGATGCGAGTTCTGCGCCTCCTGCAGGCTGGCTCGCTGCCCCGGGCCCTGCCATTCCACACGGGCATTTATTGGGCCCTTCGGGCGGCTGGCTCGAACCCCTGCTCCCAGGGACCCAAGAGCTGCTGCTTACAGTCGGTGCTTAATAAATGCTGCTGGAGTGGGTTTGAGTGAAGCCCATCGGGGGATCCCCGGCCTCCGCGATGCATTGCTTGGAACTGACCGGCCTCATGAGGGCCTCCAGATCCCGCCCCAATTCGGGCCCCGAGGCCATGGGCTGTTCCCATTTGCTGTCCTCTGGTGGGACTCATGGACTTTAGGGTAGAACTGAAGGCCCCCAAAGGACCCTTGGGCCTTCTGCCCCCTGACTCTGAATGCTGCCGGCCCATGAGAAGAAGCCTGGGAGGGGAGGAGGAGGGAAAGCAACGAGCACAAATTAAGCACCCACTGTGTGCCAGGACAAAGCACCCACTGTGTGCCAGGAACATCTCACCACCTCATGAGATGGGGGCAGGGCTCTGGATGAGGGTTGGAGGGTAGCAGAAAAGTTTGGTTTCTACCTCAGCACTGACTAGCCCCTGCTAAAGGACCAGCCTCTTCCCTGCTGCCTCAGTTTCCACATCTGTAAAAACTAACCACTATCTCCATGCCTTTACAAGGTTCTGGAAGACTCACATGGGACCGTGCAGACATTTTCTGTGGTTCCCCGGGAGGCGCCAGGGGCTGCCATCTGGGACTCCTTGTTCTCTGCCTCTACCTTGAACCTAGAACCGGCGCCTCCCCACCTCTATGCCCCCACCTGGCGCCTGCAGGGGATGTGAGAGTTGTTTCTGTTCTTCCTTTTTTCCTGCAGATCCCAGGCAGGTGGGCCTGGGCCAGGGAGGAGTGAGAGTGGGCCGGCCTGCGCCCAAGCATGCTGCTCACCCCCCCCAAGCAATCTCATGTCTGGGCCTGGGACCCTCCTCCCTGGGCATGGACCCTCCTCCCTGGGTCAGAAACCAAAACCCAAGGAGGAGGGTCTGGGATCTTCCTCCTTGGGCAGGATTGTGTTCCTAGGACAAACTGAGCTCTGGGGGCTAAAAGGCCATAATTAAAGAGGACTCGACTTCTTCCGACGAGGCGAGGCCCCAGTTTCCCCCTCCAGCTCTGAGCCTGTGGCCCCGGGGCCCTCCGTCGGTATCAGCCATGCCCAGGGTGGTCCTGCCCCTTATGGCCCCGGGAGAGCAGATGCCCACGAGGGCCGGGGCCCCACGGAGACGGCTGGGGAGAGGCCCTGTCTCTCTGCGCCCCGGGGAGAGCGTTGCACGAGTGAGCACGCGGGGAGGCTTAAAGGACTCTGGGAGCACAGGGACAGGCCTGCCTGGCGCCACAAGGGCTCTGGGCTTTGCCCCGTTTAGAGCAGAGTGGGTGAAAGGGCCCGGGCCCGTCCAAAGGAGAGATCTGCCATCGTCTGCTCCGAGTACAGCCAGGCCCTGGCCAAACCTGCATGACCCCTCCCCACATGGCCGGGCCCGAGGCCGTGGGACCCCCTCCCCCCGTGGGCCACAGGGATCTGCCCCCAGCGGGTGGGGGGCCTGTGGGCCGGCAGAGGGGGGGGCATCCCGCAGGTGCGGGGGCCCGGCAGGTGCTGGGAAGGACGGAGCTGGGCTGCTGTGTCCAACCTGAGCCCCCCCAGCTGAGCCCGCCCTAAAGGCCCAGGCTGGGACAGAGGCTGCCCCCGTGAGCCAGGCCGCCCAGGGCGGGGGCTGGCCCGGCAAGCTCAGCTTCAAAGGCTGCCCCGGCAGGAGCCTGGGACCCAGCCTGTGTGTCCCCCCAAACGGCTCTAGGCTTCCTGATGGGGATACTCCCTCCCAATGAGGCAAACCCCTCTCCTGGCCTTGGTTTTCCCATCTGTAAAATGAGGCGGCTGGATCTGGGTCTTGTGGTTTGTAGTGGGGGGACTTAGTGGTCATTTTTCTTGCTAAATTCAAACTTCTCTTCAGCCCTGAATTCTCTCTTTCCACTGAGAAAGTAAGAAAACCAGTCCCCCATTCCTCCCCCCAAAAAAGCAAGCCTCCCTGGGCCCAGGCCCTGGGCTGTCTAGCAGGAGGTGGCTGGCAGGCCGACCCCAAACCCTCCAGGCCAGCCGGCCCTCGTGTCCCCGGGGTCCCAAGTCGTTCTTGGTGTTGGTGGTGTTCAGATGTTCTGGTTCTGCTCCTTCTGGATGTTCTGGTTCCTTCTGGATGTTCTGGTTCCTTCTGGATGTTCTGGTTCTGCTCCTTCTGGATGTTCTAGTAACTTCTGGATGTTCTGGTTCTTTCTGGATGTTCTGGTTCTGCGCCTTCTGGATGTTCTGGTTCCTTCTGGACGTTCTGATTCGGCTCCCTTCCCTCTGTCCCCGTGATCACCGGAGCTGGTTTGGCCGCCCACCCGCCCTCCCCTCCCTTCTCTGAGAGCCGGGGGCCTGCCCAGGCACTGAGGCTGAGAGGGTGCCAGCGGCAGCCCCCCCTCCCATGCCCGCTGAGAACCCGGCTGGCCGGGATGCCCGAGCACATGGGGGCAGGGACTGCAAGACAGGACCATTCTGTCTTGGGAGCAGGAGTTCAGCTTTCAGGGAGAATCTGGGAGCAGAATTCTTGCTCCAGGGCCCCGCTCCCCCATCCCCGGCTCCAGGGCCCCCGGCCCCTCCATCTCCCGCTCCTGCATCCAAGCTCATTCATCTGCAGTTTACACAAGCGGGTGGGAAACAGCCTGGAGGGGGAGTGTGAGTATTTGAAGGCTCTCTGGGTGGGGGCAGATGGGGCTTGGGGAGGGGCCTCTGCCCCTGGAGGAAGCCCGGGGCTGGGGGGCTTGCCCAAAGCCAGGCCCGATTTCCCCGCTGGGAGGCGGAGGTGCCCCTGCCAGGCCCGGTTCGGTCCCGGGAGCCCCGTATCAGCCAGCCCTGTGCCCCTCCTTAGCCTGGCACTGGGTCAGGCCGTCCCCTGACCCAGCTGCGGGCGCTCCCGGGCAGCCGGACAGAGACTCTGTTTGTCCCGGAGAGCTCCCCGGGCCCTCGCTCACCCCGGCTCTGTCCCAGGCTCACTCCGGGGGCCAGAGGGCAGGCGGAGCGCGCAGCAAGCACGCAGGCTTGTGCGTCTGACCCCCCGGGCGCCTCCCCCCTCCCCGCCCCATAATGGGGGCCCTCTGACCTCGGGCCACAGGGCCTGCGTCAGCGGGAACAATCCCCCAATGTGCGGCCGGGGGCGGCCCTGCCTCGGACAAATGTGGTGATTGTGCAGGATGTCTGCAGAGCCCCCTGGCAGATGCCCATCTGGCTGCCCCCCACAGTGCCCTCCTCCCGCCCCCCGAGTCTGCCTGGTAGGGAGGCTGCCCCTTTGAGGGCATCTCCTCAAAGATTGTATAACACTTTCCTTGTTCCGTGTCTGTCCTGACTAAGCTGTGGGGACACGGGCCTGGAAGGCAGACCTCTGCCCTCTGCCCTCTGCCCTCTGCCCTCCGCCCTCTGCCCTCTGCCCTCCACCCCAGGGTCAGGAAGCTGGCAGGGACGGGCTGGGAGATGCCAGACTATGGGCTGCCAAGCAGGAGACCTGGTGCCAGTCCTGACTCTGGCAGAGACCCTGGTACCTTGGGCAAGGTCTTGCCCCCCTCTGGCCCTCAGGCTCTTCCTCTTTAAAACGAGGGGCCATCTCTAAGCTTACCTCCAGGGCTCCAAGCTCTGAGGCTCCTCTGCCTGCTCCTCAAGGCTGATCTTTGTGCTCTGGTGCCCTACGGCCCCCTGCCCCCGACTGGCCGCCCCCTCCCAGTCCTGTGCCCTTGGGGCATCCCAGCCCCAGCTTCCAGCCCCTGCGCCAGGCCCGCTGCGTCGGGGGTCGGCAGCCCTTCCCCGGGAGTCCCTGGGGGGGGGGGGGGGCTCCCGGCTCCCAGCATGGCTGAAGGGGGCCTGGGCAGAAGGTCCGCCGGGCGCCCCCAGGAGCTGGCTCCTTGTATCCCAGGGAAAACCCTCCGTCCCGGCTGCCTCTGGGGAGGGAAGGGGCTGGCAGCGCCTCCGACAGACAGGCATCGTGCCAGGGTAACGGAGCAGATGGTGCCCCCGGGTCATGGGACTCGGTTCCCGGGATCGATGGGAAAGGGAAGTCCCTGCTTGGAGGCCAGATGGAGGAATCTCCGTCCTGGGGGGGCTGCGCTGGAATGTGGGTGGGAGGGGCCCCCGGGGGCCAAAGCAGTGGGGGAGGGGCATAAGCAGTCCCGGCAACAGCCAGGTTTGCCCCTGCGCTCGCCTTAAAAAGCCCAATAGTCAGCCCTGAGCAAACCTCGCTCGGATTTCAGACTGGGACGGGATCAGAGGCCCTTTGACAGAAGGGGAAACTGAGGCACAGCAGGATAACTTGCCCGGGGTCCTAGGAAGCGTCTGGGCCTGGCCCTGCTTCTGCTGTCGGCTTCTGCCCTTTAGAACCCCCAGGGGCCGGAGGGCACCAGTGAGCGTGGGGGGGGCTTAGACAATGATCGTTGGCAGCGACATTTAGTGCTTCCCGGGCTGCCCCCCTGGCACCCGGGGCGGGCTCCCTCGCTCCCCAGTCTTGCCGGCAGCAGGTCATGGGGTGGGGGCTTAGGGCACCTCTGGGGACTCACGCCCCTCCCGGCCTGCACGTGGGGGAGATCGGGGGGCAGCGGCCCCTGCCCCGCCCTGGGCTGCTTTCTGGGAGGGGGCCGAGAGGGCCTCTGATGCAGGAGGGCCCACATTTCCAGGGCCGGGGTCGTGGGTGGGCACTCGGGGGGGGGGAGCCCGGGGGCGCGGGCCAGGCCCGACTGTCTCTGCAGGACGTTTGGGCCGAGTCCCCCCCGGGCGGTGCGGGAGAGCACAGAGATGCCCTCCCCAAGGTGCAGAGTCCCTCCCGCCCCAGCCCCCGGGAGTCCGCCCAGCGCCACGAGGCCGGACGGGCTGAGAGGGTGGCCTGGTTCCCCAGCCCGGGGCCTGCTGGGACAGACGGGGGAACAGGAGGGAGGCCCCTTCACAACCCCCCCCCCATTAGGGCTGGGGGAGGGGCCGCGGGCAAACGCAGATCTCATTAGCGCTCGGAGCCCTTTCTGAAAGCATTAATGGGGCCTCAGAAAGAAGGCGCTGGCCGGGCATGAAGAAGCCGCTTATCCAGAAACTGCCGCCCACAAAGGCCGATTTATTGGCATTTGGTGATGCGGAAACGGGCAGCGGCTCCACGCGCCCGGGCCCACTCCCCGCTTCAGGGACCTCCCCCGGGCCTGCGGGAGCCAAGGGACATGGAGGGGCGGCCCCGGGGAGAGGCTGCGGGCTCCCCTGAGTCAGTGCCCCCCGGCCCCCCCCCATCCTGCCAGAACTTTCACCCCCTGCACCCGGCTCTGGGCAGGGCTGGGGGTCTCACTTCCCCCGTGAGGAGGGGGAGCCCAGAGCCGCGGGCCGGCCCGAGGGGGGCTGGGCAGCCCAGGGCAGGAGCCATCCTGCCTCCGCATCCTCCAGCTCCTTCTTTGCCCCTAAAACTCCCTCTTTGGGGGCCGCCGCATCCTGATCTTCAGAAAATGTTCTCATCTTTAAAATGGGCGCACACTGAGCCAGGTGGAACGTCAGTCTGTGGAGGGGAGCAAGCTCTGGCCTCGGAGGCAGGAAAGCCCGAGTTCAAATTCTCTCTGACCCTGGTGAGCCACATGAGCAGAGAGGAAAGACTTCCTCCCTGAGGATCAGTGTTCCCACTGTAAAATGGGGCTAGAGGGCCCGGCGAGCCTTCCAGTGTCCCCAGCCTGCTCCTCTCTGAACCTGGCGGGGTTGGGGGAGACCGGCATGGGCACAGGCCGGGGGCCCCTCCTGGGTCAGCCTAGCCCCCTCCCTCCCACAGGCCCCGGATGGGTTTCTGCCCTGGGGGGCGGCTCCCGATGAGCTGAGGAAGGTGGGAGCTGGAGAAGTGGGGGGAGAGCAGCCCTGCCCAGGGCCTGGCCCCCCACCCCCCCCACCCCACTCGGAGCACGGAGGGAGCCATACGCCTATAAACAAGGAGCAGAAGTGGGGGTGAGCCGGGCTGGGGGGGGGTGGGGGGAGGAGGGAGCTGCTCTCTCCCAGGCTCCGGAGGGTCCAGCCTGGGGTGTTTCTGGGGAAGATCTGAAGGATTTGGGCTCCCGGACCTGGCCTTGTGTGAATGACAGAGCCCGGCCCGAGCTGCGGGAGGGGCCCCCCTGGCTGAGGTCCTCTGGCTGCTGGGCGGCCTGCCTGGGGGGCAGGGCTGGGGGCTCTGGGGAGGCTGGGGGAGCTGGGGGCCTTTTCCTCAGCCCGGGCCCCAGGCCTCCTCCCGGCGGCTCCTCCTCCTTCCCGGCAGGGCCCTGCCAGCGAGACTGCCCTTGACCTTGGGAAGCACAGGGTGGTCTCTCAGTGCCCCCCCAGGCCCCCTGTTTCCTCCCCGCCTCACGGCTCTCCTCCCCTCCTCCTCCTCAGGCTGCGGGAGCACCACCGAGCCACCATTAAGGTTCTCCGGCGCATGCAGTATTTCGTGGCCAAGAAGAAGTTCCAGGTGAGTGGGGGCTTTGGAGTCGGGGCCCCTGGCGCGGGCCAGCCCTGCCCCTCCCCCTCTCCTGCAGCTTGCCCGAGGGGTCTCCGCCCCCGAGCTCATTCCTTGGGCCCCGAGGGCCCTCCCTTCCATGCTGGGGGAGCACTGCTGACCCATTGGGGAGGCTTCCCGCTGGGAGGAGTCCGTCCCTCAGTTGCAGTGGGATTTTCTGCTCAAGAACTTGACCCTTCACCCCTGCTCCCCCACAAGATTCCCACCTTCCCACGTGTTCTCCCATCGTCCACGTGAGGAAGGGGCTCCAGAGAAGGGACTTGTTGTGGTCGGCCAGCGAGGCCGGGCCTGGTGAGCTGCCCACTCTGCAGCCCCGCCCGGGGAGGACACAGAGCCGGCCTCCTGCGCTCTTCCTGCCGCCCTTTGCTCTGAGTTTTCAGAGCACAAGAAGGCGCCATGTGCAGACAGAGGGGAAGAGCCGGGGGTCCGGGCTCTGGGTTCTAATTCCCCCTTGTGGCCCTGGGCCCCAGGCTCTCCCTCCTCCCTGTCTCCGGCTCCTCGGCTTTCTTATCTGTCCGATGCCGGACTTCTCTGAGCCTCTGCTGGTGGCAAGGAGGCTGCTGCAGTCCCGGGAGCCCTCGGAGCCTCGCGGGGCCCTTGGACCTCGTGGGACCCTCAGAGCCTCATGGGACCCTTGGACCTTGTGTGGCCCTTGGAGCCTCGTGGGGCCCTCGGAGCCTCGTGGGGCCCTCGGAGCCAAGGGCAGCTTGGGGGGGGGCACCAGCCCCTCTGGAAAAACAATGAAAGCCTCTCCCAGGGGGGAGGGGGAGGGCTGGGGAGGCCGGGTCCAACCAGTCTCCTCACACCCCACAGTGGAGCAAGTCGCCCACATTTTCCAGGGAGGGGCTGTTCGACCACTGCTTTCACCTGAAGGAGCCCCCCCATTCCCTGGTCTAAAGAGGGACCCAGAGAGGGATGAGGGACCTGCCCTTCTCTGGCCTCAGTTCCTTCCCCCCTAAAAGGAGAGGGTGGGAGCTACTGAACCCCAAAGTCCTCCCAGTGTAGAGACTCCATAGGGTGCGGCCTGTGTGGTCAGCCAGAGGTCTGACTGACCCAGCCCCCCAGTCACACACTAGTACGGGTGTACACACTCACACACACACTCACACAATCACACACACACAATCACTCACTCACACACTCACATACACACACACAATCACACTCACAGTCATACAGTCACACTCACACTCACTCTCACAGCCACACACTGGCACGGGTCACACCCAGACACCGCCAGCCCCTCGCACGCACCTCCACGCGCCCGGCAGCCGACATCACCCGGGCGCCCAGCTCAGGGATCTCACCCTTGTTTCTTCCTGTCGTCCACAGCAAGCCAGGAAGCCCTACGACGTCCGGGACGTCATCGAGCAGTACTCCCAGGGCCACCTCAACCTGATGGTGCGCATCAAGGAGCTCCAGAGAAGGTACCACCAGGGCCCGGCCCACAGGGGCAGGAACTCGGCCCAGCTCCCTGGGGGCAGCGGGAGCCTGGGAAGAGCCTCTTGCTCAGCCAGGATGGGCTGCGCTCCCACCTTCCTCCTCAGGGAAGGGGCCGAGCACCGTCCTCAGGAGGGGCTCTTGAGCCCTGGCTCGGGGCTCCCACCTGGCCAAGAGCCTGATGGCTGCCTTGGAGCCGGGCCCAGGGTGCCACGTGTTCCACAGCAAACTCACTCCCCCCATGCCATGGCCCAGGGCCCTTGGTCAAAGGGGGTCCGAGGGAACGGCAGCCTGGCTCTGACTTTCCTTTCAGAGGTTAACAGCCCCATCCTCCCATTACAGAGGCCAAGGTCTCTAGGCTGTGTTGGGGGCCCAGGTGCCCCTTCTCCTGCTCCCCAATAGCCCCACCCATAAATTCACACAGGATCCACTGCCCAGCTGAGTGTATCTTTCCACCCAAATCTGGTGCCAGTCAAGCCAGTAAGGTCTCCCTGTTCAGCCTCTTCTCATCCATGAGAGTTCTGAACCAGCTCTGGCTGGTGTATCCATCTATCCACCCAATAACTGTAGCAAGTGCTGAGGGGACGGGATGCAAAGACAAATGAGCCAGTCCCTGTGCTCCTGCCGCTCCCATCGCCCTGCCCCTCTGCCCCTCTGCCCCTTGAGTCAGCTCCTCCATCCTGCCTTCTGTCCCCACCTGGACTCAGCTTAGATGCAGAAGTACCTGGACTTTGTGGAGGAGAAAAGCAGGACATGCTGGGGGGAAGTTGCACAGCCTGGGAGCGGGTGGGGTGAGAGCGCTCAGCCGTGCCAACCTGCTTAGCTCTAGGCCCCCAGTTGGTCCCAAGGAAAGCCCCTTTGTGAGCTCCTTGAGACAGGGGCTGCGTCTGCCTCTGGGCGTGTCCCCCGTGCTTAGCAGAGGGCTTGACATGTCGGGCACCTGATAGTGTTTATTGGTTGGTAGTTTTTGAGGGCAAGGCAGCCCCAACCTCCAATTGTTGTGCTGCTGTTGGGCAGGGCGGCTGCTCCCTCCGACTGGAAGGACGTCTCCTGAGTCCCTTGTGAGCTGGGACCATGTGAGCAGAGACTTGGCGGCTGGATGGGGACAAAGGGAAAGACTGGCAGGACGTCTCCTGCCAACTTCTGAGGGCCCAGAGGGAGCTGGGCAAGGACAGCGGCTGGGCCGGGCCTCATTGCCGACGAGGTTGTGGACCACCCCGAGACGAGCCCCGACTACCCACAGGATGCAAGCCCCTCGCTGCTTCTGGCAGCATCTCCCTGGGCCCCAGAGCAAGACCTCCAGCCTGCTTCCTGGGCATTAACCCTCCTGAGGGCCAGCTCTGGTCTGCGCTGATCCAGGGACAGACCCGGGGACGGGCGGCAGCCAGAGGTGTTTTTAAGGATAAACGGCCCTGGAAGCCATAAGGCATCTGTGACTGGGCTCCTTTGAGAGGCAATGGGACGTGGCAGGACCAGTGCTGGTCTTAGGCAGGGACTCTGAAGTCAGACCCCCAGGCTGAGCTTGCTCTTGGAGGAGGCTCTGGCCTCTCCTGGGCCCCATGTCGGTGCTCTCCCCTCCCAGCCAAGAGCCCACCCGATCTGGGGGCCTTAGAGAGGCCGACACGGCGAGGCTGAGCTCCCGGCGATGGGAGATTTCAGGGAATGGTGTCAGCCTTTGGGAAGTTTCTGAGCCTCCAAGCTCACGGCCTCCCTGAACTCGGCTTGGACCTTCAGGGTGACCCAGCCGGGCCTAAGAGACCCTGTCTTTTTCTTTACAGGCTGGACCAGTCTATAGGGAAGCCGTCTCTTTTCATCTCAGTCTCAGGTAAAGTTCTGTACCTTCCACTCACCTCCAGATTGGAGACTGAGGTCCTAGAGAGCCATAGATATGGCTGCAATCCTAGGGGAGGTTTTAGTTGGGGAGAGCATCCTCGGGGGGGGTGCTCCAGTACAGGGGACACATTCCTCACTGCTGTACGAGTGCCAAGTCCTGCTAAATTGGGGCAGGGAGTAAAAGTGAGACCCCTAAGAAGGACTGGATTTAAACTCAAGATTTAAAGAAATGATGAATTCAAGGAGAGGAGACAGTCACTTTACAAAAGAAAGGTTTAATTGTGGAGCTTCCGTCAGACTCTTCATCTGTGATCAGTGGATCCGGGTGTTTACAATTTCTTTAACCCGTTATAGCTATTCCATTTTATACAATACATTCCGAGAAGGGGCCCAGAGGCTTCGCCGGGCTCCCAAATGGCACACTCAGAAAAAACCGAGGACCCCAGTTTTAGGGCCCGAACTTCCTTAGTATCTTCAAAACGAGTTCTGGCTATTAAATTTGCATTTAGTCCCAGTTTTTAGGAATACAGTGTAGAATCCGGGCCGAGAGGAAATTGTAGGGAAGGAAAAATGTTTCATTGAGGGATGTTCACAAAGAAAATACACCACGAATCATACAGAAGCAGAGAAGTATTTTAAAGGGTAGCATTGGTTCTCTGTACCACATTGTAGGTATCGGGGACTTTTAAGGGGAGCAAGAACTCATTGGCTTTGATGAGAGTGTCGCAGAGCTGAGCCTCTCAGAGAATCTTAAAGAACAACTGGATTGACTCCATCGTTTTACAGATCAGGAAACGGCTTCCGAGGTGGCAAAGTTGCCCGAAGGCTGTGGGAGAGCCCTGGTCCCCCTTGTTCCTAGGGAGCATCAGTCCCTGTTTAACTGTGTTAGGGTCTGCTCTGTCACTCACCCACATCATCATATCTCTTTCTTTCTCCAGAAAAGAATAAAGATCGAGGGAATAATACAATTGGAGCCCGACTGAACAGGGTGGAAGACAAGGTAGGAGCCGAGGCTTGCTGTTGCCCATTGACTCAGCTTGGTTTTTTGGTTGCTGTTGGTGGTGTTCATTTGTTTGTTTTTTAATTTATTTTGAATATACATTGCTTTATGAATCATGAAAAATCAGAGCAAAAGGAGAAAAACACGAGAGAAAAAAAAGGCAACAGAGCAGGTGTTGATTTGCATTCAATCTCCATAGATCTTTTTCTGGAAGGGAGGAGGGGGCATTTTCTGTCCAAAGTCTATGGGGACAGTCTGGATCATGGAAGCCCTGAGAAGGACCGAGCCTCTTCATTGATCATCGCCCATTCTTGCTGTTACTGGGCACTGTGTAGTCCTGGTTCTGTTTGTTTCACTCGGCATCAGTTCATGTAAATCTTTCCAGGTCTTTCTATAATCAGCTTGTTCATCCCTTTTTATAAGCTAATACTCCATTATATTCATGTACACAGCTTGCTCAGCCCTTCGCTGATTGATGGGCTCCACTCCTTTTCCAGTTCTTTGCCATCACAAAAAGAGCAGCTACAAACATTTTGGCACCTGGGGTCTTTTCCCCTCCTTTATGATTTCCTTGGGATACAGACTCAGCAATGGCCCTGCTGGGTCAAAGGGTGAAACTATATACAGTTTGATGGCCCTTTGAGCATAGCTTCAGATTGCTCTCCAGAATGGTTGGATCGGTTCACAACTCCACCAACAATGCATCAGTGTCCCAGTTCTCCCATATTCCCTCTGATGTTTATCATTAGCTTTTCTGTGATCTTGGTCTAAGAGGTGGGAGGGGTATCTCGGAGTTGTTTTAATTTGCATTTCTCCATTCAATAGCGATTTAGAGCATTTTCCATCTATACTTACAATCTATATATAGAAACGAGACCTTGTCAGAAATACTGGTTGTAAAGACTTTTCCCAGCTTTGTCCTTCCCTTTTAATCTTCTTTCTGGTGGTTTTGTTTGTGCAAAAACTTTTTAATTTAATGTAATCGAAGTTGTCCATTTTGCCTCTCCTATTGTTCTCTAGTTCTTCTTTGGTTATAAGATCTTCTCCAAAGGTCTTATGGGTAAATTATCCCTTGCTCTCCTAATTTGTTTATGGTGTCATCTGGGACATCTCTGGGGGGGCCTCCCAGAGCCAGCGTCCAGGGCCCAGGAGGAGGGGCCCCGAGTGGGCGTCCCCAGGAGAGCAGGGAGGCTTCTCACACACACCATGGGCTCCCCAGCCAAAGGCTGCATGGGGGGAGCCCAGCCTTGCAGGAAATGGGCCAAGGGGCTTCCCAGAGCAATGGGGCACGTCCTGGGCTCCTCGGGGGCACACGGCCTGGCTTGTGAGGCATGGAGAACCCATTTGCTGAGGAATTCTTTCACCCCAA
This sequence comes from Dasyurus viverrinus, assembly GCA_020854095.1. Lineage (NCBI taxonomy): Eukaryota > Metazoa > Chordata > Mammalia > Dasyuromorphia > Dasyuridae > Dasyurus > Dasyurus viverrinus. The sequence goes on along the minus strand of CM037002.1, from coordinate 253,397,850 downwards.
CGTGGCCCGGGCTCCCGGCTCCTCTTCCTGCAGCATCGGGGCGGGGGCAGAGATTAGCTGGGAAATGGCCCCGAGAGCCCACTCAGCACAAATGGTGCCAGGCCCAGCAGACTCCCGCCTCCCCCTGCCCCACGCTGCCTTTGTCCTGCTGAAAACCTGGTGCAGCGGCCGGCTCTGGGGGAGGCCCAAAGTCCAGAAACCTTCCTGGTTCTAGGATGGCTCACACTGGGCTGCTCAGTCCTGCTCCAGGGGACAGAGAGGTCAGTTGGCTGCTAAAAAAAGCCAGAAGTAGCTGTGGCCAGAGGCATAATTTGACTGTCTGTTCTCTGTGTGTGTGTCTCTCTGCATATCTCTGTGCTGTGTATGTTTCTGTCTCTCTCTCTCTCTGTCTCTCTCTCTCTCTGTGTTTCTCTCTCTATCTCTGTCCCTGTCTATCTCTCTCTCTCTCTCTCTCTCTGTGTTTCTCTCTCTATCTCTGTCCCTGTCTATCTCTCTCTCTCTCTCTCTCTCTGTGTTTCTCTCTCTATCTCTGTCCCTGTCTATCTCTCTGTCTCTCTGTCTCTCTGTCTCTCTCTCTCTGGCTATCACAAGCTCCTCTGGTGCCCCCCCTTTTGCCAGGCTGTCCTGAGTCAGCACATAACTGCCACGTTTGCCAGGGGGCGCTAGAACTGCCGGGTGCCAGGGGAGGTGCCCCCAGAGCAGCCATCACCCTCTCTGGATGGAGTGCAGGCGACAAGGGGGCAACAAGTCAGAGATGGGCACGCGCCGGCCGTGGGGCCCAAGCTTGGTGGGGTCGAAGGCTTCCCGGGAGAGGGGGGGCCTGAGCGGAACCATCGGTGGGGGCAAAGCTCCGAGGCAGGAGGGAGACCGGGAGCCCGCCCCCACCCTGCCAGGAGCTCTGGGTGCTCACGTCTCCCCCCGTGGCCCCTCCGGGCCTGAGCTGGAGCTGCTCCGTTAGCTGGACCAAGAGGCCCTCCCTCCATGCCTCCCTCTCCCCAGAGTTTGGGGTTCTCCGAAGGCAAAGGTCAGCCTCCCCTTGGCCCTGCCCCCAGTAGGGGGTCCCCAGAAGGCTCTGGAACCTCAGTGCCCCCGTTCTGCCCTCCCCGCCCCCTCTCACGGCCCCCGGGCCCCTTCCCAAAGCGGACCCTGATCCCGGTCCCGGGGGCTCGGCCATCACGCGGCGTCTGCAGGGCCGGATGCTGCCGCTAATCACGGTCCCTTGCTATATGGAGGCTATTAGGGTTTAATTAGGTTAGGATGCAGATGTCGGGGAGGCCATTACCTCATGGCTGCGTGAGGGAGAGCCGGGAGAATCAGTGGCGTCACTTGTTGCAGGGGCGGGAGCGGATGTCACTCAGGGTCAGCTCCGGGCCAGGGGCCTCCTGCTCGCTCGGGGACGGCCCGACCCTTCCCCTTGGCCCGGCCAGAGCGGGAGGGGGGGCAGGTGCCCTGGGCTGGGGGGGCCGCGCCCGGGAGGGAACTGAAGGGGCTGTGGCCCAGACCCCGGGCGGGCCTCTGGCCAATCTACAGGCGCCTTGGACCGTCAGAACCGAGGGGGCCTTACTTAGAACGGGACGGGTCGCGCAGGGACGGAGCAGGTTTGGAGTCAGAGGCCGCCAGTGCGAATCCTCCCATGGCCCCGAGGTCCCAGCCCTGGACCCTCCACAAGGGGCAGCCGTGGGGCCAGCAGCGGGCCCTGCCCTGGGGCCCCAGGACCCCTGAGGGCCCCCAGCCCGGGTCAAACGGCATCGGAAAGAAAAGTCCCATAGAACCCAGACAACGTTCAATGGGTTTCTAAGCCCCCCACTCCCCCCCCAGCGGCCTCCAGCAGGGCTCCGTGAGGTAACTACAACTGGCGGCTTCCAGCTCTGGGGAAGGCTCAGAGATCCTTTAGTCCTGAACGCTCATTTCACAGATGGGCATATGGAGGCCCCGAAGTCGGAGCTAGGAGTCCCCTCCCGCTGGGTGACGGAGGAGGAACCCTGGGGGGGGAAGGGGGGAAAGGGGGAGGGAGCTGACCCTGAAGAAGGGGGAGGGGGGAAAGCTGACCCTGTGGGGGGAGGGGAGGAAGAAGCTGACCCTGTAGAGGTGTGGGGGGCGCTCTCCCAGAGATCCCTGAGTCATTTCCACACAGCCCCGGCCCCCCCAGGCCCCCAGGACAGGCTCAGAGCCAACACAAGCAGCTGCAGCTGCAAAGGTGGGAGCTCGGGCCCCTCCCCCGCCTCCCAGCTCAGTGCGCCCGCAGACCCGACCAGGAGATTCTTGGCAAGCCCCCAGCCGGAGAGATTTGCTGACGAGCCGCTTTGGGGGACGAGGGATGGGGGTGGGGAAGCGCTCCTATCCACCCTCACCTCCCCCCAGCTCCTCTTAAAAACATAAACCTGGAGCCTGAAAAGCAGCCGGTGCCCAGGAGCCGGAGGCCGGGGTGGGCAGGAGGGAGGCCCTGGGGCTGCAGGCGGGAGAGAGATCCCGGGCTGCGGGCAGCGTGCCCCCCCCCTTGGGTCTGGGGGCAGAGCTGAGCCTGCTGCACTCCCGGGGGACTCCAGGCCCGGCTCGGTGGCCAGGGGCCCCAGGGGCCTCTGGGAGCTTCCCGAACAGGGCCTTGGCCAGGCTGACCCTTGGGGTCACCCCACTCTGTCTGGCACCATTTTTTCTGCATCTAAATGGAAGGATTCACTTCCGGGGCATCCTTTCCTCCCCCAGGCCAGAACCTGGCCCGGGGTTCTTGGCATCGTCTGCCCCGGCCTGGGCGCTCTGCCCCGCACCCCTCCGAGCCTGGGATCCTCCGGGGCCCATGTTGGCAAAGCTCCATCCTTGGGATCCCCGGAGGCTTGGAGGTGCTCTCTGGGATGGGGGGCAGGGCAGGGCACCACAATTAGGGAATAAATCAGCACCAGCCACCACCAATCCACAGGCAGCCTTTAGGAGGTACCGGCGGGCGCTGGCCTGTGGTTCCAGGGTCAGATGTCGGGCCAAAGCCGCTCACAGGGAACTTGGGGTGGCTCAGGAGGAGGTGGGCTCCCCCTGCCCAGAGAGGGGTGCTCCCCAGCACCTGGATGGCAGCCTTGGCCCGGAGAGGCTATCAGGGACCCTCTCCTGACAGGTGTGGAGACCACGTGTCCTGTGCGACATCCCCCAAACCTCCCAGGAGCCAGGGGGCCTCTGCTTTGCCCTTTTGTCCAAGCTCCCCTGCTGCCCTCCCACTGATCTCCTCGCTCCCCCTGGGGTCCCCCCCTGCCAGCTCCCGTGCCCACGTATAGGGCTCGGGCCCGGGCGCCCCCATCCATCAAGGGCGGCCGAGGGGCCGGGCTGGAGAGCGAGGGCGGGTGCCTGACGCCTGCTGCCCCCCGCCCCGCCCCTGCCCCGCTATTGTTCCCCATGTCTGGGGGCCTACCTCCTTACAGAAGCAATTAGCCTCCGCCTTCCCTGGCCCGGCCGGCCCTGTGTGGGCTCCTGATGAATGGCGGCCGATCGGGGCCGCTGGGACGGGCACAAAGTGGCCTTGCCGCTCAGCTCCATTGTTTCCAGGAGCGCCCGAAGATGAATTGGACGCAGGACACAAAGGTCTTTGGTCCCGCCGGGCAAGCTCCGGCCAAGGAGGCCCGAGCCCGGATCAATCCGGCCTTTTCATCCCATCTCGTTTCTTTGGAAAGTCCCCGTTCACACTTGGGGCATCGGGAGGCGCGACAGAGTCATTTGTCATCGTCTGGCTCGAATCCTCAGCCACAGTGGGAGGACGCCAGGGACCACGGAGTCCAAACTGCTCCCGGGGATGGCCGTTCCCCATGGGAAGCCCGCCCTGCCCAGGAGGTTTGGAGACTGTGGGTACAACCCCCTTTTGTGGGTAGAAACAAGCCTGGAGAGGGGCCTGGGTGTCCTGATGGTGGAGGAATGGTGAGAATGAGCTTTCCCTGCTCTGGGTTGGAGCCACAGCCTTGGTGATTCTGTTGCCCTGAGGCCATTGTCCCCCTCACTCCCTGGGTGCCTCCCTCTTCCCCCGACACACATGTGCACATGCACAGCTGCACACACACGCACACACACATACACACACGCACACACGCACACGCACAATCTCCTGGCTGAAGGATGGGCAAACCCTGAGTGACTCCACAGGGGTGAATCTGGCTGGTCTAAAACCTGCCCGGAGGCCCTTCATTGTCTCATTTTCTAGCCTAGCAAGCTGAATCTCAGATGCTCAGGGAGCATTTGCCTCCTGGGGAGAGCACAGAGCAAATGCTAAAATGCCTATTGGCTGCCTGGCTTCCTCCTTCCTTCCCCCAGTCTTCTCAGCCTTGGCCCATGGTGCTCTCTCCCTGCCCCTGCGCTCAGGGCCTCCCAGAAGGTCCCGTGCAGAATTTGAAGCTTCAGGGATTGGCACACTCCTCCCAGCTCCTTGTGCAGGCCTGAATTAGCCTGTGGACAAGGGTGCCTCTGACTGACTCGGGCACCTGATCTAGTTACCTCTTTATCCAGCACAAACACTTCTTTATGTGTGAAATCCGAAACTTGTAGGCACAAAACCATCCAGAGGATTAACAAAAGGGAGCTAGCAAGCGGGAGCCCACCTGCTCCAGGGGTGAGGTGTAAAAAACCTGGAAATGGAGGAGGGGGCAGGTTATGGAGGGCTTTGAAGGCCAAGCGGAGCATTTAGTATCTGATCCTGGGAGTAACAGGGAGCCATGGAGGCTGTTGAAAAATGAGGGGGATGACATGGTCAGACCTGCATTTTAGAAAAATTACTTTGGTGGCTAAAAAAAGGATGAAATGGAGTGGAAAGACACCTGAGGGAGGCAGACCCACCAGCAGCTCCTACAGTGAGGCAGGAGGTGCTGAAAGTCAGGGTGGGGGCAAAGTAAAGAGCAAAAAGGGCATATTGGGCAGATGGTGCAGAGGTAGAATCAATGAGAGATGCCACAGAGGAGATGAGAGATGCTACAGAGATGCTGGAGAAGTGAAATCCACCAGACATGTGACAGAGGTGAAAGAGACAAGGGGATGAGGGATGAGCCTTGGTCCACTGGTCCGAGGGCACAACCAGACTGATTTAAACTTCAGCCAGAACAAATTTGCTCTGTGAGCACAGTCCCAGTGCGGGAGGGGCTGCCTCAGGAGGAACTCCGAGCTTGCAGGCCTGCAGCGCCTCTCCCACTCTGAGACTGCGTAGCCATCCAAGTTGGCAGGGAATGTTTCCACCCTTGGATCCGCCCATATTTGAGGATGTTCTTCTGGGCCAGGGTCCGTAGCCACTAGTCCAAGAAGTGCACCAAGGCTGCAGCCAGGGAGGAAATCCAGGGAAACCGCCCTGAAACAAGAAGCTGTTTTCCCCCAAGGTCTTTATCTAAAGGGGGTCATCTCTCTGGCCTCTGGTTGAATCTTATGGATCCCCATTTTCAGAGCCATAGGGCAGGAGAACTGGAGAGATCCTGTCACCTCAAGCTTCCAATTTATAGAGGAGTTATAAAGAGGCTGAAAAGGCTTCCTTCTCCAACCTTGAGCTCTCTGAGGGCAGGACTAGTAGGTTCTACACTCTGTATCTCTATACTTTGTATCAGCATTGCTCTGGGGCTTAGCCATAATCCGGGATGAATGAGTGAATGAATGAATGAATGAGTAGATGAGTGAATACATACATGGGCCCATGCCTTGGGACTTGGAGGGGGCTTCCAGTGAGAACGCTGGCCCCCCTGCTCCTCTGGGCGCCCATCTCTCTGTTCCTGGGCTGTCATCTGTCCTGGCCTCCATCTGCTGGCTCAGTGTGGCGCCCAGTTCTTGAATGGGCCGCTTCCTGCTTTCCCACCGGGAGCACCTGACAGATGTGCCTCGTGACAGAGTTGTGCTGGGGGGAAATGTCAGCCCTTCGGTGCCAATAAAGGCGCCATTGATCCTGGCGCACAAGTGGTTTCTGTGCTTGATAAGATGAGGCTTGTCCTGTCACTAAACTCAGATGGGCCAGAGCAGGGAGACTAGATGGGGGGAGGCGAGGGAAGGCTTGGGGGGGAGGCCAGTGGGCAGCCATAGTGGGCCGCTGTGCTGGAGCCTCACCTAGGAGAGCCAGAGGCCCCACCCCTGCTGCCCCAACCTGTCCCGCCTCAGCAGCCCCAGGCCGGAGGCCCCGTCCCCAGGCCACCACCGCTTCCTCCATTTTGACTCCTTTATTCCCCCCTCCTCATGGCAACAGGGAACATTTCAGGGATGAGGAAGGAGATTCACAACTTCTGGGATGGAAAACTGGGTCCTGCTCCCCTGTTAGTTGACCCCCCCAGTCTGGACCATTGCCTCGGGGTCGCTCCCTTTGCAGGGTCTGTGTGCCAGCACTGGCCCCGCTCCTGCTCTTCCTCCTCAGCCCTGGAAGCTGTTCCCCCAACATCTCCACCATTCTGGAGCTGCCCATCCATTCCAGTGCCCCTCCTTGGTCCTCCCAGTGGCCAGGCTCGGAGTGGGGTCGGTGGGGAGCCTATAGTGGCAGGGCCGGTGGTTGGTTCTGGAGAGTCCGGCTCATGTGATTGTGGCTGCTGGTCAGCTGAGGGAGAGGCTGAGCACAGAGTTCAGGTGAAGAAGAGGCCCTCCCGGGCCAGCCTCGGCCTTCAGAGGCCATCTGCCAGGATAAGGCCTGGCTTTGGCGTCCAAAGACCCGGAGCCACGTCTTCCCTCCTCCCTTCCTGCCCCAAGAGAGCTCCTTCCCCCTCTAGTCCTCAGTTACAGGGGGCTGGGACCCTCCGACCTTCTCCTCCAGGCTCCTGTGCCCACGGGCTCCTGTGCCCACGGGCTCCAGTGCCCACGGTCTCAGCCTCTTCCTTCCAAGTCTGTGGCCTGGCTCCCCGGTGGCCTCCAGAGCGGGTCCTGGGCGCAGGTTTCCCTCAGCTGCACAACATTTTTAGCCTAATTCTTGGATAATGGGCAAATTATTCTGGGGTCCCTGAAAAGAAAAGAAAAAATTAAAAGCAGGGGAAGGGACAACTCCTTCCCTTTCCATTTCCTCATTAACATAATTGCAAACAGACCAGGCTAGCCTGAGAGTAATTGTGATCCTCCCGGGCCTCTGATTAAGTCCTTCCTGGCATTAATTACTCTGGCAGGGAGAAAAATTGGAACGCTGTGTATTTGTGACAAGAAAATGGGGAAGACAGGGCTGGCTGGAGGACGGAGGACGGAGGATGGATGGAGGACGGATGGGAGCATGGATGGTTAGATGAATGGCCACACGGACCGATAGATGATGACCAGATGGATGGAGGGCTGGGTGTCCCCACAGATGGATGCTGATTGGGTGGATGGATGGATGGAAGGAGGATGGTTGGAGGATGGCTGGGTAGAGGAGGGCTAGGTGGGGGGAATGGCCAGGGACAAGCTGGCTTTGGAAGGGCAGGGACTCCAAGCCTCCTGCCCGCTTTCACATGGCTAAAGCTCATTCCCTCTACACTCAGGAGTGACCCTGGGGTTGCCGGGTTGGAGGCAGGCGCCCAAGGAGGGAGCTGATGCTGGACACGCCTCATTCGCTCCCAGGGGGACAGCCCAGGTTGTCTGGCCTCCTCCTGGGCCCCTGAATCACAAGAGGCCCCTGCCCTTGGCAATGAGCCGTCCCCAGAGGGCCCTGGCCTCCAGGGGAGCTGCTTTCTGCCCCAATCCCTGGCAGAGACAGCGGCTCTCATTTCCCAGCTGAGGAACAGGCTCTGGGAGGGATTTGCTGCCCCCCCCAGGCCCCCAGGCCTGTGCCCCTGGCAGGCTCCTCAGCTAGAGCCAACAGGCCTCTGGGCTCCAGAACACTGGGGGGGAGCGGGGAACGCGGCAGAGGTGGAAGACAGTCTCAGGGTCCCAAAACACTCGGTGGCAAGGGTCCCAGGAGGCTGCGATCAGGGTGGGCCCCCTGAAGAGGGAGGGACTTGGAGAGGCGTTGGGCTGGGGCCAGGGTGGGGGTCCAGGTTCGGAGCTCCTTCCTCCCTGGGCGTCCTGAGGAGGTTCCTCCTCTCCCCTCCAAACGAGGTCCAGAGTAAGGGGATCATCCCCATCTCGCCAATAGTCTTGGTGGCTAAATGACCACCCCCACCCTGGGGAGCTGAAAGCTTTTGGGGGAGACAAAGGCACAGAGCAGAGTCACTGGAGCTTCCTCTTCCCTGATCCTTCATCTTACAGAAGAAGAGGCTGAAGTTCAGAGTAGCACCCACCTCAGAAGTGCCAGGGGCCGGGTCCTGTCTCAGGGCTGACGTTCTTGCCCAGAACTCCCCAAGATTTACCAGTGGAGCCCCATGGTCTCTCTCCTCTATATCCCCTCCCCAGGAGCCTAAGAGTCCGGAGCCCGGGTTTCCTGAGAAGAGGAAAGCGTCTCCTGGGAGTAGGGACAGGTCGGAGGCTCTGCTGGTGCTGGTCAGCCCCAGACCACTCGGCGCGGGCAGCCTCGGCCCGAGAGCGGGGGACGCCGGGAGCACCATTCCCGGCCTTTGGGTCGTCCTGGTGGGAGGTCATGAGTCGCATCCACACAGGAGAGCCCCCCACTCCTTGCCCCGGAGAGCCGCAGGCCCGGCCAGAGGTGGAGGTGGAGGTGGGAGGTCCTTGCAGGAGAATCAGACAGTCCCAGGGCCTTGGTGAGGGAGCCACCCCCCCCCACATCCCTGGCTGGAAAGGGCCCCCTTTTAGCAGGGGGAGAGCGGCCGCAATCCCGGACAGGACGGGTTGTTCTGCTTGGGGCCAACCCGGGCGCTCTGGGGAACGGGCCAAGGGAGACTCTCCCAAGGAGCCCCAGGGGTCAGGACTCCTCAGACAGCAGCCTGGGAGCAAAGGCTCCGCAATCATTGGCTGCGGCTCAGCTTGAGGTTCCCCAGAAGGCCTCCAAGACGGAAGATCCTGCGGCTTTCCTCGCTCCCAAGGCTGGCAGGGACTTTCTGAGGGGGACGCAGCCATTATAGGCCATTTGTACCTACCCGAAGGCCCTGGGTCCTCCACACAGGAGCTTTTCAAGATGAACATGTTGGAGGGAGGGAGGGAGGGTGGAAGGTTCTGGACGAGCGCGTGGGTGTTTTGGTGGGTTCATGCATAGGTGGCCATTCCAGTGAGATACAGGCGGCCCCTCCTCCCCTCCTGGGAAGACGCAAGCGTCCATTCGCCGTAAGTGACCAGATCAGTAGGAGCCTCGATCCCGCCGCTGACAGGCTGCCCGCTGCCTGGGCTCCGTGCACGGCCCCGGCGTTCCCCGCCCCCTGGTGCCATGCCCGGCTTCCATGATGAAAGTTCAGTGATGTTTTCTTTATGTCTGAATCTGGAATAGATGGGACCCTCCCCAAGTGTCGAGGAAGGTCTGCAGGGCCCCTCAGGGACGAAAATAGCCATTGGCACAGGTCCCCACGACTCTTCCAAGGGAGGTGGGTGCTCTGAACAGGGCCCGCGGCAAACGGTCCCAGGAATCCACCGTGGGCCAGCAGTCCTTTCTCCCAAAGGGGCCTGAGAGGAGCAGTGGTCCTGCGGCCGTCTCCCCCACCTCTTCCTTTCCTTTCTCTCCTCCCTCCCCCTTCCTCTCCTCCAGGCTCGATCCCTGTGCCTGTGTCAGCGCCGTGGCTTCCGTGGCATTGGTTTCCGTGGCATCGACTTCCGTGGCATCGGTTCCCTGGCACGCCAAGGTGGCCAGGGTTGGGGTGGGCCGAAGGGGGCCCCCCTGAGCCTCTGCTGACCACGAGGGATGGCTCGAGAATGCAAAAGGAAACGGGGGGAGGGGCAGAGGCCCCCAGGAGGCAGCAGAAGGGAGCCCCGAGTAAGCCGGGAAGGGCAGGACGAGGGCCCGCCAGCCGATGGCTGGGCCAGGTCAGCCAGAAAACTCCTCAGTGCTCCTGAGCGTGGGGGAAGGTCTTCCTGGCTCTGTTTTAAAGCTCAGGTGATTCTAGTTCAGAGTTTTGGGGGGAAGTTATGTCTGTATAATGATTAGAGGCAGATCTGAGAGGGGGCCCCGGCCACAGGCTCAGTAAAGGATCACGACTGCTGCCAGTGAAAGGTCTAGGGGTGATTTCCCCTTCTCACCTGGATATCCAGGGGGAAATGACCCGCATGACCTTTGTGCCAGACACTTGGGGCCAGGGAAAGAGACAGAGACAGAAAAACAGAGATGGAGAGAGAAACAGGGAGACAGAGGCAGAGACAGAGACAGAGGCAGAGGCAGAGGCAGAGGCAGAGGCAGAGACAGAGGCAGAGACAGAGACAGAGGCAGAGACAGACAGAGAGAGATGGAGAGAGAAACAGAGAGACAGAGACAGAGAAAAAGAGACACAGACAGAGACAGAGACAAAAAGAATCAGAGAAAGTCAGAGACAGACAGAAACAAAGAGAGACAGAGACAGACACAGCTGCTCCTGCCCAGCTGCCATAGACCCCCCTGCCCCCTCCCCCAGCCCTGGAGCCAGGCCAAGCCCTGAGCTGGGAGCTTCTAAGTCCCCTCTCCCCCTGGGTTCCCTGGTATGTCCTTCAGGAGGGCGCAGGCCTTTGAACTCCCAGGGCTCTGACCAGAGCGTGGCAGGTGCCTGATACATGATATCAAGGGTCGGTTGGACCTTTTGAGGGGGGCTGCCTGATCTAAGGGAACATCCCTGGAAAGGGGCCAGGCAGGAGCTTCCACAGTGTCTGTACGGCTCATTTCTGTGGTGCTGCTGACTTCATTCTGTCTCAGTTCACAGGGTTCTTCCTGGGCTTTTCAGGACATGCCTCTGCCTTTTCTCCCAGCACAATCAGGGAGCGCCCGCCACGGCTCCCGGGCCTGGTTTGTGTGTGTGGGAGCCTTGGGTGCCCAGCATGGCCCCGGCCGATGGGGCCCCTTGGTTCCCTTTCCTTTGCCAGAGCAGGAAGAGCCGCCATCCTCACTCTCTATGGACCAGGCCTTTGTCTCTTCAGTCTCTTCAGGGGACAGAGTTTGCTTTACCTTTAAAAATATTTTGATTGATGTCTTTTACTTTTGTATCACCTAAAATCTCCCCCTCCTGCTTTCCCCTTCCCTTCTCAGGGATCCATCCCCTAGAATAAAGAGGAAAAATTCAGCAAAATTGATGGGTACATTGGGAAAAGTCCCTTCTCCTGTGTCATGCTAAGCACCAGGGACCCTCCCTCCCCTGCGTGGGCAGCTGCCGTCCCCAGCTCCCCTTGGTAGCCAAGGTTGCTCTCTGTCATTTCACACCTTTCATTTAGTCCCGTTGCGGCAGTCACCGTGGGCTGAATGGTTTTCCCAGCTCTGCTGACTTCTCTCTGCATCAGCATCTGAGAGTTTTTCCAGATTTCAGAGCGTTCTTGTCTGTTGCTCCTTATAACGCTTTAAGATCCTACCGTTTGGCCGTCCCCCGTTGGACCTCCATTTTGTTTCTGGTTATTTGCTATCTCTTCCCCCCAAAAGTTGTCATCTGTATTTTCAGTGTATATAGAGACTTCCTGATGTATATAGGGCTCCAAGGGAGGTCTTTAACTTTACTTCAACTCTTAACTTATTGAGGACTGGCTTAATTCTTGTATGTTTTTATTTTCTATATATACCAAATACTAACCCCTTATCCATGAAAAAATGATGCAAAGATTTTTTTCGCAATCATTTTCCTTATTCTAGTTGCGATAATTTTGTTTGTGCAAAGGTTTATCAGTTTCTTATAATCAAAATGTATCTGTTGTAAATTGCCATTAGGGTATGTGCCGTCCCGCGACTTTTTTAAACCATTTTCTCATTTGATTGTTCATTAGCTTGTTCATCTCCTTTGGTCTTTTATCTATCAATAAATGGCTTCTGTTCTTATCGATTTGAATCCATTCCTTTATAGCTCTTGGATATGAAACCATCGAGAAGCTTCCTGACTCAATTCTGCTTCTCAGTTTCACTTCGAATTCTGATTCCATTGTTTTTGATTGTGCAGAAAGCATTTAGGTTTAATGATCAAAAGGGTCTACTTTAACTTCCTTGATTCTCTCTGTCCCTTGTTTGCTCACTAATCTTTCCCCTTTTAAAAGTGTGAAATTTCTGCTTTGTATAATAGTAAGAGATCTGGCAAGGCTAGCCCCCTTTTTTTTCTTTTTTCCCCCGTCATTATTTTCCTTGAACTTCTTGAACTTTTGCTCCTCCAGATGAATTTTATTAATTTTTTTTCCTAGCCTTAGAAAGTAATCTGTTGGAAGGTCAATTGGTCTGACACTGAATAAGGGTAATATTTCCATTTTTACTGTACTGGTACATCCTACCCATGAGCAATTCATATTTCTCTAATTATTCAAGTCTGTATTTCTGTAAGGAATATTTTATAGTTATAGTCATATAGTTCCCATATATATCTTGGCAGTGAAACTCCCAAATGTTACATGCATTCGATAGTTATTTTGAATGGAATTTCTCTTTATCATCCTGCTGGCTTTTGTTGGTAACACGCATAAGCGCCGATGATTTGTGTGGGCTTATTTTGATATTCTGAAGTTTGATGAAATTATGATGTACTTGAGTTAATCTTCTGGTTGATTCTTTCATGATCTCTAGATAGATTAATCATATCACCTGCAAAAAGTGACAGTTTTATTTACCCTTTGCCTATATTTGCTCCATCGATTTCTTTTTTTCTTGTCTCATTGTTATTGTTAGTGTTTGTAAAATTATTTCAAATAATAGTGAAGATTGTGGAAATATTTGTTTTACTGCTGATCTTATTGGAATGATTTCTAGGCTTTCTTTGTTACATAATATATCTTGGTTTTAAAATAGGTTAGTTACCATATTAGGAAAACGGCATTGATTCCTATGCTTTTTAATGTTTTTGATAAAGGTTTGTGGGCTTTTCCAAAGCTTTTTATTTTTAACATCTATCAAAATAATCATATGTCCATTAGGGATAGTAATTTATAGTTTTCTTTTTCTGCTTTATCTCTTTGGTTATGTAACTATATCCTATTTGTACCATAGAGAAATTTTGGAAGGAACATCTGCTTTCCTATTTTTTGCAAAAGTATATGTAATACTATAATTATTCTTTGAATATTTGAAATAATTTACTTATAAATTTAATTGAGTCTAAGGTTTGTTCCTTTGCGAGTTCATTCTCTCGAACTCCCCTTTCCTAGCACCCACCAATTTCCCTTTTGACTTTAATATGTTTCTACATGACACTCTTTCTACAGGAATATGTTCAATCTCCTGTGTCAGATGAAAATCATTTTTGTGGAATTCCTGGGGCCCTGACTCTTTTTTCTTTGTTTATATTCTTTTCATTGCCTGTAAGAGACAGTAAGCCTGGGACAAGTTCCTGCTCTGGCCATGGCCTTGCCTTCCTTCTGAGACTGGGAGGAGGAGCTTCAGGGAAGCCTGGAAGTAAAAGGATCTTCTGAACCAGAATAGGAGGTCCTGAGTTCAGATCATGTCCTGCCACCAGCTCCTTGCTCTATGAGCCCTCCCTGTGTGGGATTGATTTGCGGCTCCTCCTGCTGGGCCTGTGGTCCAAGGCAGTCCAAATTAGGAAGTCCTATCCACGTGCCCTGTCTCTCCCGATAGATAAGTCCTATCCATGTGCCATATCTCTCCCAGTGGGGAAGTCCTATCCATGTGCCATCTCCTCTCCCGATGGATAAGTCCTATCCATGTGCCATATCTCTCCCAATGGGGAAGTCCTATCCATGTGCCATATCTCTCCCAGTGGGGAAGTCCTCTCCACCACATCTCTCCCAGTGACCTTCTCCCTCCACCAGCTGAGGCCCCTGGCCTCTGCCTCCTGGCCACAGCCTCTGCCTGAATCCAGTCTCTCCACTCCCGGATCCAACGTGGAGTGAATCTTCCTAAAACAGCACTTTCCACGGGCACTGCCCTGCTCAAGCCCCTCCTGTGGGTCCCAATACCTCTGGGACAAAGTCTGTCCTCTGGCTTCCTGGGGGCCGTCACACTTGCTTTCCTGCTCTTGATGGACTTCTTTCTCAGGGTGCAGGTTTCCCTCCTCTCTGCTCCCTTCCAGTATCATCTTCCCCATTAGAACATAAGCTCTTTGAAGGCAGGAATTGATTTTCTGCTTATTGTTGTATTCCCCTACTTAGAAAGTGCCACGCACACAGTTAGTGTTTAATAAATACTTGTTACTTGACTCCACAAACTGGCTTCAGCCAGGCCCCTTCCCAGGCAGGAATCACCTGGAGCTCCCCGATCCTCTCGCTCTCCCCCAATTTCCCGTGTCCTTCAAGGCCCAGCTCCTCCAGGAAGCCTTCCTGGGGGATCTTTTCTCTCTTTGGCCCCAGGAGCCCTGTGTGCGTCCCGGACATTCAACCCTCAAACTCGCTCTAGTGGATGATCCTTTCCTGGGGATGTCCTTCGTCCGTATTCCTCTGACGTGGGCCCCTCCCCCCTGTGCCCAAGGATAGGTCTTCCCCCCCCCCCAGGCCCAGAGTGGAAGGGAATCATTGGGAGACCCACTGTGCAAAATCCTCATCCCCATTCAGATGGGAAACCGGGGGACGTGGAAGAGGGAAGCGTGAGGAAGGGGCCTGATGCCCTGGGACCAGAACCCCTCCTTCCCGATCCCTGCTGGCAGCGTCCAAGCTGTCCCGAGGGGGGCCTTTCCCAGGGTGGAGTGCGTGGGGGCCCTTCACGGCCTGCTCCCAGCTGGCCTACCCCCACCCCAGGGATCCCCGTCCCTTTCCTGGTCCTACTAGAAAGTGTTGGGATAGGCCCAGGGCACAGCCAGAGAAACCCCAGCAGGTCCTTGTCTGTGAAGGAGTTAGATGGACTCATTAAGCAGGAGAATCTTGACATTGCAGACTGAGTCTCAGCAAACTATTCTCTTAGGGAAAGAAATGGGGGGCAATTATGAGAATGGGGCTGGGGAAAATGTGTCACAACAGGCCACAGCCTGAGGGAGGGGCAGGAGCAGGGGGCTTCCGATGCAGACTCTGAGCCTGGAAGGAAAGACCTCTTACCTTGCTCTGGACTGACGGGCACAAAGGGGCATGGGGTGCCACCCTGAGGGCACGCTCACCCTGGTGCGATCCCCCTCTGAAGCCAGATCCTTATGACCTCAGATCCCATGAGAATCTGAAGCCAGATCCCCATGGTTTGGGCTGCATAAGCCCAGAAGACATATCCAAAAGGCAAGAGAGCTGGGAAATCAGTTACAGCAGCCGGTTCCAGGTCATTGTGGACCTGCTGGGCAGAGAGACTGATTCTCTGTTTGGTTCCTGTTTCCAGGACTTTGTGGCAGCATTTTCCTGCCCTTTGGGAGTCAGAAGCCCCTACTGGGGATGCTCCAGTCCCGTCCTAGGTGGAGGGAGAATGAAGGGAGCCAATCATCCGCTGTCCTCAGGCCTCCTGGTGGGAGGGGGAGCTCTGGGACCAAACATCACGATGGGGGAGGGAGCAAGATTCCCCAGCTTTCTCCCAGGGCAAGGGCCAGGCTGGGGGGTATGGGGGGGGGCACTTGCCCAAGGGCAGCAAAAACCCAGACAGTCCCGGACAGGCTCCTGCCCTTCTGACAGACAGCACCTCCTGGGCCTGCGGAGGGAGCCCAAACATGCTGTCTTGGGGAAGGGACTTCCTGCCCCCCTCCCCCTCCCCCAGGGCCCAGAGGGAGGTCAGCCCACACAGGGCACAATCCAGCGATCACTACGTCCAGCAAGGCCAGAACATCAAGTCCTCGGCCCCGGTAGCACAGCACTGACCTGGGGCCCCAGCCCCTTCCACCAGATGTCAGAGGCTGGGAGAAGGGGAGGCTGGGCCCTGGTCTGAGGGACTGGCGGCCACCAGGGCAGCTGCACAGGGCGCAGAGGCAGCAGCGGGGCTCGGCCAATGGCAGCTGACGGCTCAGGCTGGTCATTCTTTATGGGGGCTGCAGGTGCCCCCGGCCAGCCAGGTGCGGGCTCCTAATGCTGCTTTTCCAGAAGAGGATCCGGTCACGGGGGTGGGGGCCGCTCACACCCCGCCCTGTCCATCACTGACGCGGATGGCTCCGTCCTTGGTCCCGCGGGGACAAGAAGAGCCACAGCACGGCCCCCTCTCCCCTCAGAGCCTTAGAAAGCAGATTGTCGGAAGGAACATTCGTGCCAGAACCATCCAGGGGCATTAATAATAATGACAGCGGGTACACAGAGCTTTCCGTGGCTCATGGATCCCCGCAGCCGCCCTGGGAGCAGGTACTGTTATCACACCCATTTTGTAGATGAGGAAACTGAAGCAGAGACTAAGTGTTGAGACAGCTAATAAGTGTCCGAAGCAAAGTAACGCGGGGTTTCCTGCCAGAGTCTGGGTACTGGCCCCCTTCTTCCCACTAATAGAGTTCCCTGT
Organism: Dasyurus viverrinus; assembly: GCA_020854095.1. Lineage (NCBI taxonomy): Eukaryota > Metazoa > Chordata > Mammalia > Dasyuromorphia > Dasyuridae > Dasyurus > Dasyurus viverrinus. Next base: position 253,381,595 of record CM037002.1, on the reverse strand, counting down.
TCCCGGCTTTCCCCCCCTCCTGACTGACAGCCCGAACTCCGGCGGGTCTTTGCCACCGCTCCGCGTCCTACCCCTTGGCTCTGCCAGGCGGGCCGCGGGCGTCTCCAGAACGGCTCCTGGGCTCCCTCTCCTCGGTCCCCACCTTCCCCCCCCCTTCCTCAGGGATGCGCTTAAATTCTGCTTCCTGCCTTGTTTCCCCCTCCGGGTCCTCCTCAGAAACCCCCGCAGCGCTTCATGCCCTCTGGGGGCCTCTCTCCACGTGCTCGGACCCCCTGCTTCTCCCTCCCCCCCAGAGGAAGGACTTTAAAAAATCACACCCCGCAGTATCCGGAGGCCCTGTCATCGCTGTTCCTAACGGACGGATGGCGGAGTGTCGGTGCCCCGACATTGGGCCGCCCCACACACACACATTTGGCCGCCGCCGCCCAAGTTCATGTTCAGACTAGCCCAGCTGCAGCCCCGGGGCTTCCCAGCATCTCCCCCCAGCCCAGGGCACTCCTTGAACCCGGATTCAGTGACCTCCAGCGGGGCGAGCAGCCTCACTCCGCCCGGGGCTGGCTCCAGGTGAGGCAGCCCGGGTCTCTAGAGGCCACTGAGGAGGAAGAAGAGCCCTTTCCCTCTTAGGGGGAGGGGCAGAGTCTTCTCTTGCCACTCGTGCCCTCGGGATGGCGGGGGGAGGGGGCAGCGGGGGCTCCCCACGGAGACGCCGTCCCGTGCTCGGTCCCGGGGAGCCTCCCCCCTCCCCTCCTCCCCTCCCCCCCTTCCCGGGGCCGCGGGTCCCAAGGGTTAAAGGCGGAGCCCCGCGGCTTCCAGCATATTTGTGGTTGCATCAGGCGGCGCCCGGGGCCACGCAGCCGCTGCACTAACGGATTCCATTGTTTTCGCCAGTTTTGAGGCCGGATTGTGCCCCGCCCAGCGGGCCTGGGGTGTCGTGTGTGTCAGGGGGTGGGGGATGGGGCCTGCTCCCCCCCCTCCCCGCACCCGTCGGGGGAGGACTCACTGACCAGAAGGCCCCGGGTCTGCCCGTCTCCGGCCCTAAGCCCCCCACCCCCCACCTCTGCTTTTGGTTCTGTCTCCCAGGACCAAATAACAAAGGCTTGGACCCGGCCCAGGTCTGGGAGGCGGGGAAGCCCCCGGGCTCGGCGTCCGCACCTCGGCCTCCCATGTTGGGCGTCGGGGACGCTCTCTCCACAGTTGGTCTATGGAGTTAGACCACAAACCCTGGGAGTCCCACAATCCACTTCTCCGGACCCTGTGGCAGTCCTCCCCCCCCCCCCCCCCCATTCCCGTGCAGCTGCTCCTGGACAAGCTTCAGAGGCCGAGCCTGACAGGCGGTCATCTACCCCCTCCCCCCACCCCACCCCCCCGCTCGGAGCCTTGGGGAGCCCCCCCCACGCTGAGCACTGACCACTCTAACCCAACTGAGGTGGCTCCGTCAGCTCGGGGCCCGGACAGCGGCGGGACCAGAGGGGACTGTTCCCAGCGGCCTTTCCTCGATTTACCTTCGGAGCCGCCCTGAGGCAGCCCGCGGCCGGGGCTGTCTGCCCGCCCCCCTTTCGGGGCTAATCCCCGCTTCCAGGGCTCCTGCGAGCGTTTCGGGGCGTTCGGGAGCCCGCCTGAGCACTGGGGGGGGTCCTGCCTCTGCTCCCCCATCACAGATGCACATTCCTGGCCGCACGTGTCCCTCCACCTGTGCCCAGCTGCCGCTCGGGCCCACGCCCCCCGCCCCAGCTGTCGGCTCGGGGACGCCCCCCCCTCCCAGCTGCCCAGGCCCCTCTGTCCTCACCTGTCGGGGTCTCGTGGCTGCCGCCGGCACTGACCTCCCCTCCCCCCCTCAGCTGCTATCCCCAGGGGCCGCTCAGCCCCGGACTCTCCTCCCTGACTCTGGCCCGACACGTGTCCCGGGGGCTGAGAAGCCCCAGCCCCAATGAGTGGGGGGATTGGCCGGGGGCTCGCTCCCGGCAGAAAGGGTCAATCGTGTGGGAAGGCCAGGACTGGGGGGCTGGGATGGCAGGACTCCCGGCAGCCCACGGGCAGCCCAGGGGAAATGTCTGCTGGGAGGGCCCGGCCTGCAGCCGCTCTCCCGGCCTCCCAGGCCAGACTTCCTCGGTCGGCAGGCCTGCCACGGCTCCCACTGCCCCCCCCCGGAAAATAGAGGAGATATTGTCCCCCGGGAGTCCCCCCCCACAGCTCCGGGGCTCGAGGCAGCGGCCGGTCAGAGGCCCCCACAGATTCCTCTCCCAGAACCCCCTGCTTGTCCCAAAGGCAGGTGCGGGCAGCTCGTGCCCCCATAGGGAGGTTCTTCCCCCAAACCTTTGTCATTCAGCCAGTGCCCTGAGAGCGGGGCAGGGTGAGAGAGGGAGCCTCGAGAAGGGCCCCGGGGCCTGGCTCAGAGGGCACTGGCTTATGTGGATCCCCAGCAGGAGGGGGGGCAGGTGGTGTCAGGCCGAGCCCCTGGGCAGGTGCTGGGGCATGGGGGGGGGGGAGATCCCAAAGAATGGCACCTGAGGAACTGGCTCCTCCTTCCTCCAACCACATGTTTCCAGTGGGGGGGGGGAGGGGAGGTGGCTAGCAGCTGCTAAAGCCCCTCCCAGCTCCCGTTATGTTAGGTCCAACATTCTAGGGCGCTAAGTATGTTCTAACATCCCTCTCTGCTTGGACAGTCTGGGGGCCACGTTCTAAAGCCCCTTCCAGAGTGCAAAGTGTGTTCTAAGACACCAAGGGACCAAGGCACTAAGTCTATTCCAACCCCCTTCTCAGCTTGGACAGTCTGGGCGCCACGTTCTAAAGCTCCCTCCTGCTATGAGTGTGTTCCATGGTCCTTCCCACTTCAGACATTCTAGGGTCTCTATCCTAAGGTTCCTCCAAGCTCCGACTTTCCATGTTGATTGTTCTAAGCTCGGTCTCAGCTCTGATAGTGTAGTTTTAATGTTCTTCCAGCTGTGAGGCTCCATTCTGTGTTCCGGCTCAGAAATTCTAGATTCTTTTTTATCAGGGCCCTCTCAGGAAGGAAGGGAGGGAGGAAGAAAGGAAGGAGGGAGGAAGGAAGAGAGGGAGGGAGGGAGGAAGGAAGAGAGAAGAAAGATGAGAGAAAGAAAGAAGAGAGAGAGAAAGAAGAGAAAGAGGGAGAAAGAGAGAGAGAAAGAAAGAAGAAAGGAAGAAAGGAAAGAAAAGAGAGAAAGAAAGAAAGAAAGAGGAAGGAAGGAAGGAAGGAAGGAAGGAAGGAAGGAAGGAAGGAAGGAAGGAAGGAAGGAAGGAAGGAAGGAAGGAAGGAAGGAAGGAAGGAAAGGAAGGAAAGAAAAGAAAGAAAGAGAAAGAGAGAAAAAGAAAGGAAGGAAGGAAGGAAGGAAGGAAGAAAGAAAGAGAAAGAAAGAAAGAAAGAAAGAAAGGAAGAAAGAAAGAAAGAAAGAGAAAGAAAGAAAAAAGAAAAGGAAAAGAAAAGAAAAGAAAAGAAAAGAAAAGAAAAAAGAAAAGAAAAGAAAAAAGAAAAGAAAAGAAAAGAAAAGAAAAGAAAAGAAAAGAAAAGAAAAGAAAAGAAAAGAAAAGAAAAGAAAAGAAAAGAAAAGAAAAGAAAAGAAAGCATCCTGTCCAGGGGGCCGGGCCCAGCCCACAGCCTTGTCCTCTGCGCAGTGGCTGCGTCCAGGATCACCCGCAGGTCAGCAGCCACCGTGGCTGCAGCTCATAAAAACGGCTTCTGGAGTCAGCAAATTCCACGCAAATGAATCCCCCCTCCCCCCCATGCTCCCGGGAGGAGCCGAGGCCGCTGCCCCCCAGCACGGAGCGCCGGCGCTCGGAAGGAGCCCAGCCTCGGCCGCCAGGCTGCCCTCTAATTAAAGAGCCAGCGGGAGGGGAGGGGGAGGCGCTGTCCGCCGGAGCCCCCCCATCCTCCTCCAGCCCCCCAGGTTTAGCTTACGGAGACCGTGCGGGGAGGAGAAGCGGGACTTTCCTCCCATGTCTCTCCCTTCTCTCTCTGACATTTCCCTCTCCGCTTCTCCCTCTCCCTCCATTTTTCTGCCTTCTTTCTTTCTCCTTCCTTCTCTCCCTCCTCCCTGGGGTCTTTCCCTTGCTCTCTCTCCATCTCCTCTTCCAGAATTCTTCCTTTGAGCTTTTACTTTCCCTCCTTTTTTTCCGTCCCTCTCACTTTTCTCCCCATGTCTTCTTCCCATCTCTGTGTCCGCCTCTGTCTCTTCCCTTCTCTGTCTTTGTCTCTCTCTCTCCCTGTCTATCTTTCTTCCCATCTTTGTCTGGCTCTCTGTCTGTCTGTCTGTCTCTCCCCCATCTCTCCCCCCCCTTTTTCCCCCTATCTCTCTCCCCATCTCTTTCTCTGTCTCTGCCCCTCCTCCCCACCCCTCCTCTCCCCACCCCTCCTCTCCCCACCCCTCCCTCTCCCAAGTGACAGAGATGGGATTTCATTACCGGCTCCTGCGGGGGGAGGGAAGGTCAGATTTGGCCAGTTTGGGGGAAGGCCCCGGCCCTGGGGATGCACAGAAAGGTCAAGGCCGGCCCTGCCCTGCAGAAGCTCACAGTCTAATGAGGAGACAATGAACAAAGCCACATCCCAACAATTGGGAATAGAGGAAGCCCCGGCCCTGAGCCAAGGGGGGGGGGGCCTCTAGCAGGAGCCCCGGGATCCAGGAGTCTCCTGCAGGGAGGTCCGGCCTGAGGACCAGGAGGAGGCCCAGCCTCGTCCCAGAGCCAGGGTTGGGTCTAAGGAGGACAAGAGTGAAACCCACACCGGGCCGTCGGCCACAGCCTGAGGAAGGGGCAGTGAGGGCAGCTCAGGACCAGAGTGCCCCTTCTCTAGCCCCACAGGGGACTAAGGGCCCCTGGAGCCCCTTCCAGCTCCAACATCCTGGGCTTCCCAGCTCTCCCACCTGAGTGGCCTGAATCATTCCTCTCCAGGTCTCAGTTTCCTCATCTGTAAATCTGGGAATTCTCACAAGCCTTTTCAGGCTGATGAGCCTCCAGACCATTGGGGTTCCTTCCCCTCCCCCGTTCTCTTTGGGGGGCGCGAAGGGTCTCCTTCAGCAGCTGGTGCAGAGAGCTCAGCCTAAAGGAAGGCCTGGGTCAGGCCTCTGGGCTCTGGGTCGGGGGCTCCTTCACTGACCCCAGAAACCTTGGAGCTGTCAGAGCACTTCCCCCGAGGCAGATGTGGCCCTTGTTATCCCCCAGAACTGGGCCCTGAGGCCAGGCAGCTTGCCCAGCTATTAGGGTGAGGACTCAAACCCAGGACCCACACTGCGCCACCCTGGAATCTCTGCGGGGATCCTGCTCTTGTGGCCGGGCCGGGCAGGGAGGCCCACAGGGAGACCGGGGAGCCCCCTCCCAGGCTGGGGACACAAGCTGCCCTTTCAGTCAGGATGGGAGACAGCCGACATCTCCCCCTCCTCCCCTGCCCCCCACATGCAGGTGGAAAATGAGAGGAATGGCCCCCGGAAGAACAAGCTGGACTTCCATGGAAACTGCCCCCCCCACCTCTGGCCTGTACAGAAGCTCCTGGACCCCCTTTGGAATCTGGGATATTTATCCCGGGCAGATGGTGGCTGGTGTTTGCCCCCTCCCAGGAAGCGGCCCCCAAGCTGAGGCTGTGATGTGGGGGCTCGGGGGTTCTGAGCTGCAGGAACCGCCGGGCTGGCCCCCGGTCTGCTACCACAGAGGGAACCCAAGGAGCAGCGGGAATGTCAGCTCACAATGCTCAGGCTTGGGGTTAGCTGGCCACTGGCCCCGGGAGTTTGCTGACAGAGGCAGGGAGCCCTCCATCCCAGCCTCGAGTGGTTGGGCCCCGTACGCCTTCCTGCCATGTCTGGGTGCTTCCTGAAGGGGCAGGGTCTCCTCCCAGCCTTCCCTTCCCACTCTGAGCCCGTGGCCCGTCCCGCCACATAGGCTTCTCTCCAACCAGGACAGACTGCCTCACTGCCTTTCTGAGTTTCTCAGCACTGTCCCTAGGAGCGGCCCCGCTTGCAGGCCTGGAGGGCAGCAGGACGGGAGCCCCCCCAGTCACTGGCACCCTCTCTGGCCACTCCTCGGGGTGTCTCTGAAGGCGCCGGAGCCCGACGAGCTGTGTGGGCGAAATGTCGGCCAAACGCCAACCAGTATTCTGGGACCCAGAGCGCCCGGGAGCACAATGAGCCGGGTCTGTGGTGGGCAGGCGAAGGTGCTACAGCCGAGGCAGGAGGGTCGTTCCGCTAGAACGTGGCCGCCGTTCGGACGCTCAGATGGAGGCAGTGACTCAGGGCTCATCATGGGCAGAGAAGGGCCTGACAGAGCCGGGGGAGAGGGCGGGGGGGAGGGACGGGGGCATCTCCTGCTCCCTGCAGAGAAACAGGACAGGCTTTGAGATGGGAGCAGGAGGGGGGGCTGGGGCCCTACAGAGGGCCCCACGGTTGCACTGCCAGACGGAGTTAGGGAGCAGACAGGGGAGAGCGGTGCCCCCCCCACAGGAAGCCTCCTTTTCTGCATCCCGGAGCGCTCCATCTCTCCTCCCCCTGTGGCTGTAGTGGGTCTGCCCAGCAGCACCTGAGGGGGCACCCATTTGGAAGAATGAGAAACCGAGGCTCCGGAGAAGTCTCCAAGGCCCATGAGCCTTCCGGCCCCGCTAGCCCCCAGCTAACCCCAAGGGCCGGGTTGGGGTCCCAGATTGCCCTTGTGATTCTGTTCCTTTCTCCCCTGCATGCCTGGCCCTCCCTGCAGCACTGTCTGTCTCAGTCAGTGACCCGGCCTTGTCCCGCTTCTCCCCCCGCCTGTGCCCCCGCCTCGCCCCCTTTGCCCAGGTCACAATCTCCCGGCACAGGCGCCCCTGAGCTCTGGCCCCGGCTCGCTCCTCTTCCCTGCCGCTGGTGCCCCCTCAGCCCCGGGACTCATTCATCGTCTCCATGTGGAAGATTCCGACTTCTCGGCCCTAATCTCCTTCCCCGGCCCCCTCCGGCCTCCTGGGGCAGACCCGGCCAGGAGAGAACCCCGGGAGTCCGGGCTCCGGCCCGTGAGGGAGGTGCTGGGGGGAGTGAGTGGGACGGGCCCCGCCCTCGAGCACGGGCCTCCGCAGGTGAGAGCGCTGGGAAGGGCGCCCCTCCCCCGCACTGCCCCTCCCCCACACTGCCCATCCTGGGCGCAGATGTGGAGCTCGCGCTCTCCAGTCTCTCCATTCCCGGGCTCTGGCTGCCGAGCAGCGGTCTGGCCGTTGGTACAAAGCGTTCTCTCTCCGTTACCCCCAACTTCCTGCGTCTCTGGGCTCTCGGGCTGGCGCAGGTGGGGCGGCTCACTCCTGAGCCAAGGCAGACCGCAAGCTCGCTGCCTCCTGGCCCTTTCCCCCAAGACTGTCCCGAATCTGCAGCAGAGAATTGGGGCTTTGCGATTGCTGGCCCCGGTGCTGGAAACGCCACCCTTGCACGGCGGCTGGGCCGGGGTGGGGGCCACTAGCCTCAGAGCTGGGGGGGATGGGCCGGGGGTGGGGGGCACCAGCAGCAGCAGAGCTGGGGGATCCCTCCGGCCCTCCCAGCTCACCGCTCCCCCAGCTCCTCTCGGTGCCTGGGATCCTTGTGCAAACGTGCACCCCGGCCCTTCCCTTGGGCGTCCCGCTGACTGACCCCCGGCACGGGAAATCGGGGCTCCAGTTGGGGCCGAGCACCTGCCGACGGCTGAACTCCTTTGGGTGGGAAACTTCACGAGCCAACCCAGCAAACTGCCTGTTCTATTGCCTTTCTGCATAAGCCCCCCACCCCCACCCTGGGCTTAGCGCAGGGTCTGGCCCTCAGGAAGAAGTCAATAAGAAGTGAATAAGAAATGCTCGCTGACTGACTGACTCCCCTTCCAGACTGGGAGAACTCTGCGGAAGAAGGGCCCCAAACACCCTCCCCAGGGCAGTTCCTGGTGTAGAGAGATGCTCCCTAACCCCGGCAGACCTGAGTTCTGTAGCACATTTAACACAAACTTCATCTTACAGATGGTAAAACCAAGGCAGAGCAGTTCAGAGCAGGTCAGGCATCTCCCCGACTCCTTCAGTGTCAGGTGGGCCACGAGCTGGTGAGGGGGGCATTCCCTCATCTGGGCATGCCTGCCCCACAAGGGCGGTGATGACTCCAGCCAGGATTTGTGGGAGGGGATGAGTACTGGGGAGGGCCCTTAAAGCAGTCCCCGACGGATCTGAGCTGGACCGACAGCTCCTCCATCACCCCCTCCCCAGGCTGTGTCCCTAATTATGTGCCCTCCCGGAGCCCTGGCTCTGAGCTCGGAACCATCCCTGCTTCCCACTCATAGCCATGGATGAGACATAGATGGAGCCGGAGATGGAGATGCGGACGTGGACATAGACATAAGTACAGACATGGACGTGGATATAGACATGGACATAGACATACACAGACATAGACGTAGATACAGACATGGACAGACATAAGCACAGACATAGACGTGGATATAGACATAGATGTAAACATGACATAGACATAGACAAGGACATAAACATAGACATAGACATAGACAAAGAGTTATACCACTCAGATTTCCAGACAGCTAGAGAGTGCTGCAATAGATAGAGCCCTGGACCTATTTAAATCCATCCTTAGACATTATTTAGTTGTGTGACCCTGGGCAGATCATTTCATCTCTGACTGCCTCAGTTTCTTCAACTGTAATATCAACTGGGGTGATAGCATCTTCCACCCACTTCCCAGAATTGTTGTGAGAATCAAGGAAAATAAAATTTGTAAAGCACTCAGCCCAGTTTAGGTGCCTAATAGTTGCTTCCCTTCCTCTCCCATCCCTCGGCACACCCGTACCCTGCTGGGGTCTGGACCTCTGGGGGACAAGTCTTTGTCTATGTCTATGTCTATATCTACCTCTGGGCCATGTCCTCCATGTGCATGCTTTTGGTGCCCAAGCAGCCCCCACGCCCACCTAAAGAAGCCCAGTGCAGGTGGGGAAAACTCAAAATGGGTGAGTCCTCCATGAATGATACCAGTGTGGCTGCCAGGGCCTCCTGAACCTCCAAGGGACACATGGCGGATGTGTACTTGGGAACGCTCCCTCGAAGGTGGTTGGGTTTGGAAAGAGATTTGAAAAACTGGCTTTTCTTTCTAAATTCTGAAAAGAAAAAAAAGTAAAACTTTGGAGATTTTTCCTCTCGCTGAGTCCTGGTGAACCCGAGCCAGAGATTCTTTGTGGCTGCGCTGTGGGTCCGTGTCAGAGGCCGACGCCTGGTTTGAATTGATTGAAAATAATCGGGTGCATTGAAAAACAGGTTTTGACCATCTGAAGGGCTGGCGTGCTCCCATCAAAGCCGCCCTTCAAAGCGCACTCGGAAACTTCCCCCCAAGTGATTCCAGCCCTCCATCATTACTGGGCACAGGCTTACCATTAACTGTTCTGTGTCCGTACCATGCCCCAGAGGAGAACGTCAGCTTCCTGAGCACAGGTGGGGTTCCTTTTTGCTCCTTCTTCTTGATACTCTCAGTGCGTGCCGGCACAGTGCCAGGCAGACTCAAATACTCCAGGGAATGTCCAAGCTCTCCATTGTGGTTCTCTGTTCTAAGGATGCAGATTGCCCCCCAGCAGTGGGTATCCGTGCCATGAGGCTCTTGTCTGTGTCCTTCCACAGGTTTGTCCCCGGGGTCTAGCCAAGTCACTGGGTACCTCTCTTATATCCACTTGAAATCTCCAGGATGCTGAAGGAGCTCACCACTTGCCCATCTACTATCCCTCCCATTCATCCTCTGACCAGCCCATCTTTCCTTGTGCTCCCACAGTTCCCTGATGCTGTTTTCTTTGCGAACTCAATCTCAAGATTTTGTATTCGTAACATGTTAGTCTGCTCACACCCATCCATTATGTGTCTCTCCATAGTCTTTTTTTATTAATTTTTATTTTTTCTGGTTATACATGCATATTAACTTAGTTAATACACATTTTTTTATAAATCATGTTGGGAGAAAAAATCAGAACAAAAGAGGAAAACCACGAGAGGAAAAAACTGGAAAAAGTGAACATAGCATGTGTTGATTTACTTTCAATATAATCCCTAGTGCTCGCTCTCTCTCTCTCTCTCTCTCTCTCTCTCTCTCTCTCTCTGGCAATTGGGGTTAAATGACTTGTCCAGGGTCACATAGCTAGGAAGTGTTAAGTGTCTGAGGCCAGATTTGAACTCAGGTCCTCCTGACTTCGGGGCTGGTGCTCTACCCACTGTTCCACCTAACTACCCTCAATATCCCTGGTTCTCTTTCTGGATGCAAAAGGTGTTTTCTTTCCAAAGTTTATTGGAATTGTCTTGGATCACAAAACTGCTGAGAAAAACCAAGTCTTTCCTAGTTGATCATCGCAAAATCTTGCTCTTACTGTATACAATGTATTCCTGGTGCTGCTGGTTTCACTCAGTATCAGTTCGTGTAAATCTTTCCAAGCCTTTCTAAATCAGCTTCTTCGCCATTTTTAATAAGTTCGATAATATTCCATTACTTTCATATACCATAGCTTGTTCGGCCATTCCCCAGTTGATGGGCACCTACTCGTTTTCTAATTTTTCACCACCACAAAAAGAGCTGCTACATTCTTGCACATGGGGGTTCCACAGCCACATGATATTGCTTCCTTGGAGACTTGCCTCATAGCCATATGTCAAGGACGGATATAGGAGAGTGGTGTTAAAATTATGACTCTTTGTTTCTAGGAGGAGATCTGCTCTCCTCCTGATTTATTGTGGGCTCAATTTATGTATTTATATGGTCTGTCATATAGGCAAAGACGCAGACATAGAAATAGACATAAATAAAAAATATAGATTAAATATAAATATATATATGGATAGGTGAGTTTTAGACAATCTGGACACATAATCTTGCCAACAGATAGTCTTCATTGACTTAGTTTTTGCTCCATGGATGATTAAGGATTCATTTGAGGAACCTCATCTGTATTCTAGAAGATTCTACAAAGTTCAAGGACTTGATTCTTTGATAGGAGCATGTAGACTGATTCCCTCTTTATTCTGAACCCTGAAAGTGACCTCTAGTCCCCCAATCCTGTGTCAGACTCTTTCGGGAAGCTCTGTCTTGCCTTGATAAATATTTATTATTGTGATCGTCAAACAAGGTTGTCTCTGTTGTCACATGTTATTGTTCTGCTGATGCCATGTTATGAGTGGCAATATATGACTTTATTAAATCAAAAGCTTTTAAAAATAATATTTTTGCTTATAGTTATCTTACAAGAAGTTTCTTTGACAAAAAAAATCAAGTAAATAAAAAAAGGCTTATGGACTGACCAAAAAATCAAGTAAATAAAAGAAGTTTCTTTTTCCAGCTCTTGCTGCTGGACTTTGTTAAGAATATAGAGAAATGCTGATGATTTATGTGGCTTTATTTTACACCTTGCAAAATCGCTAAAGTTGTTCATTATTTCATCTAGTGTTTTAGTTGATTCTTAGATTCTCTAAGTGTAGCATCATATCATTTGCAAAGAGTGATAACTTTGTTTCCTCATTACCTATTCTAATTCTTTCAATTTCTCTTTTTATTGTTAAAGCTGGCATTTCTGGTACAATATCAATAATGGACACCCTTGCTTATCTTGAGCTTATTGGGAAGACTTCTAGATTATCTCCATTACAGATAATGCTTGCTAGTGGTTTTAAATAAATACCACTTAGCATTTTAAGGAAAGCTCCATTTATTCTTGTGCTTCCTGGTGTTTTTAATAGGAATAGATCAAAGAATTTTCTGCATCCATTGATGTTGTCATTTGATTTTTGTTGCTTTTGTTTTTGAGATGCTCAGAGATGCTGATATTTGTCCTCAAATTGGACCATCCCTAAGTTCCTAGTATAAATCCTACCTAGTTACGGTGTATTATATTTACAATCTTGTTTAAAATCTATGTAAAAATATTCATTGGGGAAATTGGTCTATAGTTTTCTTGTACTAACTCTTTCTGGTTTAGGAATCAGCACCATATTTTTGCCATAAGTAGGACTCCACCTATTTTCCCAAATAGTTTATATAATCTTGGGCTTAATTGTTCTTTAAATGTTTGGCTGAATTCACTAGTGAATCTGTCTGATCCTATGGATTTTTCTTAGGGAAGTTTTTTTTTCTTTAAATAAAATCTTATACCCAATCTTTTTGGATCAATTGTAAATTGTAAAATGATAACATGTGATCTGTCACGGAATAGAGTGGGGTTAGGGTTACCGCCTGTGAAGTTCTGCCCGTTCCCTACAAGTACATTTATCTGGATCGTGTGTGTAGGTAACGGCATTCAGATGGAATCGGATGCTCTTCATCTGTCATAGGGAATCAGAGGGAATCTTCCTTGATCCTTCTCCGTGAAGTTTTATAAATAAGTTAATTTACTCAATCCAGGCTCCCTTGGTGAACATTTCTCAGGTATTTGGTGACTGGAGCTCTTTGGGACTCTTGAGTTTCCTTGGTTTGCACTGGTAAAACTTCCGTATTCAATGATTTTAGTCAGTGTTGGTGTCCATGTCCTCTCTCCCCTCCATTTCCCATTTTGTATTAGCCATAACTTGTTAAAAACCAGATCACGATACATCGGTCTCAATAGCACATCATCGCTCCCTGACCCCCTTTTTCTTTTCCTTCTACGCCCACCTCAGTCAGGTGTGAGGATCCTGCCTGTTAAAACATAATCACTCTCCTATGTTGTGACATTGTCTAGGCCCCCCCCCCCAATCCTCTGGCCCTCCTGTCACAGGAATCTTCCCAAAGTAGAGGCAGAAGGCGTCTGGGTAACGCCCAACTTATGATGTTCTCCCCCCGTACTGTCTGGCACGTTCTCCCCCCACCCTGTCCGGCATGTTCTTCCCCTCCTGTGTTTGCACTTGTCAAGGTAGTCTTTGCCTTAATCCAAGGTTCTTTTTGAGCTCCTCATAGACTCTGACTCTTTAACCTACACGGGGGAAATGTTGAGGTGCTAAGCAACCGTTATTTGCATTTCACTGTTTTTGGAAGTAGTTATCATACAAGCAACGTGCATCAGCTGGCTGGTGAACATTTATTAAGTGCCTGCTGTGTGCCGGGCCTTGTCCGAGTGTGATCTCCCTTTATGCAGGTGACAACACGGGGAGGAAGATGCTATTCTCGTGCCCGCTTTACAGATGGGAACACTGAGAACAAAACTTGGTTCTGAGATGGGGAGGAAGCCCACTGCTGACCCAGGCCTTGCTCCTTCTTTTCCCGTTCCTGCCCTTTCCCCTTTGAGTGATTCCCTCCTTGTTCTTGGTTTACTGCTCATGTGTGCACGTCCCTCCTGGGCATGTGGGGGCACCTGCAGAACAGCCTGTGCCCGAGAGCTCCGGAGAGCATGGCACGTGCCCGCAGGCGCCCTTTGTGCGCGATTGGCCTGGGCCCTTCAGTCCCCTGAATGAGGGGCCAAGCCTGGGCATGAAGGCCAGGGATCAGAACCTCCTGGCCTGCGGCCTGCTCCTGGGTCTCCCCTCCACAGGGTGTCCCCCAGCAGGAAGCCCCCAGCAGGAATGGCAGGGGCCGCCCTCCCCGATGCTCACCTTCCCCATGAGCCGGGGCTTTGCTGGTGACTGCCGCAAGCATCCTCTGGGCCAGGGAAGCGTTTAAGTGTCTCCCCTCTTCCCAGAAGGGGCCAAAGGAGCATCCGATGGTCAGTGTAAACAAGGTTCCGGTGTGGGATGGGCATAGGAAGGACAGAGCCAAGAGGGTTTCGAACCTAGAACAGGGAAAGCAAAAGCCAGAAGGACCTTGGAACACAGAACAGAGAGAGAGAGGGAGACAGGGACACAGAGAGAGACACACACAGAGAGAGACACACACAGAAAGACAGAGAAAGAGAGAGAGAGAGACTGAGAGAGACAGAGAGAAAGACAAAAACAGAGAGATAGAGAAACAGAGAGAGAGAGAGAGAGAAAGAGAGGGAGAAAAAGACAGAGAGAGAGGCAGAGAGACAGAGACAGACAGAGACAGAGACAAGAGAGAGACAGAGAGAGAGAGACAGAGACAGAGACAGAGAGAGACAGAGACAGAGAGAGACAGAGACAGAGAAAGAGAGACACAGAGACAGAGAGAGACAGAGACAAGAGAGAGACACAGAGAGAGAGACACACACAGAGAGAGACAGAGACAGAGAGAGAGAGAGAGAGAGAGAGAGAGAGAGAGAGAGAGAGAGAGAGAGAGAGAGAGAGAGAGAAAGAGAGAAGGAGGGAGAGGGAGGGAGGGATCCAGGACAAAGACAAAGGTCATGGGAGCTGAGCGGGAACAAGAGCTGGCCGCGAGCCCCTGACACACCCTTGATATCTGGGCAGGAACAAGCTGAATCGGGGTGACTGAAAACCCCGAAGGGGCCGGGCTGCCAGGAAGGCCGGGAGGCTGGCGAGGCGCCAAGGAGGGAGAGCCAGGGAAGCTTGTGCCGTTAGAAAAAATGAATCAGGGTGCCCGGCGCCAGAGCAAACACGGGACAAGCGGCCTCCTCCGCCCCCAGCGCCCCCGAGTCCTTTACCCCAGCGCTGCAGCTCCCCAGAAAGCAGACTCTGGGCCACAGACTTGCCTATAGCCGCAGACTTTCTGATCCTGTGGACCGAGCCCAGGAAGGGGGGGAGAGGGGCTCCCTTTTCACCTCCCCACTGTTTTTCATCCCCCACCAGGGGAGGAGCCGCCCCCGCCCCCTCCTCCCAGCCACGGGGTCTGTGCGGCCCTTTCCCCTTGGGCACTCTGGGACCGCCCGCCCGTGTGCATCTCCCGGCTCCAGCGGGGGTGTCCGGGGCAGGCGTGCCGAGGGGCTCGGGCGCCCCCAGAGACCTCTCCCCTTGTTCCCCCCAAGATAAGGAACCTGTGACCCCAGCTCGGGAATGGCTCAGCAGGAACGGGGTCGAATAAGGTTCCGATTGTGTCCTGTCACAGGGCCCGGGGGGAGCCCTTTCACACCCCTCCCCCACCTGCAGCCCCCCTTCCCCCTGACCGCCTTGCCCTTCTCCGGACTCCCAGGTCACCCCCAGACCCCAGGCCTGGGGAAGGGGCATTTCCCACGAGGGCCGGCCCAGCCGGAGGCGTCCTCCCGGCCCGGGCCTGCCCCCGCAGGGCTCCAGGAGCCCCAGAACCTCCGCTCCGAGTCACCGACACGGCCCTTTTCACAGACGCGTCCCTTGAAAGATGCTTTTTCCAGATTTTCTTCTGAGAGCAGCTCGGGGGCCACATCAAACAGCGCCGGGTGCCCGCGGCCTAATTACCCGAAGCCGCCAGGGCCCGACTGGCTGCTCCTTCTGCTAATTGCTCTCTCTCTCTGCTGGGAGGGCGAAAGTCATCCGCTTGTTAATCCCGAGAGCAGCTTCAGGGCATGAAGGAGGCCTTGTCTCTGGCAATAATCGTGAGTGGCGGAGGAGGCTCCGGGACCTGGCCGAGGGGCCCTGGGAGAGGCCGCCGAGGCTGCCTGGACAGGCCGGTCCCACTTCCCGCACCTCTGGGAGTGAAGGGGTCTCGTTCTCTCCTACTTGCTGGGAGCACTCCCTGGGAAGTCCCCGTGTGGCCTCCACCCCGCCCCGGCCCGGCCGTGCTCCCCACAGGCCCTGGATGTGCTCCCCATGGGCCCTGGCCCACAGCCTGGCTCCCACCCCCCCCCCCGCCCCGTCCTGCCCCCTACAGACCTTGCCCAAGCCACAAATTCTGTGGCCATTTCCCCGTGTCTGGCTCCCTACCACCCAGTCAAAGCGCCTTCATTCCCAGTCATTAGAAGGAAATGGTGTGAATGGGTTTTGTGGATCTTTCTGAGTGAATTCTAGACTCTTTGTAAGGAAAAAATGCTCCTCTCTGAGGGGGGGGTTAGAAAATGGGGAGGTCACGGCCGCGTCTTGCCCCCCCCCATTGGGAGCCCTCCCCGTTTCCCCATAACCTCCCTGAGAAATAGGAGACATTCGACAACACATTTCACAGCTAAGGAAGCCGAGGCTCGGGGGCTCCTCAGCCAGGTTTGCTCAGTCTTTCAGTCCCGCCCCCTCTTGGTGACCCGTTCGGGGTGTCCTTGGCAGAGATGCTGCTGATCCCTAATTGGCTCTTCTTGGTGGCCGATAGAAAGTGTCCTGGAGGAGGCTGGACAACTTTCCTTTCTCCTGGAACGTGGCTGTTCTCCCCTGAAATCCGGCCTAATGGCCGCTAGTTAAAAAGAAGATGCTTCTCCTGGATTTTCTCAAGCTCAGATTGTAGCTGTTCCGTTTTCCTGCCCCTTTCGCTCCCAAGTTCTCTCCTCCGGAGGGAGCAGAAATCTACAGCGAAAGGAAGAAGCCGCGGGAGGAAGCGGACGCTGCGGCCTCCGGCCTTCTCTCCCAGCCCCCAGCCCCGCAGCCTCTGAGCCCGTCTTCAGGACCGAGCCCGGCTGCATAGTTAGGCCAGTCCCGGGCTTTGGGGTTTCCCGCTCCGGCTCCCCTGGGGCTGCTGGGCCCCTTTGCACCCTCCCGGCTTCTCCGAAGCTCCCACTTTGGGGCGATTCCGGAGCGCTCCAGAGCCCGCCGTTCCGGCACGTTCCACGACGTTTTCCGTCACTGGAGGGCGTGGACGCGGGCCGCATTCTCTGCTCAGACAGAACAGGGTCAGCACCAACCCAGCCACAAACCCCTCTGAGCCGCTGGCCGTGGCCCGGAGCCCCGGGAGCGGCCCTCTGACTGCCCACGGACGGCCGAGAGCAGCGGCCGGGCTCTGCTGTGTCCCCCGGTCACTGCGCAGTGGGAGCCATGGCCCGGAGCCCCGGGAGCGGCCCTCTGGCTGCGTCCCCACTCCCTGCACAGTGGGAGCCGCACACTGGCTGCCGGGCGGGACTGGGAGGAGCTCGGGGGGGCTGGGACTGCCCCGGGGGCCCCCGAGATGGTTTCTTGGCTTGTCGATGTGCCCAGCAGCCCTTCAGAGGGGGCCTGGGCCAGGAAAAGGCATGTGGCCCAGAGGGGAGGGCTCAGGGCAGAGGGGGCCCAGAGAGGCTTCTGGGCCCAGGGAGGCGCCTCCTCCTCTGAAAGGCTGCTGGGTGAGCCGGGGAAAGCTGGTGATGGCGGGAGGTCTGGGCCAGGAACAGATGCCTGGCCCCGGAGGGGAGAGCCCAGGGCAGGCACTGCAGGAATCTGGGGGGAAGGTCCCTCTGGCCCCCGGCCCCCCCCTCAGCCTCCCCTGCTCGTTCCAGCTGCAGGACGAGGGCCTTGGCCGGCCCCGGGAGACAGGCAGGGCCTGCCCACTGACACAGAACTCATCTCTGGCTGGCGGGCGTCCCCAGCCGCTGCGTCCCATGAGGCGAGCCTTGCCCACCTGGGCCAGCGCATGCTGGGGACCTGAGGTCCCTCCCAGCCGGCCCAGCCCTCTCCCGCCCCCAGGGCCTATGGCATCTGCCAGAGCATGAGCCCCCCCCCCCAAGAACAGGCCCACGCTGGCAGCAGCAGACAAGGCCAGAGCCCCGAGCCCCGCTGAGCCTGGCAGGCCTGTGGCCACGGCCCCAGATGAGGCTCCCCGAGCACCGGGCTCCCCATCTCTAGCCTGGCCGGTCCATCCCCAAGCCCCCTGGAGACCGGCCAGTCTGTGAGCCCCGGCTCAGGGACTCTCTGTGGCCACCATGGCCTGGGGGAGGGGGAGGCCACGGGGTCCCCTGGCTGGCCCAGTGAGGCTCCTCCGGCGGAGCCTCACTCCCCCTTCCAAGTGGCTTTTGGGGGTCACGGGCCCCGGGTGTCCCGCCTGGCCCAGGCCTGGCTCGGTCCCCTTGCTGGGATCACACTTGCCAGGGGCGGCCCCTTGGAACCAGAGAGAGGCTGCGGCGGCTCCGTATTCCCAGCAGCCAGACGGATGACTCAGAGCATTCCTTTCCGGCCCACTGCCACCTTCGGCGGGAGCTGCAGGGGCTTCTGGGGCCGCGGGCCACCGGGCTCCCGCTTATCGCCCAGATCTGGCTCAGAGCCTGGACGTGCGCTCTCCCCATCGGTCCTGCCTCATTGCCCCCACCCCCCTCTCCTAGGCCCACCTGCAGGGCTCCCAGCCCACCCCCTCCCCTCTGAGGGGCTCCTGGGGGCTTCCTGGGGGCTGACTCCTCAGTGTGGGGGCACATCCCTGCCCATGGGGCTCCCCTTCCCTGCCCCACGGGGCTCCCTTCCCTGTGAGGCCATCGGGGGGGCTGATTCTCCGGGGCCCCCCTCCTCCCCGCGGCCCTAACAGCCGGCTCTCTCCCGCAGGTGATGCAGATGGACCAGAAGCTAAACCTCATCACCGACATGCTCCATCACCTGGTGGCCCTGCAGCAGGGGGACCCCAGGGCCGGCAGCGGCGGCGGGAGGCCCCCCCAGCAGGCCGGCCCCGAGCTCTTCCTGGCCAATAACTCCCTCCCCACCTACGAACAGCTGACGGTTCCCCGGAGGACGCCGGATGAAGCCTCCTGAGGGAGGCCTCTGGGCTCCCGGCCCCGGCAGAGGTGGGCTAGGGGACGATGGGAAGGGAGGGCGCCGGAGCCTCCCCCTCCCCCCTCTCCCGCCAGGAGGACAGCACGGTGGCTGGAGAGCTGAGCCGGCCCGCCAGGTTCGGGGCATCCTTGTGTCTGGCTGGGCCGTCCTCCCCCACGTGGGGCTAAAAAAGTAGCAGAGCCCCCCCATCCAAAAAGACCCCAAGGTGGGGAGGGTTCTTGGGGTCCCAAGTGGCTCCTTTCACAGGCGGCTTGGATTTGCGGGCGCCCCGCCCTGCCCTCCCTCTGTGCGGCCCTGAGCTGGGGGCCCCAAGCACAGCAGGTGGCGGCTTCCCCGGTGCAGCCCGTGCCCCCCTTCCCAGCAAGGACCCAGGGGAGGCCGCAGGAGCCGCCCCTCCTCTTCTCTAGGAAGGCTTTCCTTCAGGAAAAGCAAAGGGGCCTGATGTGAGGGGGTTCCTCCGGCCTGTGGCCCTTCCTGTGCCCGGGGGGGCTCCGAGGGGCTCCCCTCTCTCAGGACAAGCCGGCTCCTCCCCCAAGAAAGGCACTTCCAGTGGGCTGGGGGTCCCGGGCTCCTCGTCTCAGGGAGCAATTGCCTCCTCCTCCCGTTGGGGTGACAGAAGTCCCTTAGAGGCCCGTGTTCCTCGGGACGCTTGCGGGGGGCGCTGGCCTAGCCGGGCTTTGCCAACCAAGGTTTCTCACTGGAGAAACAAGGCAGATTGTCCCCCTCCACCCCCCTGGGCCAGGGGTCCCTGGGCTTAGAAAGGGGGGCCCCCGACGTGGCAGCAGCAGCAGCAGCCGCCGGCCTGCTGGGCTCCTGGGACCCCCAAGAACCCCCAGGTGCTGCCCTGCGGGGGGGTCGGGGGACTGCTCCCCCCCAGCACGGCCCCGTTAGCAGCCGGGGTCCAAGGGGGCGCGGATCCCGAGCCAGAGCAGGAGATTTTTCTGGGCGTTGGGCTTTCTGGTAATCAGAATCACTTGGGGATGATTTGGGGGTTCACTTCTTAATGAGGGTCACAATGTAATTCCAGGGTCTTCATCTTCCTCCATTTCCTAATAAATGCAGAGTGTTCTGTGCTTGCTGATTTCCAGCTTCTTCCTTCCCTCTTCCACCCAGGCCATGGCCGGGCCCCTGGGGTCAGACACAGTGGGCGTCCCCTCTCCCGGGGCCCATCGCCCGCCCTGGGCCAGGCCCGGCAGCCAGGCTGCTCCCGGAGGGCCCCCGGGCTCCGGCCGGCTCCCCGTGAGCCAGGGGGAATGTGCGGCCAGGGGAACAGCAAGTCTGCCCAGCCGAGAGACAGTTTCAATGGTTCGGGGCCCCCAAAGCCCCGGGTGCTAGCCCAGCGCCAGCACCTGCTCCATGCCCCCCAAAATGGAGCTCGCTGTGCCCCTGCCCCCCAAAGCACTGGGAGGTGACAAGAAAGGGGCATTCTTATTGCTCCTGGAGAATGCAGCCCTCAAAACTCCAAGCCCAGGCTCCCCTCCTCTGCACAGGGGTCAAGGAGTGAGAGCTTCCAGGGACTCAGGTCCATTTTACAGATGAGGAAACTGAGGCTCATTGAGGGGAAGGGACCACCAAGAGCACTGCCGGGAAGGCCAGCGGCCTCCTCCATCCCTGCGGGGCCCAAGCAGAGGCTGAGTGAAAGGACACACAGGAATCACCCCAGATAAGGGGGGAGCCTGCTCAGAGGCTGTGTAGAGGACAGAGGCCTTAGAAAATGGCAGTGGGGGCTCCTCCTCCCATGGACCCCAATGTGGAGCCTGTAGAGAGGGAGAGGGACGGGCTGAACGAATGAAGGAAGAGAGGGAGAGAGGGAGGGAAGGAGGAAAAAAGGAGGGAGGGAGGAAGAAAGGAGGAAGGAAGGGAGGGAGGGAGGAAGAAAGGAGGGAGGGAGGGAGGGAGGGAGGAAGAAAGGAGGAAGGAAGGGAGGGAGGGAGGAAGAAAGGAGGGAGGAAGGGAGGGAGGAGGAAGAAAGGAGGGAGGAAGGGAGAGAGGGAGGAAGAAAGGAGGGAGGGAGGGAGGGAAGGAGGAAAAAAGGAGGGAGGGAGGGAGGAAGAAAGGAGGAAGGAAGGGAGGGAGGGAGGAAAGGAGGAAGAAAGGAGGGAGGGAAGGAGGAAGAAAGGAGGGAGGGAGGAGGGAGGAAGAAAGGAGGAAGGAAGGGAGAGAGAGGGAGGGAGGGAGGGAGGGAAGGAGGAAGAAAGGAGGAGGGAAGGAGGAAGAAAGGAGGGAGGAAGGGAGGGAGGGAGGAACGGAATCTGTTCCAAGATCAGGATACAATTGTGGTGATTCTAGCCGGGGGGTGGGGGGGGGGGGGGGCGCGTGGCCAACAAGAGCCAAGACCCACAGGCCCAAGGGTCCCGACTCCCCTGCCCGGCTGACTTAACGACCCAAAGTGAGCTGTACCTTCTCACTCCCAACCCCTACGCCCACTTGTGGAAACATCTCCCAGGCCTCCCGACTTCCCTCGGCCATTGTTGTCTCCATCCCTTGGAGGATGTTCTGGCTCAGAAAGCCCACTCACAACGCCAGAGGTGCCCAGGGCTTGGGCATCTGTGGGCACTGGGACGGGGCACCAGTGAGCCAACCCGCCCAGGGCCTCAGCAGAGCCCAGCACCTCATTCCCCACCTTTGGAAAGCTCTCCTCTGTAAGTCCCCCCCCAAGGGACTTCCAGGGTCCCTACCCTCAGTGCCGCACCCCTGGACTCTCACAGGGAGGCTCCTCACCCTGAGGGCCGGGCTGGGAGGGACCCCCCCCCTAACCCTAACCCTAACCCTAACCCCCCCTGCTTCCGTTCTCAGTGCTGACCATTGACCTGCCCAGTCTGTGCTCCCTTTCTCTCACTTTCACCAGTCAGAGTCTAGTTCACCCCCCACCCCCATCCCTGTCATTTTCTCCCCTGGGACCCTTTTTGCTGCTGCCACTGTCTGTCTCTGTCTCTGTCTCTGTCTCTGTCTCTGTCTGTGTTCTCTTCTTCTTTCTCCCCCCCCCCCCCCCACCCCCACCCCCGAGGCTGCGGCACTGTCATGGGCAGGATTTAAATTAAAAAGAAATTCAAGGAAAAATCCCAGCATCCCCTCTGGCCGTGACGTTTGGCAGAAGCCTCTTGCCCACCTAGTCAGAAGTTGGGAAACAGATACAGCCCGAAGTCTGACGGTTGGTTCACTGTCTCTGCTCGGGGACCCTGAACTTAAAGGAACTTGGGAGTTGAAGGGACAGATCTTCCTCCTCCTCCTCCGGCCCAGGAGTCTGGCCCACTCTCACCTGCCCTCCCTTAAAACACACAGAGCCGGCCTGACCTCTCCACCTTCGGCCTTCTCTGGACCACATAGGGCGGGCAGAATAAGGGGCTCGCACTAGTCGCGCCCAGTTGCCAGTCCTGGAGCTCCCCGGGGCCCTGGAGGGGGCAGCAGTGGGACCTCAGCCGGGCCATGATCCGCCCGACAGCCGCATGTCCAGGATACTCCCCATCATCATCTCTCCCCCCCCCCCCCGCAAGTCTCCCAGCTTCGAGGGATGACTCCTGCCCCCCTCGGCCCCCTCCCACCTAAGGGACTCCGGAAAGTGGGGGTGTCGCCTGTGGCTGCAGGGGCGGAGGAGAAGGGGAGCTGGGGAACCGGGGCGGGGACTGCAGCCCCTCTCAGGATATGGCCTCCGTGCAAGGGGCAGGAGGAGGGTGTCCAGGTGTCCCAGCACCCACCCCCGGCTGCTCCCCTCACCCCCCCCAGCTGTTCCATTGCTCCTTCTCCACTCTCCCATCAGCCCCGAAGGGGCCCCTGGGCCAGTTCTCCCGGCGGTCTGAGCTGCCTGCTCTGCTTTGAGGCCTCCCCGGCTGGCCACACGTGCTGAACGCAGAGGGGGTTACCAGCAGCAGCTCCCCAAGGAAGCCCAGCAGCTTGTGGGGCCTGGGCAGACACATCCCCTTCGCCTCGGGACGGCTCCCACCGGGCACTGGCGGGGGGGGCTTGCTCGGCCCGGACAGAGCGGGCGGGACCTCATGGGGCTGCTGGGCAGGCCGATTCTGGGGCTCTCAGACCGGGAAGGAACATCGTCCCAGCCCTTAGCCCGGGGCCCTTAGCTCTGCCCCATCTCTGCCAATGCTCGCTCCGCTCCTGCCTCAGGTGCCTCGGAGACACAGCCGACGGGCACCTGTGGGAGGCCACCCGTGAGAGGCCACAAGGAACCCCGGGGGCTCCCTGGAAGAAGCGGCTGCCTTGGCCCCCTCCCCCAAAGGTCCCGAGCAACCCCTCCGGCCCAGGCGTGCAGTGGGGGGAGACGGGACCTCGCAGGAGATGGGGCCTCGGGGTGCCAGGGGCGCGGCTCTCGGGCGCGGGGGATGGACTTTGCTTGATCAGGCTTATCCATGACAAGAGATTTATTTTCTTTTTGCTGTGGTTTATTGGGGGGAGAGAAAACGAATGCTTCTCACCTGAAAAAACTAAATTCAGTTTGGGATTAAAGTAAAATGGTTCATCCCCCGCCCCCAGCTCTGCTCTAACTCCTTCCCCACACGACCTCAAGCCCTTCCCCCCCTGCCTCTGCACACAGTAGGTGCTGCACAAATGTTTACTCACTGTAAGACCCACCGGCCGTGAGAATCAGCCTCCCATTCACTGCTCCCAGGACTGAGGTCAGGGGCTCTGCTCCCACAAGGCCGACCTTTGACCTTTACAGCATCGCCATATTGATCCATAAGGAGGGGGCTCCTTCCATGCCCGGGGGGTGGTGGGGGGTGGGGGGCACCGACCCCTCCAAAGCTGCCCAAGCCCCAGGGGCTTCCCCTCCCCGCCCCCCCTCCCCCGCCCTGCCTCCTCCCACAGACAGAAGCCTCTTCCCACTCCAAGTGGCCCCTGGGCTCTCGCCTTCCTTGTGGTTTTGCACGACCCCCCTCCCCCTCTTGCAGCCCCCTCGCATCCTCACCCCTGGATGTAACCAAAGGGTGAGTGGGGGACAAAGTCCAGCTTCCCGGAGTGTCCTGTTTCCAAGGGATCTCCACGAAAAAGGCAGACGGTGAGCGGGGCCAGAAGGCGGAAAACCAAAGCCTCTGGGACGTCGGCATCCGCTTTAGAACAGGAGGGCAGGACCGAACCTCACAGGGGGCGGGACCCGAACCTCACTGGGGGCGGGACCCGAACCTCACACGGGAGCGGGACCGAACCTCACACAGGGGAGGGACCTCAGGTCCCCCTAATCCCACTCAACTTGTGGCAAACCTGCCCCAGATGCTGGGGGGGGGCGGCCTCCAGCCCTGCCTGGAGCAGGGAGCCCCCACCCCTCAGGGGTCCCCCCAGGGAGAATTCCCTGGGACCGTCCATTGTTCTGGTTCCACCCTGGGGGCCGGGGGGGGGGGGCTTTGACCTGCAGGGGGCCTGGTCCCCGAGGAGCCCGGGGAGTGACAAGACTCTCAGAAGGCAGCAAAGGGAGTGGGGCTCATGTGGGCCGTGGTCCCTCCTGTCCCTCTTCCCACCCTGCTCGTGGGCTCCCGGGCTTTGAGTCCAAATCCTGTGTTTCTGGACTGGCTCCGATCTTGGGGGAGGGGAGGGGGCTCTCACTGGGGAGAGATTGCCCGAGGGCTGTGGGCCCCCCACCCACCAAGGAAGGGCCTGAGAGTAGCAGGTCGAAGCTGCCTTCCTCGAACAACACGAACAGCTGGGAGGCCTGAACCAAGGAAATGGGCCAGATGTGCCAGGGCTGCCCCTCGATGCCAGACCAAAGCCATCTCTTGCCTCGATTCCCATCCTACAGCATCCAGACTCCCCACCCCCCACCGCCCTCAGGGCAGGGGGAGGGTCTGTGCCCCCTTCCTCCCTCCCCACTGGGCCAAGGGCAGAAAGGGGTCCCTCAGCCCCCCGGGGACCCGGAGAACCTCAGTGCCTGTGGAGGAGGAGGTGGCCAAGCCAGGCCTCTAATGGCCCCTGGGAGCTGACAAAGGCCCATCCCAGGGCGTCCCCCCTCCTCCTCCCACCCCCAGCTGGGCCCCTCCCTGGGTCCCCCGGCCACCCACCCGTTCCCAGCTCGGCCAGAGCACCCACAGGTCACCGGCTCCTTCCTGGACTCATAAACCCGGAGTCCCTGCAGGCTTCCTGCAGCTGCCCCCACATATTGGTCCCGGAGGAGAGAGGCAAGCCTTGCGGGGGCCCCATGGGAGCCTGGGGAGGAGCCTGAGGCAGGGAAGGCGGCAGAGGACTGGCCAGAAAGGACCTCAGAGTTCATCGGATGCAGAGAGGGTGATTCAGACCCCGCCAGGTCATGCAGAGAAGCCCCCAGTCCCCACAGCTCAGAGAGAAGCCCTGGAGGTGACCACTGAGCAGGAGCCCGTGACCAGCCTGGGGCGCTGAGAGAGCAGGGGGTGCTCTGGGGGAGGAGCCAGCGGCTGCAAGGCCGGGAAGCTCGGCTGGACCTCCACCTTTGGGCGCTAAGTCTGCTCCATCCGGGACCTTGGGGGTGCTCACAGGCTTCCCTGGGCAGAGCTGGGGGCTCTGAATACAGAGAAAGGTTGGGGCTGGGGGGGCGGGAGCGAGAGATGGGTGGGGGGCAAACCCAGGGACACCCAGGGATGGAGGGACTGAAGCAGCACCCGGGAGCAAGCGAAGCTGGGGGAGGCGAGAGCCAAAGGACCCGAGCACAGGGGAGGTTGCCCTGGGGGGGGCTGCCCTGGGGAGAGGGATCCCTCTAACACCTTCTGGCCAAAGGCTGAGCTCGGCTGTTTCTGCGCCATTGCCGGATGAAAAGCTCGGTCAGAGTCATGGGACAGACACTCATAGGGACACACGGGGACATTCAAGAGACAGACACACACAAGGACACACAGAGACAGACACAGACACACGGAGACAGGGACACACACACAGGGACACGCCATCCCAAGAGAATTCCACTGGAAGAGGGGCTTCTTCTGCCCTTGTCTTTTGGGGGGACAAGGTTGAAGACACCCCCCCTTGCATGCCCCCCCCACTCTCCTCCAACCTCTGCAGGCTGCTCGTCCTCTCCCTACACAGCTGCAGCCAGATGTCAACCAGGCAGCTCTCCTCCTCCCCGCCCCCTCCCTCCCCTCCCCCTCCCGCAGGCCCCCAGGCCTTTTTTGGCACTCCGCAAACTTGTCAGAAAGCGGCCTGAGGAGGAAAATTTTCCGTTCTCCTCCCGCTTCCGGCTTTGTCCGGGCGGGCTCCCGAGCAGCGGCCCTGACTCCGCAAGCCTGGCACCGAGGCCAGCGGCGCAGCTGCCCCCGCCAATTAAGTCCCCCCTGCCCCCCACAGACACACAGACACGGGCACCCACACGTGCACCAACACCTCCTGCCTGCCCCTCCTGAAGCCCCTCCTGAAGCCCCCTCCGGAATCCCCCTCCTGAAGCCCCCCTCTTAAGGCCCCCTCCTAAAGCCCTCCCCTGAAGCCCCCTCCTGAAGCCTTTTTTTTTTCCTGATCTGTGTCTTTTTAAAATTGTCTTTTTTTAAACTAGGCAAGTTCCGTTGCATTTGGGCTCTGATCCATTTTTTAAATTGAAATTCATTTTATTTTCAAGTTCGAATTGACTCCTTCCCAGCCTCCCTTCTGCCTCCGTCGGGAAAGCAAGACAAACAAGCTCTGTCCCGGACAGAGTTCGGTGCCCCCTGCGCGGCCCAGGCCGGCTCCCAGGCTCTTGGTTTTGTCCTGGAGTAGATAAGGAGTCCCTGGGACTTACCGAGTAGGGGCGTGGCCTGGCCCACCATTTAAGGCAAACCCCCTTGGCAGCCGAGCGGGGGATGGGCTGGAGAGAGGGGAGACTGAGGCAGGCAGGCCAACCTCAGAGGAGGGAAGCCGAGGCCAAATCAACTGGATGGGGGAGGGGCCGGTGTTGGGGGAGAAGGGGAGAGATAGTGAGGAATCCAGGCTGGGATGAGACTTGTGAGCCTGAGGGACTGGAACGTTGATGGTGCCCTCCACGAGGATGGGGGAGTTTGGAAGAGCAGAGTAGGGGGCAAAGCTGAGTCATCCCCTCTCTTCCCTCCCCTCCCCTCCTCTCCCTTTCTCTCCCTTCCCCTCCTCTCCCCTCCTTTCCTCTCCCTCCCTTCCAGTTCTCTCTTCTTTCCCCTTCCCTCCCTCCCCGTTCTCTCCCCTTCCCTTCCCTCCTCTCCCCTCCCCCTCTCCCCTCCCCTTTCTGTCCCCCGGCCCCCAGTTCAGGCTCTCTAATGGGCCGCTGGGCTGCCTCAGTGGGCCTGAACCTGCTTTCTGCCTCACAACTGTCCAGTCCCCCCTGGTTTTGTCCACTATTAAGGTCTTTCCCCAGAGTGCCCCGCGGCACCGGCTCCGGGCCCGTTCCCGCCGTGTGCCTAAATTGGCCGGGGGGGGGGCTTCGGAGAGGGGGCGGTTGGGGGGGCACATTCTGGGCGCGGGCTGGCCCGGGGGCTGACACACGCCGGAGCGGGAACGTCTCGAGGGGAACAATACCAAGGCCCATTGGGCTGGAAAGTGGGGCGGGGGAGGGCAACAAACGCAGAAAGGTAGCGGGGAGCCAAGGACTTTCAAGCACCGCGGGCTTAGCAGGAGGAGCCCTGCCGGCCCTCGCCCGGCGCCCTCCCCGCTCCTAGAGTTCGCGTTCTCCCGGGCCCACGTCTGCGGTCCCTGGCCGCTCTGGGTTCTAAGGGCTGTCCTGTGGCCCGGGGACGCCGCCAGCGCCCGGACCCCCCCAGCACCGAGCCCCAGCTCTGTGCCCCCCCAGCCGGCCGCTCGGGCGGGCTGCTCCGTGGGCCGCGATCGCTCCGCGGCCCTTCCTAGAAGCCGCCCCGCTCCCCGCTTTCCGGGCTTCCGCGGGGTGGCCCTAAGAGGGAGGGAAAGCCCCATTTCTGGGGCCCTGCTCCCGAGGCCCCGGAGGACGAAGCTCTCGCGGGGGGCCCCAGTTAAGAACGTTTGACACCCTTTGCTACAAGGGGGAAAGGGTCTGCGGGCCTGGGCCGGGGGCCGGGGCTGTCTCTCCTTTTTAAGTCAAGGCAGCGGAGAGAGAAGCTTCCAAAGGGCTGGGGGGAGGGGGGGGGAGTAGGGGGCGGATCCCGTTCGTTGGCTGGGGCGTCTCCCCCCACCCCTCCCCCCAGGAGCCTCCTCGGCGAGGACAGAAGTCCAGGTGTCCTCGTGGGGTTTGGCCGCCTCGGAGTCTCCGAGGACGGGAGGGGGAGGGGGAGGGGGACCTCGGCAGCCCCCCAGCCTCGCGAAGGCCCTTTGCGAGCCCCTCGGGTGTGAAATGCAATTTACCTGAGAGCAAAGGGCCGACGGATTGAGCTAATTAAGGCGGGCGCTGGGCGCGGCCGGGCGGGGGCGGCGGGGGCGGCGGGGCCGGGGGGGCCGGGGGGGGGGGGGCGGCCGTCTGCCGGAGCAGATGGCGTCGCATTCCTTCACTCGGCCCCTCCGATAACGCGTCCGGGAGCACACGACCATCTGGTGGACGCCACATCTTGTGTCCCCCGAACAATGGCCCGTCAGACCTCTGCGGGGAGAGGGCCGTCTCCATGGCGACGGCGCCCGGCCAGCCCCCCGGCCGCATTCAGCTCGGGGGGCCCCGCGCTTGTCCCTATTCTTCCCCTGCCCCTCGCCGCCCCCCGCGCGCTCGCCGCTCCGTGACTCGGGCCCGACAATGGGCCGGACTGGTTTGGCCGCAGCCCCGCCATTGTCTCCGAATTTTGTTCCATTATTGACGCGTTCGGCCTCCGGCGGGCGCCGGAGCATCTGCTGCCGGAGATAAGGGGCTTTGAGAAGAGGCCGGCTCCCGGCCCCCCCCCCGGCTCCCCCACTCTCCCGCTCCCCGGCTCCCCGGGCTCCCCAGCCGCCTCTCCGAGGCTCCGCTCTGGGCAGCCCTTCAGCCGAGGCTTCCAGGAGCGCCCCTCCCGCCCCTCCTGAGGTTCCCCAGGGAAAAGAAGGGCTGAGGGTGCAGCAGGGGCCTCCAAAGTGGGCGGCTGGGCGGCCGGCTGCTGGCCCTACGCCCCCATTTCCAGATAAAGAAACTGAGCCAGGGCAGGGCTCCGAGAACGCAGGGCTGAGGCTAAACGGGGCTTTGGGCCCCTCCAGCCCCTTGGGCCACAGAGCATCACATCTTAGTCTGAATTGCCCCGGGGGGAGGGGGGGAGGGGACGGCTGAGACAGCTTGGGCCAGTTGCCTTCCCTTCCCCCACTTCAGCCCCCGGCCCTTAAGGGCTCCCTGCTTAACCCAAGGAGGCTGCGGTGACAGAAGAGAATAGAGCCCAGCCCACGGCCACTGAGGCTTGGGGGAGGGCGGAGAGCAGCCGGTCTCCTGGCTTCCTTTCAGGGGGTCTTGGCAAGCCCTGAGCTATCCTGAAGCAGGCTCAGCTCGAGGGCACCTTCCATGCCCTTCCAGCCCCACAGCCATGATGCCCTGAGAAGGACCCCATTGAGGGAAGCCTGCTGGGGTCCCCCTGCTCCTGGCCAGCTCCTCACCAGCCTAGGACTGGGCTGGGGGCCCGGGGGGGGGGGCTTTTCCTTCTCCAGCTGCTGACTGACTAAGCCAAACTGCCAGGAGTGACCAAGCACTGCTGAGGCTGGAAGTGAGAAGGCTCGGCCGGAGCCGTCAGGACCAAGGCCTTCAGGCCACTGAGGCTGGGAGCTCGTCTCCATCGCCGCCACGGAACACACAAGGGGATACTGTCTGAGGCTGAGAGGGGATGCTGAGCTTCCCAACTGGGGGGAACCGAGGCAGGGGCTGGGCCACGGGGCCTCGGAGAGTCCCAGGCTTAACCTACTTCCTAAGGCTCACCAAGGCTCGGTGATCCGGCATTGGGATGCTAGAGCCACGCTCTCCTCGGGCTGCACGTCCCAAAGTGTATTGGACTGGCCGGTGGCCCGCCCTGCCTCGGTGGTTCAGGCCTGACTCCCCCAGAACCCTTTGGGAGTAAGATTTGGGGATAATGAGCTGGGATGATCAGCCTAGAGAGGAGGTTCTGGGGCCTAGAGACAGACTGGGGACTCGGAGATGGGTTAGACTACCTGGCCCCTCAGTCCTTCCCTCTCAGGGACTCCGGGGTCTAGGCCAAGAGGACAACGAATGGGGCTCGAGCCGATCCCCCAAGGAGCCTCACTGTCAGCATCATGAATGGGCCGCTCTCCCATTGGGAGGGAGTTCTTCGTCCCTGGGAGGCTGTGGCAAAACCATCCATGAGGTAGTCCAACAAATCTCTGCTGAGCCGGGACAGGCCCCGGGTCTGTGGGCCTAGCCCCCTGCACTTCCCGAGGAACAGGAGGCAGGAAACCGCGGTTTCCTCGAGTCTCCCCTGCCCTCTCCTTAGCCCAGACTGGGGAAGCCTTGGAGGCTGTGAGCGAGGGTGAGCTCTGGGAGGGGAGGAGGGGAGAAGGGAGGAGAGGAGAAGGGAGGAGGGACACTGCAAGGTCCCACAGGAGCACGGCCAGCTCTGGGAGGATCCCTACAGTCCATGCAAGAATCGTTGAGTGAAGGTCATTTCCTCAGTGCCAGGGGAGGCCAGAGGAGGCCGAAGGCAACGAGAGCCTGGAAGGGAAGAGCGTGAGCCTCCCCTGATTTTGGGGTTAAAGAAGGGGCATGAGGACGGCCGCCCGCCCGCTGAATGACTTTCCCGATCCTTGCCGGGGCGTGCGCTCAGCAGGCCAGCCACCTCTGACCTGAGCCTGGCCGGCTGCTGCTGTTCCACCTGCTGACTGAGGAGCCCTTTAGAACCCTGGCAGACCAGGGAGGGGGCTGCTGGTGAGCCAGGGGCCGCTGGGCGGGTGGGGCAGGCTTTGGGGGGCCACATGCTCGGGGCTTCTTCACCCAAAAGCCAGCTCAGAAACACCCCGGGGATACTCCAGGAGCCCAGAATTCTGCCCTCCAGGGACCCCTCCGAGGGTGGCTGCTGGGCAGGGCTAGCAGTGCAGGGCCGGTGTCCATCTGGATTCTGGGGGACAAACCAGGAATCGTGGCCCTTCGCAGAGCCCGGCCCCTCTCCCCGGCTGCCTGTCCCGGTGCCACGATTCCGGCAGGGGTGGCGCTGGGAGTGCCCGAGAGGCCCGGAGCCGGCTGGGGCCACCCCTTCACAAGAAGGCCCCTACAAGGGCCCCAAGGAGTACCGTGGTGCCAGGACATGGCGTGCCAGGGGCTTCTGCATTGGGGGAGGTACCCTGGGCATCAGAACTGTCCTCAGAGGCCCTCTGAGGTCAACTCTGCCAGCCCCCTGCCTCCCGACGTGAGCATCTGCCTCCTGCTTGCCCAGAACAGGATCCCGGGCCTCTCTGCACCTGTTCCTGGCTCTCCGGTTACATGCCCGGGTCCAGCTCTGACCCAGAGAGGCAGGTGAAGGGGTCTACCTGCAGCTGTGCGGGCAGCAGTTGCCCCCGTCACCCCAGACGTGGCCACGTGTCCGCTGGAAGGCAAACGAGCCGTTTATTTATTACAGGAGGAGCAGGAATTCACCACCACCTTCAGAGCGGAGGGGGATGGGGTCTTCAATCCCTCCTCCTGGGCCCCGGAGGCCGCCAAGGCCGGGCAGAGGGCTCCAAAAAGGCTGTGGGGGGCAGAGTGGGGGAGGGAGAGAGGGCAGGAAGTTCTCCTGGGAAAGGCATTGAGTTGGAGCGGAGGGGCCTCAGGAAGCGGCCCCAACAGAACCCCTTCACATCTTGGACCCGGCCTCGGCCCTCCAGTGGGGTGCGCCCCCTCCTCCCCGGGCAGCGCCCTGCTTGTTCGGAAGTTCCCCTGAGCACCGTAGCTTCTAAAAGTCTCCTGGGGGAGTTGGGGGGGTTCGGCCGGCCCCCAGATAACCAGACACCAGGGGAACTAAAGAAATGCCCGGAGGAGTCGGGGGTAAGAGCACGGCCCTGGGAGTGGCGGGAGGGCCGACTCTGGGCCTTTGGTCCTCCCCCCTCTCTGGTCACTCCCTGACGGATCCATAGCAAGCACCCGGGGGGCTTTTGTGGAGAGCCGGGCTCAGGGTGTAAGGGGCCACCCCGTGGGACGCCTTGTCCCACTTCTGGGGCTCCTCCTGGGTCCCTGCCTTTCAGCCCATGAATCTCTGATCGCCCGCTGAAAGAGAGTGAGAGGACGGGGGGGGGGGGGAGGAGGGGGTGCTTTCTTCAAGGACAAAAGGTGCTATTTCTAGATATTGTCCTCCTCTTCCTCCTCCTCCTCCTCCTCCTCCTCCTCCTCCCCCTCCTCCTCTTCCTTCTCCTCTTCCGCTTCCTCCTTTTCTTCTTCCCTTTCCTCTTCCTCCACAAAGCTCTGACGTGATCCCAGCTTGCCCCTCTTCCCCTTTGGGTAAGGGTCACTACCCAGAGTGCTTCTCTTCCAGAGCTCTCGAGTTCTTGCCCCCAGACCAGGATCGGCCATTCAGAGTCCGTCCTTCCTCAGCCATCCCTCCTCACTTGCCACAGGAGGGGCGACCCTCCCAGAGCCACACAGGCCTGCAGGAGCAGAGGATCAGCGGCTCTCTGTCACTTTCCGGCCCCCGCCCCCTCCCACCGCTGCTCTTTCCATCAGTGACCTTTGGGGGGATGGGCCCACAAGGGGCCTGGCCCTTCAGCTCCATGCTCACCCCGGTGGGTCGCGTCTGCCCAGGGAGCCTGCTCAGCAGGGCCTTCTGGGAAAGGACCTCCCCCCGGCCGTCTTCACCGTGGCCATGGAGTGAGTGCCCCAACAGCTTTCAGGGCACCCGACGGTGAGACGGACGCCGAGGGGGACGTCTCCTCAAGGAAATAAAGCGGGGCCCGGGGCGGGCCTAGAACTGGCCCACCTGTCTGTGCTACGTGATTGTGTCTGTGAGTGTGTGAGCGTCTGTGTCTGTGTCTGTGAGTGTCTGTGTGTCCGTGTGCACATATACTCATGGCTGTTGGTCTGTGCCTGTGAGGGTCTGAGCTGACCGGGCAGAGCCTTCTGGGAAAGCCCACCCCCCCCCGGCCATCTTCATTGTGGCCACGGGCGAGTGCCCGAACAGCTGCAGGGGCCAGGGTGTCAAGGACGCTTTTGTGCTCTTGGAGTGGACGGAGACCCCGAGCCCCTCGCGGGATGGACACGGCCGCCCGTCGGAGCCCCTGCAGTGGCCGGGATGTCACTGGGCAGTCACACAGACAATGGGAGTGTCACCAGCGAGAGATGGATCGGGGAGGCAGCTCTCGGGCGAGACACGGGGGCCTGGGGGGGGCGGGCGGCCTTTGACCCCAGCAGCCTCTGATTCCTGCCAGTCCGAGCCACTCCCCGGCCTCCCGGGCTCCCCCCGCGCCAAGGGCCTGCAGAAGAAGGCGGAGGCGGCTGAAGGGCTCACATTGAGGCAGCCGTGTGAGAGGCAGCCCGGGGCCGAGAGAAAGGGAGAGAAGTCGGGCTCCTGGGACCCTCAGGGTCGGCACCACAGACCACCCCTGACGCTCCACAGGGACGTGACGTGGAATCATTAGAGAGGGGGATTGTGGGGGCCTTTCTCTGAGATGAGCCGTTGGGGGGGAATCCAGGGGGTCGGCCTGAGGGAGGGCTGGACTGCAGAGAGACGGAAGGGCAGGTCCTCATGTGGCGCCCGGGGACACGGACAGAGGGACACAGGGGACAGAGGGACACGGGGGACAGAGGGACACAGCCTTGGCGACTGGGAGCTTCCTTTCTTGTGGCCCACAAGCCCTTGGAGCTGGGGCGGGGTCTCTGCGAGGGGCCCTGTGGGGGAGACTCACCGGCTCTGCCCTGCCAGGGAAGAGCCTGGGTCCCCTCTCCATCCTGAAGCTTCCTGAGTCAGAGCCTTGGGTTTGGCGGCTTCATCTGCCCACTTGCTTTAGGTCTGGGGCCTTCAGCCAGGTGGCCACTCTGAGCCTCAGTCTCCATATCTGTCCAATGGGAACCGTGATTCCTGCCCAACCTGCGTCCTAGGGAGAGGAAAGTGCCCCATGAGCGGGTTCCGTGGGGCCCCAGAACCTGAGCCTCCTGCGGGAAGGTCCCCAGGCCTCCCCTCTCCCCCAGCCCCGAGCAGGGCATGCAGCCAGACCTGTATTCATGGGCCCAGTGGATCAGGGCAGGGCATCCGAGCCCCCTGTACCAGGCAAGGAAGGAGCCATCCCATGGAGGGGCCGGGTCGCGAGTGGACCTCGGCCGGCCGCCCCCTCGAGCAGGGCTCCCCCTCCCAGGATGTCCCTGAGCAGAGAGCGGGCTGGGGGGGGGGGGGGTTCTTGGCCCTGGAGACACTGCCTGCCCCCCACCCAGTGCTGGGCCCCCAGGAAGGATCCCTCCCACCCCCCTCCTCTGGCCCTGGTCCCTGCAGCTGCCCAAGGGATGTCAGGAATCACAGATGCAAATCAGCCAGGTCTGTTTGTTTTTCCTTCTGGGAAGCCAAGCCACCAGGGGCCACCAAGCGAGAGGGGGAGCAGCGGCCCCGAGGCGTCCCTGACTGAGGAGAGGGAGGGGGGAGCACATGGCTGAGAGGGGGTGAGGGGGGCGGCCCGGGAACGAGGGGGGCGGCCTGGGAACGAGGGGGTGGCCCAGGAACGAGGGGAGGCGGCCCCAGAACGAGGGGGGCAGCCTCCTGCAGGGAGAGCTCCTGAAGCCAGCCACCCCCCAAGGTCCCTAGTTCCTGCCCTGAAGAGGGGCCCACAAAGGAAAAAGCAGCAGGAAAATCTGAGGAAGCCACCACAGATCGGACCTGCCACCGTCAAATGCTAGAGCCGGAGCCCTTTGGGGGGCCCCTACAAGCCCAACCCCCCAAACTCGACCCTGTCTGGGTGGCCGAGTGTCAACCCCACCCAGCCCCCGCTCCTCTCCCTCCACCTCCCCTGCTCTTCAAGGCAGAAAACCTCAAGGCAACCTCGGCTGGCCCTGGGAGGTGGCGCACAGGGCCCACGTCAGAGCCGGAGACCCTGGGAGCAGAGCCTGGCCGTGCTGCCGACCCCACGCTGCTCCTGGACGGCGCCTGGCACTCCGCGAGCCCCCGTGCCCTCAGAAAGCGCCCACTGTGTGCCATGTCCCCACCTGGGCTGCCCGGTCGGGGCCCCCTTTCCTGGTCTCCGTGATCCTGCCCAGGGTCTCCCCTGGGCCCCCCGGAGCAGGTGCCCGAGCTCAGGGTGCCCGGCCCAGAAAGTGGCAGCTGTTGGTCAACCTTTGGCCACTTTAAAGCCAATCAGGCTCCCAGCAGCCCAGGGGACGGCCCCAGACCTCAGGAGACCCCCCCAGCGTGGGCTGGACTGTGCCCCTCCCGGTGCCCAGGCTCTCTCTGCCAGCTCAGTCAGTCACAAGGAAAAGGACCAGTGGGCACAGGGCCATGGGAGCTTTCTGCGGTTTAGCTAACTCCCCATTTTCACTGGGGAAAAGGCTCCATTGTTCCTGTGTCCCCCCCCCCCGGCCTTCCCCCATCCCTGGAGCCCCCTTCCGGAGGCGCAATCACACGCCACAGATTAGGAGGCCTGAGGGGCAGGAGGTGGGGGCACGAGGGAGCTGGCTCCTGGGGGGCAGGGACCCACTGCCTAGGGGGGGAGGGCTGGAAGTCTGGGCTCCACGAGACCTGAGGAGCCTCCAGCTTGGCCCGAGAGGGGCTCAGTGCCCCTGGTCTGGCTGGAAACACGGGCCAAGACCTTTTGGGGCCCCTGGGACCCTGCAAAGTGGCTCCTGGGCCTTAGGGGCGGTCTGGCCCAGAGGGGCTCAGGAGGATCAAGGAAGCTGCCAGTGCAGGGGGGGCGGCCTGCAAGGGCTGGGAGGACAGGGAGGAGGGAGGGGGACTTAGGGGCAGGAGAAATAGACCAATGTTGGGGAACCGGGAAAACCAGCCATGAACCTGGGGACGGGCAGGAGGCCGTGATGTGGAGGCCAAAGGAAGCCGAACCAACCCCGGGATGGGAAGGGAGAGCGTGGGTGAGTGACCCTGCCCAGGGAGAAGGCGCAGGCGCCCCCTCCACAGGTCAGGCCCCGAACCGTCCCCTGCCCCCCAGCCGGGCACACGGAGCATCCTCCAGACGTGCCTCAGGGCTCCTCCCAGAGCCACGGTGAGCAAGCCTTGTCCCGGCTGGGGGGCCCAACCAGGCGGGGGGGGGGCCACACGGGCACCGAGGGCCATGGGTCACCCCAACCCCGCCCAGCTTCAGCGGGTCTCTGGGCCCAGGCTGCCCCCTCCAGGCTCTCACTGGGCCCAGGCTGCCCCCCCAGGCTCTCACTCCCCACTGGGCCTGTGGCTGGGCAGCCCATCTCTGCCCCACGGCAGGCTGAGTGGCAGCTTTCAGCCTTCAGAGAAAAGAGTGGCAAGGGCCGGTCCGCGCCCGATGCAATTAGCCGGAACGGGCCGGAGAGCACCATGGAGCCGGCCTTTGTCCACTACCAGAGAAGGAAAGAGGTCAAAGGTGGGGCTTGGATCACTGGAGAAGAAAGCCAGAGGAGGCCATCTCTCTGCAAAGTAACGGCCGCCAGCTGTTCAGGCCGCCAGCTGTTCCATTCTCAACTGGACCGGCCAGTTGTGCCTGAATGGGGGAGCTCCACAAGGCCTCAGAGCCCACTTGGGCTGCAAGCGCTCCTGCGAGGCCGAAGCCAAGGGCATCCCAGAATCCCCCAGGGGAGCCCAGAATCCCCCGGGGGAGCCCAGGGCCGGCCCAGTCCCGCTGGTTCTCAGCTGGCTCTGTCTGGCTGGGCTTCCCATCTAGGAATAGAGAGGATGATGGGGGGAGGGGGCCATCCTCATCCGGGTCCAGGGCTAGGAAAGGCCGGACAAAATGGCCAAACGCCAGAGGTCTCTCTCCTCCAGGGGGGAGAAGAGGAGGTTTTTTCTGGGAGATGAGAGATGAGAAATGGAGCTCCATGCCCACGACACCTGTTTCTTTCCTCTGTCAGGAAAAGGGAGGACGAAGACATGTGCACGATGATCTCGGAGGAGGGGTCTGCCTCTCTTTGGGGGGACAGGCAGAAAGGCAAGGTCGCCAGAGGGGCCCCTGACGGAGGCAGCTGCCGGGCGGGAGGGGGCGCTGGGAGCCGGCCTCCCCTCGGGAGCCCACCCTCGGCTTGGACGCGTGGGACACCGGAGGGCGGAGGCGGGAAGGCCGGCATCGCAGAGGATTTTCACTTACCTGTCCCTTCCTCCCATTTTTTTCTTTGAAAAAAACACTACTTGTCATATGGAATGGTTCTGAATGGGGGAAGATACGTGGGCTGTTATGATGATGTAGGAAACAGAAAATGGCCATAAAAAAAACCTTTTTTTAAAAAAGAAAAGCCTTCTCTGTATCCCGCAGAGGTCCCAAAAAGGGAAAAGGGCCCCAGGGGCACAGATGTTTGCGGTTGCCGGAAACTGGAGACTGAGCGGAGCCCATCGGAGGCTGAATAAATGGTGGGACGTGAATGTTATGGAATATGATTGTTCGATGAGAAACGACCAGCGGGAGATTTCAGACAGGGTGGGAGTGGGGGGGGGGGGGAAGAGTGACAGGAGCTGATCCTGAGGGAAGTGAGCAGGACCAGGAGATCATTCTATGCTTCAGCAACAAGACTGTATGAGGATGTCTTCTGATGGCCGGGGCCATCCTCAGCAATGAGATGATTCTATATTTTAACATATTTAACATGTATGGGACAGCTGGGGGAGGGGGTGGGGGAGATTTTGGAAGAGAAGGCTTTGCCAGGGTCAGTGCTGAAAAATTATCAGGCAGATGATTTGTAAATAAAAAAACTTTTTAAAAA
Source organism: Dasyurus viverrinus (assembly GCA_020854095.1). Classification (NCBI taxonomy): domain Eukaryota; kingdom Metazoa; phylum Chordata; class Mammalia; order Dasyuromorphia; family Dasyuridae; genus Dasyurus; species Dasyurus viverrinus. The sequence goes on along the minus strand of CM037002.1, from coordinate 253,344,603 downwards.
ACCGAGATGATTCAGGCCAGTTCCCAGGGGCTTATGGGAGTTGTCTGCACCCAGAGAGCACCACGGGGACTGAGTGTGGGCCGCAACATAGGATTTCCATCTTTTATGTTGTCTGCTTGCTTTTTTTTTTCTTTCTCATTTTTTTTTCCTTTTTTGATCTGATATGTGTGTGTGTGTGTGTGTGTGTGTGTGTGTTTGTGTGTGTGTGCAGCACGATAATTATGGAAATATGTTTAGAAGAACCCCACGTGTTTAACCTATGTTGGATCATTTGCTGTCCAGGGAGGGGAGGAAGGAAGAGAAGAATTTGGAACCCGAGGTTTTGCGAGAGTGAATGCTTAAAAATATCCTTGCGTGTATTTTGAAAATAAAAAGCTATTAGCAAAATAAAATTTAAAAGACATCGCAGATCGTCTCAGGGAAGTCACCGACCAGGGTTAAGATCTGGAGCTTTCACTTTTAGCTGTTTCACTTTAGGGGAACCAATTTTCTGCTCTTTGCCTCAGTTTCCCCCTCGGTAAAAGGCAGATAATATTCATACATCTTTGTTCCTTCAGGGGACTGTGATGAGAAAAAACTCTGCAAACAGAACATGATGAGAGAAGTTTGTCTTGTATCTGAAATACTTAAAACTTCAGAGAACTCCCATCCGAGGGACCTAGGAATGGCCGGGCCGGCCCTGTCACTGTGCGTGACGCCCCCTCTGGGCTCTCATCATGACGCCCCCCTCTGGGCTCTGGTCCTGATCTGCTTCTAAGTCGCTGTGTGACCGTGGGGCAGGTCCTTCTCTCTGAGCTTTCTCCGACCAGGGGATTTCACTTAAGTCTACAAAGGAAGCCGGGTCGTGGGGTCTGTGCTGGGGGCTCCCCCGTTCCCAGCCTCCGGGACCTGCTTCCTCTGGCCTGGCCGAGGGGAAGCCTGGCCCCCAGCTGCCTATCTCCGTCCTCCCAGGGGCCTCTGCCACGAGTCCCCTGTCACTCAGCTCTTCTGCCCCGCTGGTCACACTGAAAGGGATTCTCCTTGTGCCTGGGAGGCGTCCACATTGCTGCCAAAATCTCCAGGGAGACGCAAGAACCAGACCTGCAAGGACTCTCAGAGATTGTTCTCTGCCTCAGTTTCCCCTTCTCTTCATGAGGGCCCTCGAAGGCCCCCTTCACTTTTTGGTCATCCCCATTGTCCAGATGGTGAAACTGAGGGCCAGAGAAGGGAGACACACTGTCCAGAGTCCTATAGAACTTGGCAGAACTGGGCCAATGTCCGTCCCCCCCGGGGAGGGAGGGGCTCTTTCCTGTGCTCCAGAGGGAAGCAAGCTCAGCAATTCTCTCACCTCCACCAGGACTTCCCAGAAGCTCCCAAAGGTGAGCTCAACTCCCCAAAGCAAATGTTTCCTCCTGGAGACCTCCCCGTCAGGGGATGGGGAGAAGGGGAGCAGCCCCCCCCCCGGCTCCTTCTGCAAACTAAATGAGAAGACGGGAGCAGCCCCTCACCCCCAGGTAAGCAATGGCCTCTCTCCCCGGGCCTGCCCCAAAGCCCAGCCCGCCAAGCCCTAGGCCCCTGTGACTGAGCTGGGGAGACATTGCTGTGGCTACTGGTTCCCTGGGACTCGGCAGCCTGGTCCCCCAGAGCTCAGGGGGAAGATCCAGGTGGGGACCATGGAGCCGGAAGCCAGCGGCCCTGCGGGGGAAGCGGCAGCTGCCCCATGTCCCTGGGGCTCGGAGCGGGTGAGAAAACTAGCCGGGCCCCTTGTCCGGACACAAGCGGGCTTTGCTAAGCGGGGCTAAGAGGGCCGAGGCCCTCCTGCAGCGTGAGAGCCAGGTGGGCTCCTCCTGACCTCCCGGGGCCGAAACCAGCTCACGCAGCAGCCTCGCGGGCCCGAGGGGCTGGAGCCCCCTCCCTCCGCCGTCCCTGCGGCCTGTTCTCCATGTTCACAGACCGTCCCTTCAGGGACTGCGCCCCCCCCCCCCAGTGGACACCCTCCCGCTCCTCCTCATGCCCTGGCTCCGAATTTCCAAGGGATGGGAGGGCGCCAGCCCCCCCCCCGGGGGGTTTAAGGCTCCTTTCCCGCCAGTTTAGCTCTTCCTTTGCTGGGTCCCGTTTCCGCCCCCCAGAAACCCCAGGCCTGGGTCCTCAGAGCAGGCTTTCTGGCCGCTGCCCAGCAGCAGCCACGCTGGGAAAGCCCCATTGTCTGGGAGGTGGGGGCCACCAGATGGGGCTCTCCCGGAGAATGCCCGGCCGCCACCTCTCCCCGTCGCGGGCAGGAGGAGGCTCATTAAAGAGGCTGAGTGACTGACTGGCTCTGATTAGCCTCATCTCCCCCACCCCCTCCCGGTCGCTTCCCACTGAGCAGGCCCCGGTGACTGCCCCTGAATGGGGCGCTGCCTCCTATTGCCATTAGCTGTTGTTTTCCTGTTGCCTCCAGAGACAGAGGATCCTCCTCCCTCCTCCCTCCCCGAGGCGGGGGCAACCCCGCCCGCCCCTCCCCCACCGCCATCCCCCAACCCGGGCCTTGTGCTGCCTGGGGGGGAGGGGAGGGAGCACCGGTCCGGGAGCCACTAGGACCCAAGGATGGGGGAGGAAGAGAAAGAACCTGCCGGTGCCGCGTTACCGGCCCGGCCCCTCAGCTGGGAAGGTTAAAGCCCGTCAATCCTGAGCCGGGAAAGCCGGGCGTGGGCCAGCCTGCTGGGCTCCCAGCGCCCCCACCCCGGCCACACTCCCCGCCGGCCACGGCCCGCCCACCCGCAGAAGTCGGGGCGCTTTGGGGGGAACGTTTCAATTCCGAGCATTTCCCTTGATTTTTAAGCCAAAGGCTCGGGCGTCTCACAGCTCTGAGGCGGTCAGGGCTGGGGGGGGGAACGTCCTCCTGCTGCCTCATTGTGGGGTTTGGGGGGGCGTGAAAGCGCCCCCCGCCAGGTTTCCTGGCTGCCAACGCGCTTTCTTGGCTGGAAGTCGCGTGGCGGTGGCTGCGGACGCGGGCGTGCGCCCGGAGGGGCCCCAGCGTTTCTGGGCCCGAGCTGGGCGCCGCTCCCGCCCCCCTCCCGGCCTCGCGGGCGCTGGCCAGGCCTGGGTGCTGATCTGCAGAAGGGCCGCCCCCAGGGCCGCCTGTGTCAGGCAGCGCTTCCCCGGAATTCGCTGGGGCTCCCGCGGCCGCCGCGGCGCAATTAAAGCGCTATTACGGTCCTGCTGCGGCCTCGGGGCTGTGTGTGTGTGTGTGTGCGCGTGTGCGTGTGTGTGCGTGTGTGCGTGTGTGTGCTTGTGCGTGTAAGTGTGTATGTGCTTGTGTGTGTGTGCGTGTGTGCGTGTGTGTGCTTGTGTGTGCGTGTGTGTGTGCGTGTGTGTGCTTGTGCGTGTGAGTGTGTGTGTGCTTGTGTGTGCGTGTGTGTGTGCTTGTGTGTGCGTGTGTGCGTGTGCTTGTGTGTGCGTGTGTGTGCTTGTGCGTGTGAGTGTGTGTGTGCTTGTGTGTGTGTGCGGGTGCGTGTGTGCTTGTGTGTGCGTGTGAGTGTGTATGTGCTTGTGTGTGTGTGTGCGTGTGCGTGTGTGCTTGTGTGCGTGTGTGCTTGTGTGTGCGTGTGAGTGTGTATGTGCTTGTGTGTGTGTGTGCGTGTGCGTGTGTGCTTGTGTGTGTGTGCGTGTGAGTGTGTATGTGCTTGTGTGCGTGTGTGCTTGTGTGTGCGTGTGTGTGCACTTGTGCGTGTGCTCACGCGCGCTTCCACGCGTGCGCGCGCGGGGCTCGGGGCCGGGCCCGACGGGAGCCGTCGCGGCCTTCCTCCCGCGGCGCGGGTTTGCGGCGCCGGCTTTTGTCCCGGCGGGCCGTAATGGTGCCCGTTTTGGGGGGTCCCCGGGGGTCCGGGCAGCTTTAATTCGGGGACAAAGCCTCATTTGCAGGTCAATGCCGTGGCACGCTCGCCTCGCCCCCTCGCTAACCCTCCTTTTGTTCCCCCTCGCCCGCTGCTCACGCCAGATGGTCACGGAAATGCTAATGCGGCCGCTCGCTCGCTCCCCCCTTTTTGTCCTGCATTTAATTGCGGCCCTCGCAGATGGGCCGGCCCGGAGTGTGTGCGCTTCATTCAGATGAGGGCTTCCCAGGCGCCTCGGGAGGGCCCGGCCCGGCCGCGCGGGGATTAGCCTGACGGGGAAGGGCTCGGATTAGAAGCGCGCGGCTTGTCCGTCCGCCCCCACGCCCCCCCCCCCCGCGCACCGCGGCCCCGCTGGGCCCCCCGGGCAGGTGGAGGGAGCCGGGACCGGGGGCGGCTCTGGCAGGGCCCGGTCGGGCCGAGCCGGCGGCCGCGGGCGCCCGAGCTCGCTCCTCCGGACGGGGCAGAGAGCTCTGGACTCTTGGATTTCTCCAAGCTGGGAAGGAAAGCGAGGCAGAATGGGGGAGGGGGGAGGAACAGTTCTTTTCCCTTCCTAGTCCCGCCAGCCAATGGGCGCTCAGAAGGAAGGCACCCGAAATGCTATTTGCCCCCCCTCAGGGAAGAGAGTCTCCGACCTCCAGCCCCGGCCTCCTCCTGGTCCAGCAAGCTCTCAGCTCCTCCAGCTGGGATCCTGTTAACCGCCCCCCCCCAACCTGGCCATGTCAGAGCCCGCAGGGACCTCGGACTTCTGAGCAATCGAGTACCCAGAGTCCTCACAGACTTACAGAGGGGAAGAGTCTCCTACCTCCGGGGCAATCCCTCTCACTGGGATCAGTTTCATTGTCAGAAAACTGGGTTCAGATCTGCCTCTGCAACCTGCCCCTACTGTCTTGTCAGTCCCGGGTCTTGGACGGCACCTCCTCCTTCTGCATGAGGGAACCCTTTGAATGCTGAGAGGGAGTGACTGCATGCAGTCAGGCTAGGCTCAGCATCCTACGCTTCTCCCTATATCTCTGTTTGTGTGTGTGTCTCTTCTCTGCCTTTGTCTCTTTGGGTCTCTCTGCCTCTGGGTCTCTTTGTCTTTGTCTCTATCTTTCTGTGTGTCTCTTCTCTGTCTTTGTCTCCTTGTGTCTCTCTACCTCTGTGTGTCTCTTTGTCTTTATCTCTGTCTCTGTGTCTCTTCTCTGTCTTTGTCTCCTTGTGTCTCTCTGCCTCTGGGTCTCTTTGTCTTTGTCTCTATCTTTCTGTGTGTCTCTTCTCTGTCTTTGTCTCCTTGTGTCTCTCTACCTCTGTGTGTCTCTTTGTCTTTATCTTTGTCTCTGTGTCTCTTCTCTGTCTTTGTCTCCTTGTGTCTCTCTACCTCTGTGTGTCTCTTTGTCTCTATCTCTCTGTGTGTCTCTTCTCTGTCTTTGTCTCCTTGTGTCTCTCTGCCTCTGGGTCTCTTTGTCTTTGTCTCTATCTTTCTGTGTGTCTCTTCTCTGTCTTTGTCTCCTTGTGTCTCTCTACCTCTGTGTGTCTTTTTGTCTTTATCTCTGTCTCTCTGTGTCTCTTCATCTCTTCATGTCTTTCTCTTTGTCTCTATCTCTCTGTGTCTCTTCTCTGTCTTTGTCTCCTTGTGTCTCTCTGCCTCTGGGTCTCTTTGTCTTTATCTCTGTCTCTCCGTGTCTCTTCTCTGTCTTTGTCTCCCCGTGTCTCTCTGCCTCTGTGTATCTATCTCTTTGTCTCTGTCTCTCTCTCAAGCACACCAAGTGTTTCTGTAAAATGCCCAAAGCTTTGGTTCTGTCCAGTCCAGAAGAAGAGGGCGTGTCTAGAAGAGCCAGTTCCGGGGTGAGTGATGGTGTGAAAGGGGCTACACTCACGGGGTTAGTGGAAGGAGACTTTCAGCCAAAGACCTCGGGGAGCCTGCGTTTCCTGGGCCACTAACGAGGATGGCAGCTGCCTCAGTAGCACATACTTAAGGGTTTGCTGGGAGAACTGGAGACCGAGGGAATACAGTCCCTGCCCTCCGGGCCCTTACGTTCTACCGAGGGAACCAACACGGACACGCAGGAGCGTTGGATATGGAGCATACGGAGCAGACAGGAGGGCCCTGAAGGAGACGTCGGCAGCTGGGGCAATTAAGAGAGCCCTGGGAAGTCTAAACGGGGGAGAGGAGGGGGGACGAGTGTATCCCAGGTGGGGAGCACAGCCAGGGCAGAGCCGGGAATAAAGGAACTCGAATATTAGCGACAACAAGCGTGGCTGAGCCCGAGAGCTCATAAAAGGGAACAATAGATGAGAAGCTTAGAAAAGTCAGCCGGGGTCAGAGTGGGGGGTCTTTAAAGCCAGACCAAAGATTCTAAAGAGAAGGGGGGGGGTTATAGATCATGTGAGATAATTATAATATTTTATACATATGTAATCATATCTTCTTTATGGCTGAAGAAACCAAAGGAGACAGATTAAGCGACTTGCCCAGGCTGTATTTGAACTTGGGTCTTCCTGGCAGAAAATCACTGGAGTTGTGAGCGGGAGAGTGACCGGGTGAGCCCTGTGCTTCCCAAAGATCACTGGGACAGTTGGTCAATAGCTGTGGATGGCCTATCTCTGTCACCTTTGTGTATACGTGGAAATTAGATGTGGGGAGGGCTTTTGGCCGTCTTCCACTCCTTCCCCGGCCTTGTGAAGCTCTTCCTCCGTGACCTCAGACTGGTGTCTCATCCAGCGTGGATTTTCTCTCGGACTCCAGGTTTTCCTCCCTGACTTTGCCAGGCTTCTCCAACATTTCTAACGCCCTTCTCAGCATATCTGAGACTATATCTCGGCTCCATGATCCTTGAGGACGAAAAGAATGAATGATAAAAGTGCTCCCTTTCGTCCTTTCCATCTCATCCTTCAGTTTTCTGGTAATGGTTGGGTTAAGTTGGGTCTCTTGCCAAGACATCTTAAAAATGGCTTCACCGAGCACAACTTCCTCCGCCTTCGAAGGTGACACTGTAGCTGATTTTCCACTACTCTGTTTCTCCCTAAGATTTTCCGAGAGAGATGATATTTTAAGTGGATAGTGTGTCCAGCGGCTCTGAGGCTCTGTTTGGGAAGTAGATGAAGTGCTGGCGGGATTAAGGTGTGTTTAAAAGCTCTCTGTGTCCTCTTCATTATGACAATTGGTTTCTGGTGAATTTTTGTGCGACATCATTGGGATTAGGATCCATATCATGGCTTCCACCCGGATTCCATTTTTCTCACAGGCGATGGAGGAATAAGTCCCGCGTCAGTCAAGAGGATCCGTGTGGAATTGCGCCTTCTGGGACTCACGTTCTCCATTGCTTGCCATGCCCAAGATCTCCTGATTATTTTCTCAGAGGAAGGATTCATAAGGTACAGACACAAGCCTTGTGTCCTTCTCAAGTCTTGGGCACTTTTCCTTCTTTGTTCCTCGGCCATTTCCCCCACCCTGTTCTCATTGAAATCAAGTATCGAGATATGTGTGGATTTCGATCTGAGGGTCTTGTCGATGTCTTTGAATCATTTCTCTGTCTCTACAAAAGATGCCATTGTTTTCCTGGTGTGGTTTTGGAGAAGCCCCTCGCTAGGGCAGCAGAGCGAGCTGGCCATCCGCCCCGTGACCATGATGCTTTGGGGATGTATCCCTCGATCTGGCCCTGAAACGTATTGGGCGCTTCATAAAGATTTATGGGTAATTGACTAAGAACCAGCTCTGCCAATTCCTTCTGCTGCCTCTCTTGGAAGATTCTTGCCTTGAGTGGTTACTTCCTTTGGTTCCCTGAGCCACTAGGATTCAAAACTGAGACAAATCGGAGCTCAAGCTCCCCTGGCTGGCTCTTTACTCCTTGGTCAGGGGGCTGGCATCTCACATGTAAAGCACCAGCAGCTAAAGGGACACTTAGAGATGGTTCCCTTATAGAGGGACCCTTTCCCTCTCCCCACCTCTCTCTCCCCCTGATCCCATAGAAGCAATCTTAGTACAAGAAACAATGGGCTTTGCTTCCCAGGTGGCCAAACTTCTGGGCCAAGTGGCCATCAGCCTTCAGGTGCAAATCCTGGCAGGCTGGACTTGTCTGCTATTAGGAGACGCCCCGTTTTCCAGAGCTAAGGGCAGCAAGCGGGCTGTGCCCTCCCACCCTCCTTTGCTCTCATGCAGATGATCTCACTGTCTGGCAGTCACACAGCTATTGTGATGCTCGGTCCAGCACCATGTTCCCGGACGAGCCCGGACAAGCTCGGACAAGCGTTCGTGTTCTGGACACGAAGCCTTGCGATGAATCAACCTTGTCTCATTGTGTTGCCAGGGCTCTCTGCGCATCCACGGGCGTAAGTGTCAAGGGTTAGCCACAGAAGTCGGGTCCCCCACGAGGGGCAGGGCCACGTCGCTTGTGTCCTCGAATGCAAGCTGTTTCCCTCCCTTTGAACTTA